>JABUIW010000152.1:3010294-3185580 GCA_013363375.1 Menidia beryllina | reverse complement strand
TTCCCAAGAATGCAGTGAGTTTTGGTTATATCTGCTGGATCTGAGAATCGTGCACCCTTACACAGATTACAGTTTTCAAATTTTAGGGGTAGCTTTGACATTCACTGCATATTCACAGTTCTCCAGTTTGATTCCAGTCGTCTCTGCGAATGGAAACCTTGCATTTGGATCTCCTGTCATTCATGAAATAGAAATTGAAAAAACGAAAAAAGAAAAGCAACTGATGTTGATTCAGAGCAGCTCTTGCCACTTTAGGGTTTTTTTTCTGCCTCCAAAAGTCCACTCTCATTGAATCTGCTAAAAGTGGCCTTTACCAGAGATCAGTCACACATTAGATGACGCATGTCATTTATGTATGTGAAATGTGTTCCCCTTGAAAAGATTTTTGAAAGGTATCAATTAATAGAACAGAAACAAAGTCTGCAACACACATGAAATATCACACATCGGCAATCTGTTTTGTTTGCTAATCGCAGATATTTCAAATACTTAAAGACGAGCAAAAATGTCTGCTGAGCTTTTTGGCTTGTGATATTGGTGGAAGGTAATGAATTCCATGCTGTATTTTTGTTTTTTATTTTAACACACTGTTTTATTACATTAGCAAGCACACTGTCTTACAATGACTGTTTCTCTGTGAACAAAAACTGTTTTCATCAGACCAAATAACCCAACAGTTAACCTTCATTGCCCATCCATCAAACTGACTGCTTTCTCCACCATGTATGTGAACAGCATGTTAACGACACAGCTAAGCACTTCGCTTCGTCCGCTGATCATCATCACTTGAGCTCCATGGCATTCCAGACTGTTGCTAACTGCAAAGGAAGTTTCACAGCTGCCCCTCACTGTGTCTCTTCCATTCTTCACATCTCTATTATGCATCAGTCATTTCAAAAGAAGCCAAGGCGTAGGTGTGTGGATGGTAAGACAAGTATTCAGTCTCAAAGACAATGGTCAAAATAGAATAGTCTGCTGTCAAACATAAATTTTTCCCTAGTTCGTTTTGAGTACAATGGACACCTTGCTGTGAGCTCATGCAAGCCCAGAGCTGCTCAAAAGGCAGCAAAACAGACTGACCTTTTGGAAAATTACTGTTTTTCACATTTGATAATGTTAACAATAAGGTATGATGTAGTGAAAATGGTCTCTCCAGCGGTAATGAAGCGCAGTAGTTTGCGAGAAACGTGCTGCCATGTGAAGTGGATCAGGGACGGCCATCTTTAGCTCTAATCCCCAGCGTCAACAAAACTCTGCACGTGTTGATGCTACAGTTCATTGCATCCCCATCAAATACACACCTTCAACACACCCCGAGGTTGGGAGTGTCCGGCTTTTCACTTTTTCCAGATTTTCAGATTGTCCATATTGGGGGTTCCAAGAGTTGCTGCTGCTGGCTGTGTAGATATCGGCTTTTGGCACCTGTTTGGTAAAGATAAGTGACTTCTCTGTGACGCTTTGCAACTTAGTCGAGATATGCTATACAGGAAGCTTTTTTCCCTTCTCCGCATACCGACATGCAAACACATCAATACACACTCAAGCACCCTAACCTTTCTTCCCTGCCTTGTTTTATCAAAACACATATAGTCATACACACACCTTGCTGCCACTCACAGTGTGAAAATAAAAAGCAGTGTGTCGACCTTGAGTGCATAATTACTGTTAGATAATCCTTTGATAATCCTTGTGCTATAAAACAGTGGGATCAATTGCATCTGCCAAGATTGTTTCCTCATTATCTTTTAAGTAGTGTAGTCTCTTCTGTAGGAGAGCCTGAGTGATGCCAATGCATTAACACAGATCCTTTAATGTGCAAAAAAAATAAAGCAATTTAATCAAATTCTGCTGTCTGAGGGAGGAAAATAAACCAAAGGAATGACTGACTCTATTGTGATCATATCAAATGAAAGGTTACCTTCCGGCTTAGATTTGATTACCTGTAAAGCTTTCACTGTTCCAGTCTGATGTGGCCCATGAAATTGTATGGAAGGGTCGTGTTGGCATGGTGATGCCCCTGTCATTGGGAATAATAAACTGAATTTTGTTCCTCCTACTGCTTTACCTGGATTTGAGTGGGCTGTTTGTTGGTAAATGCATGTTATATGCAGTGCTCTGTCAGTCAGAGTGATGCTATGAATCAGTGAAGTGTCACTGCTGGGTACCACGCCATGGCTGCTGTCTGCTGAAGCACCCACGCATCGCCATATGCCTGCAGCCTGTCACTGGGTAAATAAGCCCTGTTTTTGTCCCTGTGCCCGATCTCCTAAAGGGAAAAGGGCCCAGCTGCTATTAGAACTCTTAATAAAAGAGTTTAAGGGAGATTACACTGCAGGTGTGCCAGGTTTTCATGCCAGGCGAGTGGCTGCAGAGCATCTGAAGCTCTAGTCTGAAGACTGGTGCTCACTGGTTTTTCCAGCTCAGGCTAGAGTTCCATATTCCAAACCAGGCTTTAGCTCCATCTTAACTCCTTGGAAGTCCCATTAGAAGGGAATATTCATCATATTGCATTTTTTTCAACTTTTAAGGACCAAAGATTTAATGACTTTTTTCCTGCTGCTAAGCACCAATAGTTACCGTTGTGACACACTCATTAAACACACAGCCTCTTTACCCAATGGGGCTCCCTCAGATCGCTAGGATAATACTTATTTATGAGCAAGGTCTGGAAACGAGGACACAGACCTCTCCTTCACAGTCTGTCAAGATTAAAACCCACGAGACACAAAAGGAATCATGAGCACTAGTGTAAAACAGGAGCCAGCAAATCGGCACGCTCTCTCTGACGTCGTGTGTTAAATGTGCCCTGAGTGGGTGTGTCCCGGATTAATGTTAGAAGACGTGATTGTTGTGACTCAATGACTGTGGCTTTGAAATGTTATTAGGACTGAGACTGGAACAACATGGAGGACATGTTAGAGCTAAAATGTTGTTGAGCATTCACAGTTAGTTTACATTTAAAGCCAGTTTTCAGCACAGTCTTGGCTGATCGCTGATAAGCTGATAGCTCCTTATTTCCCTCGCTTTATCATAATTACTGTGGAGTCTTAACTACATTGGGCTTATATTAAAAAAAACGTGATGAGATAAGTCTCTGAACAAATTGAGCGTCAGTATTTAATACTCTCTCTGATGCATGGCCACAATGTAAGTGTTAAGACTGAAAGTCACCTCTCTTATATGGGGGATAAATCCCTCCTTGATGAGTCCCTTTAGCATCCAGCTCACACCTGAAATTCTGGCACCACCCAGCGTTTCTGTCAATCTTAGAAATAGCTGTAGTTAATTAATTAAGAAAATCAATTAACTGCTCAGCTGATTGAAAAATGAGCTGTTTTAATAAACACCATGAACGGCCCTTTTTTCTGAAAGGAAATGGAAGCTTGTGGCACGCCTGCCCGTCCCGGTTTATCCTCCTCACATCCACTCTGATGTCTGCTCGGCTCGTCATGAGCTGACATCCTCCGAGTACCACATGTGACTCATCAAGGTTAGGATGGCCACAGGCATTCGACGGTACTTTTTTACTTGTTCCAACAAGCGCGTTCACCGAGGCTGATGGGGGGAAAACCAGGTTCATTCTGACTCACCAACAGAGTGCAAAGGTTAAACGGCCGTTTGGCCACTGCACTGGAAAACATGTCGACTGTCTAGTCATGGAACACTTTCAAGGACAGTTGAGGATGTTCCCTCTTTTATTTCCATGAAAGGCAAAATCCTGCAACAGCTGCATTGTATTTTCTTTTTGCCTTGTCCAATGTTCCACCAGAGTAACTAGTCCACCTGATATTGAACTGACCCCTGACCCCAGTAAAAGTCAGTAATCTTCAAGCTTTCACTTATGAAACTGTTCTTAAATGTTTAAACAGGTTGTTACCTGTTGAAATCTCATTAGAAAATTAGGGGAACTTCATTGGCATTTGTAAAAAGTTTTCATTTGTTCGTGGTGCATGTAGGGGAATGTGTGGATTTTGTCTGTGCCATTTCTGATGTTATTTATAGTGCTGTTTTGGTGTTTTTTAGATGTCAGAATCAACACCCGAATCTGCTGAAAGCTTGTAAAACAACTCCACTCTACTTAGTGGCAAGTTATGATGTTTGACCGCTGGTATTTGTTGATGTGGATGTATGAGAACTGTTTGGTAAATTATATATTGTGGTGACACAGTCAATTACTCTTAAGTTGTTCTTGGATGGCAAAACTTGATCCTCTGTGGCCCAGTTGTGAATAGCTGTTGGGTTAGATCACTGTCAGGGTTCCTCCTTTCTTTTCTAAACTAAGGGCTCTGTTTAGCACACTAACTCCCCATAAGTAGTCCTTTCACATAATAATAAATGCCATAGAACTTAAGCCTGAGTAAACTAGCAGGCAGTTCATAACGTGATGCTGATGGAGGCTGAACCTTGCTCCTAATGACTGGCTCTGACTAACAGAGCCAGTCGACAGACAGGCTACTTTGCTACATATGGAAAATACCTAATCTTTCTACATTTGTGCTTTACAGTGAACTTTAGTTCTTAAATATCAGTGTTTACATTTGAAATACATTTATTAAAGCCATCACATGTGGTGTTGAGTTCTGGACTGGCTCCACATCTCAGAATGAGGAGCAACATCCAATCGGCCCTCTTTTTTTTTCCTTTTTTAAGACTGTTTTTAACACAGGCTACTTTGAATGTATCCCTTTCCATCATACACAGCCGTTAAATGTACAAACAACCACATGTTCTAAATCTGTTAGTGTTTAGATGATGAGATTAACGAATCATGTAAAAAGCAGCATTTGTGTTTGCTGGAGTCCACCGTGCCCCATGAAATTCGTCCAGATTTAAACAACGATACATTTTATCTCTGAGTTTGAAAGTGAGGTTATTAATGTCTCACAAAGAACAGATGTGTGCAATAAGCCAATGCAGGTCCGGAAACAAGTTTAGTGAGCTGTGAACAGGGATGAAGGGGCTTAACAGCTGTCCCACAGCTGGGAAGCTGTCCTGAGAAATCGGTCATATGCCAACAGTCTATGACAGCCGTGCCACTTCCAAGATGATGTATACAACCGCCTGGCAGCTTATGTCACCACAACACCTGTGTTGCTCTGGAAGTAGACCCCAGATGCTGGAACTGTGAGTGTGAGGTGCTTTTCTGGGATTCTTTGTTCAATTCTTGGGGAAAGACAGAAGATGGAAAGCACAACTGCCCCCTAGCTGTTCTTATGGTGTGACCAGTTTTCCCTTTTTCCGTAAAATATGGAAATGAGACAAGTTAACTTAGCAAAGTCTGCCCTTCATACAGTGCTACAACTGAACCACTTGCAGTCATCCTTTAAGGAGGCGGCCATCTGGGAAATCACCGCAGTGTCCTGCTGGGAAGATTTAGAAGAAAAATTTGACTAAGAAACAACTCCCCTCCCTCATTAACTACTGACAAGCCCCCATGAGTGATGTGCATAAACTCTGATCATTCCGGGGAAGGTGCTCACAGCCATGCAAAAGAGAAAGTTGACTTACCGGAGGTGTGTTTTTCTGCATTTTAAACAGGGCATTTCTTTTAGTCTGGCTGGTCGGGTGGATGTTAAAAAAACTTTGGAGCAGCATTACAATGAGCATTGTGGCAGCAAATCAAGCTGCAGCCCATGAGAGCATTGAGAGCATGCTGTTCAACAATGTGAGCCACATGAATTCACAAGGCGCTCGAGAGAAACAAAGTTACAAAATCTCAGTAGAACGAAACCAAGCTTGACACGCGCACTCACACCCACACACACACACTGTCTGTCACTGTGGTCAACATCAGCGTGTCAGTACACAAATAACATTTTAACACATCTGTTGATATGTATCACACTTCAGCACCTCAGGATGCAGATGAAGACCCTCCCCCCCATCACACAAACACACACACTTTAACAAGCGTGCCCACGGTGGGCCTAAGGGACTCCGCACTGTGTCCCCCAGAGGCACAAGGCTCGGAGGAACACAGAGTCCTGTCACATTCTGACCAACTCATTGGCTTGAAGCTGTCTGAGCACACAGTCTCACACATACTGAAACACACTCTGCAGGGCTTGCAGTAGTTGAGAACGCTACGTTGCCATGGTGATGGGGAGTGATGTCATGGTGTGCTTACTCAAAAAGGGGGACAGTGGCAATGTTTATTCTCAAAGACGTTTCTGCACACAACTCCTTGCACTCCAAGTAAATGCAGATTGCCACATACTTCCTTACCTGGCAGTTTTTCTGCTGAAAGCCTCCAGCTCTACTCTACGAGGGCCATTCCAGCTGAAAACCCGAAGGCGTGCGGCAGCACTGAGGACAAACCTCTTGGTTTAGGCCTCCAAACTCCTAAATTAACAGAAAAACAGACAGTGTTTTTTGGCCTAAAATCTGGCCAAAATTGTATTTTTTTTCACTGAGTAACTGCAGTGGGATCACAGCGTGGTGTCACCTGAGAAACGCTCACGTGGACGCACACACAAAACCACATAGACGCATGCTCCATGCTCACACGCACACACACACACACACACGCAGCAGGCGTGCCCCACACGATGCCCCACAGGCATCGCTGGCATTTGGAGGGCTTTGGCACAATGAGAGCACAGTCAAGACCAACAGCGGGCTCTCTGCCACACTGAGCAGCTCAGTGGTCAGTCTCACGCAAAGGGAGGGTCGGTCGCCAGGAAAGAGTGTGGAGGAGGAGAGAGAAAAAACAGCATAGGTACGAGAGAAGGATGGCTGAATGTCATGTGTGCCTGTTTGCTTTACAGTTATAGCAAAGAGGGAGGCAGTGGCAGCTGATAACCATTAATTGTGCTGCCAAAAAACAGTAGGCAGACAACTGTTATTTCCTGTCCGATCAGGGCAGTGGTGAGGCCAGGTGTAATGATGGCAAGTGAACGAATACACCTCTCCTCCACATGCCAACGGATGCTTGCTGTTCCCTTCCTGCTGTCACGTTGGCGTTTGAAATGAGGAAATGTGGAAGAACTCTGCTACATGCCAGCATTCGTCACCTGGCTGATACCGTTGGGACACTGGAAATGGGTAACGGCAAACATGTCTGGATGCAGTGAATTCTGACTGCCGGGGCCCTGTGTGATGGCGCTGAACTCACAGCTCTACGATGCTGCCTTCTGTCTGCTAGGTCACAATGACTGAAACTGTACTGGACTCACAGCAGAATATCTACATGTTTGTTAATGCTCTTACCAAAGATGTTCTGAATTGTTGACTCTTTGGTTCTACTACCCCCAAGTGGCTAAACCATCAGATATTGCAGCTTTGCTCTAACTGTTGGATTGTTCTTGTTGAGTTTTTACAAAATGGGAGCATTCAAGGAGCAATAATTATGTCATTTGAATGTTAAATATCGCATGCATCTTTTTATCTAAACCTGTGGTGAGTAGATTATTAAGGAATCAAGTAGATTGCAGGAGACTGGAGTGCATGTTGAGTTCCTCCAGGACAAAAGACAACTGGAGTTCTGACCTGAGGGCAGGATTTTTTTATTTGTTTTTTTATTAGTTTTTTTTGTTTCACCCAAACAGAAATTATCCCCAGAGAATTATAGCCGGACTGCGTTCCGTTTTCTTGAGATTTCATCACCATAAAACTTCAATATGGCTTGATTCCATTCCAGCTGCAGCATTGTTTGGACAGAATGACAGTGATTCAAAAATCATCAGGGAAACAGCACAACGGGGTTTCATCATTGCTGTGGAGATTAACAAACTGCAAATTGCTGGCTGCAAACTATTTTTGGGAGCAGGGCTACAAAATAGTCTTGGAGTCTGCTGATGGTTTGGACACACACACACACAAACACACATACGCAACACTCTAGGAGCTGGAGCCGTCTGCCAGGTTTACTAATTAAACAAATTTACTTGGCCAGCATGCTCGACCAGAAACCAGACTATCTGATCCAACCTGCTAAATTTCCTGCCCTACAAACTCGGTGCTGATAAACACCCGTGAACACCAAGATACACACCATTAAAACAAGAGAATTCGTCCTTTACTTAAACCTAAACTACCTCCCCTTCTATTTATAGCTCCCCCCTTTTTTGTTTTATAAAAGTCCTCATGATTATCACTGAAAGGCAACAAAACTCCAAAGTGTGTTTGCATAAGACCAAGTGCACCTTAATTAGATCTGCAATGGCGTTTTATCAGATTTGGGAGAGCGGTGTTGTAAATACTTGGCGTTTTCCAGTGCTGCATGAGGTAAGGAGGGTCTGTGAAGTCAAAAATGTTGTTAAGGGATGGTTTGGATGTGAGCGAAAATGTTGGAGTGATGAGTAAACATTGAGCTGCATTAGTTTTTCCTTTTGATGAGCGTGCAGTATCAAGACGAAGATTATGATGATGTGATGTGACAGCGAAAGCTGGAAGACTTTTCCTGTTGATTGTAATTGCAATGCTGCTGTTGATGGCATATTACACAGCAGCTCTTCTGCAGGAATAGGTTATGGCCAAAAAAGTAATTTTTCTTCGCCTCTTGCTCTGGATAATATACGAGCAATCAGGCAGCTCCGATCAACAAACGATCAGATGTGAAACTTGCCGCTACAAGAGCTCCGGTGCCAATAAGTTACGTTATGAGCAGTCAATATGCATCCCTTGGGTAGGTGCCAATATTTTAAAGAAGCCATTTTGTGTTGTTTTTTAGTTGTGAATTATTTGTGGTATCACAGAAACACCACAACTTTTCCTGCTATGCCATGAATCATACAGTGTCAAGCTGCCCTGCTCCTGTAGATTTGGATGTAATTTACTCGAAACTGCTCTTTAAAAATGCTTTGCATCTCACAGAAACTCAGGCAAGAGAAAAAGCATTGATCAGAAATATACTCATGTAACTCTTCCATCAATAATGTACATGGGTGTCAACCTATTCCTATGGTCTTTTAAGGTTTTACTATGCTAAACTAAACATCTGTTGCTTGTAGGAGTAGTATTCTGTTGTGCTGTCACCTACAAGTAAAAATGAATTTCCAGCATTCAGATTTGGAAGAAAAAAAAGAGGATAAAAACATCAAAGAAGACCATTTTAAATTTAGGTTGCCTTGCTGAGATATTAAACATTAAACACACTATTCATAGAATACATAACTTTGTATGAGGGTTTGTTTTTGATAGGAAAGCAAAAGGAAAAAGCAAAGAGTTTTAGCCTTCCTAATCTGGGATTCAGTCACAGAGGAATGATTTGAGTTTGCACTTGGCTGGAGATAAGGATAGTGAGACTGGATATTTCTTCAGTGAGGTGGAAATATTATTCCGAAATCTGCCCAACGGTTCAGTGAATAAGATATTTTCAATCCCCTACTGTAAGCGGCCACAAACAAAACGATACGGCTGTTCTTGTTGGAGTTTATCATTTGGTGTTGACCTGAAACACAAAGGCACTTTCTCCCATATGCAGAAGAAAAGCGTTTTTTCCTCTAAATAATCTTTTCCACTGAATGAGGAAAAAAACCTTAGCTGCCTGAGCTTTCCAAACCGAGTTAGAAAAAGCGAGATGAGATGTGTTGCCACTGTTTAGCCAGGATGGGTTCCTGCTGCCATGGGCAAACTGAATGCACTGCTCTGCATTTTTAACTTCAGATGGGCTGTATGAACTTGTGGAAGTCAATAATCTTCCAGAATAAGTAATGGAAACAAAGAGAGCGGAATTGAATGAATAGTTTCTCTTGACTGTTGGCGAAATTTTTAGATCCACTACTGCAACAGACACCTGAAGTGAGAGGATAATGTTACCCAAGAGAGATCCTCGTTGTAGTCTTCTCTTTCATATTCGTGTGTCTATTTTGCATCTGGTTATTAAATCCACTTTAACATCAGTCATGGACGGGTACTGTTGTGTTAAGCACAATGAGTACATTGACTCCTTGTTTGTGAACACTGTGTCTCAGACTCAGTGTAATCCTCTGTTGGACTAATTTGCCTAATCTTCATGCTTCTTCAGATATGACGAGGACGAGGGCCAATGGGACTCTTAGTTTAGTGTCTGAGTTAAATCCCCTCAGCTCTCCGAGATGTGAACTTGTTTTGTTGAAGTTGGGTTGTTGGATCATTGAACTGTTTGCATCTGCCTGTCAGCTGTCCTCCATGCTGGTGCTACATCACACACATGCTGTTGGCCTTTACAGCTGCTGCTCTCTGCATGGTCCTCTCATACCAGCCGTGTATGCTACTGAGACTCTGCTTCATGGTCATTGCAACTTGGCTGCTCATTCGCTTTCCCCTCTCATACATTTCCGCCAGCCCTCCCCCAAGTTGACCATTTCCTCTTATCCCGCCTGCTGACTTTCTAGAGCCCCATATCAGTCCCTCC
This sequence comes from Menidia beryllina, assembly GCA_013363375.1. NCBI lineage: Eukaryota > Metazoa > Chordata > Actinopteri > Atheriniformes > Atherinopsidae > Menidia > Menidia beryllina. The sequence goes on along the minus strand of JABUIW010000152.1, from coordinate 3,175,244 downwards.
TTTGTTTTTCTCTTTCTTAGTTCCCCCCAACCTGACAGTCCCCCGGGGCAAGTCCCCCCTGGTGGCCCGCGAGGGTGACACAGTGGAGCTGGAGTGCCTTGTTTCAGGAAAGCCCAAGCCCATTATCCTGTGGTCGCGAGTGGATAAGGAGGCGCCCATGCCCGATGGCAGCATGCAGATGGAGAGCTACGACGGCGTGCTGCGGATTGTGAATGTATCCAGAGAGATGACGGGCTCGTACCGCTGCCAGACCAGCCAGTACAACGGGTTCAACGTCAAGCCTCGTGAGGCGGTGGTAGAACTGATCGTACAATGTGAGTATACGGACCGTAGGTATCCTCTGTATACATCTGCATGGGTGCCTGTTGTCAAATAACTTGTTGGAGTTGTATAAGCTGTACATCTTCATGTGCTGCATATTTGTTAAAGTGCTTGATGTAATTAGTCTTTAGGATTAACCCACTGAGACCAGAGTTGGACATCCCCCCATGTCTTTGCTTTCACACCGATCTGATTCCATTGTGAGGGCTGTGAAATGAGCCGGCTCCCCTGGTACCCGCATCAGGTCTGAGTGGCAACAGCTCCACCTCTTCCGCTAAAGAGGACTTTATCTGCCGAGTGGGAGGAAAGCAGAACTACCGTGAACAAAAGCACAAAGCTCAATATTCTCACGTCCACCATTTTTAGGATCGCTATGTGTGTTTGTTAGAGGGTGTGCGAGCATGTGCATAGGTGTGTGTGTGTGCGCAATCGTGTGTTTTATTTCACACGTGTGCAAAAAGATCCACACAGACAGCATGCCATATCCCCAGGCCTTAGACCCCCCCCCCCACCTCTGCTGCTCATTGAAGAAGTCCTTGCCCTCCTCTAATCAGTGGCATTCAAAGATGGCTTAACAGCTAATTAGCGAGCAGCTAATTTATTCCCGCTGGAATTCATTTTGTGTGAATTTGTGGACATTCGAAAAGATTTTTTTTGTATGAGCACCAGGGTTTCAAAGAAGTGTCACTCTTCACACGGCACTGAGGATGTTTTCCGTGGCCAAAGACAAAACCCAAGACGATGAGGGAGGAAATAAAAGGGATCCTTGTGGGGTGCTTACCATTCTCTGGCAAGTGATTATAGGAACTAGAAAAAACGTATATTTTACCCTGTATTGTTTCCCCGTGGCCCACTTACCGCAGCTAATACATAAATGCATCCATCTCAACTTGCAGTTGCTTCGTCATCAAAAAAGAACAAGTGCGACAGGATGTCATTTATAAGATAGTGTTAAGTGTGTAACGATTAACATGTTCTTTGTTGGCTTTCAAGTGTTTCTTTGTCCTCATCACTGGACTCATCAAACCTGAGACTGCAGAAAAACAACTTTTAAAGTATTAATTATGAAACAGATTTAAAACTACAGCTTAACAGTTGTTTCTGATTGAAGATGAACTTGACACAGACACAATAAATATTGTGATTGAAGAGGAAGAAGAGCTGTTTGCCCGGTTCTGTTTTCGTCCACAAGGATTAGCACGTAATTCTCCCCTCATTTTTTTTTCTATTTAAAGAGTTTTTAAAGGACTCTTTGCTGTGGCATTCATGCTCCAGCTTAACTGTTCCCCACATCGCTGTGTTGACGGAATTAATGAAGTTTTGATGCGCTTTGAAGAAGGCTGTGAGGGTTTTTTTGGGGGCCGAACTGATAGCGATTATGCAGAGATGACAGCCAGAATCAAAGGTTAGTGGCTGTGTTATGCGCCAATGTTGACACCAAAAAGTAAACAAAGGATTTAGACGCCAAGATGCCCTTCATTAATTAGAAGCTCTGTGTGGAATCCGCTGCTTCGTGCTTTGCGGGTCTGGTGGGATGGAACAAACTGCCGAATGCAAAATTCAATAAACAAATCACATCTTATTTATTTTTTAGCAAGACCCAAAGTAGACAAGGCAAACAGCTGCTGTGTGTTCATGCTCCATCCTCATGGCAGGCAGTTTTTCCATATTTTAGTAATGGTTGAAAAATAGATGGCGTCGCCTCTCCCTTCCCAGCTCGCCCTCACAGGGGACCAGTTTACAGCAGTAGGTCAGCGTGACCCAGCTTCCATTTGGAGACCAGCAGAGTCTCACAATGCATTCTGGGTAAAATATGTCTCAGCACAATAACTCCAGGGGAAGAAAAAAAAAGACAAATAGGCACTGTCCAGAAGCTCTTTGGTTATTCAAGGTAATTACACTGCATTTATGAAAAGCTCTTTTTCAGCCTTTGCTGTCAAAACTTATGCAGTGTCTCCCTGCACACCAGCAACGTATAAATAATTGACTCGTAACACATGTAAACATAGTCTGATTAAAATTGAACATCAAGTTTAACTTCCTTTTTTTTCCACTACTGAAGGATTGTTGGGAGCAGGTAGAGGTTCCACAGGGTCCAGCACTCATGACTTTTACCTGGCTGTTAACCTTGTCGATACCTTTTAAACTGTACTCACTGTTAACGTAATTTTCTAATTTCCTGGTTGAAATGGTCTTGCCTTGAACTAGTCTCACATCCTAAATATCTACTTTACCAGGGTTAAGTCAAACTCCATCTGCAAGAGACACAAGCTGTGGTGTTATTTCAAAAGAAAGCTCCCAGTTAAATAAACTGCTTTGATAGTTTTGCTAGAAGTCAATACAAAAACACAAAAATTGTAATGTACTGTGCTATAGTCTTGAGGCTCTCCTCATTTATTTTCATTGGGTTGCTTGAGATATATAAAACAGAAGAAGCCATTTGAAGCATGAGCATACATCAATGGAAATACAGTATGTAAAGAGAGAACAAAGCCTGAGCAATTCTGATTAGCCTTAAAATCAGTTTTTTATATGAGCACCTTTATTCTTCAACACTGTCTGAACCCTCTTAGGCAAGTTTTCCTGTCATTTCTTAAAGTAGCCTTCAGGAATAGTTCTCCAGGCTTCTTGAAGGACATCCAAAAGCACTTATTTTTTTTCTCCTTTTTTCTTTTTTGTTCTCTGTCAAGATGATACGGCTTCAATAATGTTGAGGCAGGCTCTGGGAAGGATTCATAACTCCATTTAGACCTAATGTCACTGATTTTCAGTTCCCCTTTATGTGTTATTTGCCGTATTTCACACCCTTCCTCCTAGTTTTCCTTTTCCTTCCTTAAGAATGGCTTTCTTTATAGCTTTTTGGAGCCCATTTCTGATAAAGCTTCAATGAACGGTTGATGAATTTTCAAGGAGACAAAGAACGGCCATGCAAAGAAATTATGCTGAATCCTCAGCCAGTCTCTTTTTTGAAGTCACATTGTTTTACAAAATAAATCTTTTTTTTTCTGTCGCACTGTGCTAAAGTTGGAATTTCTTTAAATGAAAGAAATAGAAAAAATGTGACAGACTGCCAGCGTACCAAAAAATGATTTCAAAACGGATAGTTGTCTGTCATTTGAGACAGAATTATGGCTATTCCTTTAAATAAGATGTCTTTTTACTGCTTGAGTGGCCCATTAGGTCAGTGTTAAGTGGCTTAACAAATAAGAATAAGCACGCTCTCCTGAAGATGGCCGGCTACAAGGACTGAACGGAAAATAAGTGAGAAAAACCTTCAAAGAGCCTGGAGAACTATTGCTCAAGACCACTATTAATACAGACATGAATGCCTGCAAATGAGAAAGACAAGATCCGTGCAAAGTAGGTTATATGCACCAAATTTTAAAATGATAGTAAAAGACAGTATGTTCTTAGATGACCAAAGTTATTATCAGTTAAAGGTCAGACTGCTCATTTGGCATAACGTTAATGGTCATACCATGCATCTAGCTAGTCCTTTAAAATGTACTTGGATATTATATATCATACCAATAAAAATGTTATAAACCTATTCATTAATTTCCCACACAGAAATTAAGACAAGTTTTTTTTCTTCTGCTAATATTCACCTGCTGTTTGTGAGACAAATATCAACACAAATTCCTTGCCAAAGCAAATTAACGTGACTGACAACAGGAGCCGCACCCACCAGTGATTGTACGGCCATCAGTGTGAAAGAGTGTATGGAAAGGTTTGGACCGAAGCCAGGCAAACTTTCCCATACTTGAAGCTCAGTCTGTAAAAAACAAGAAAAAGTTAAGCTTTATTACAACTAATCAAATAGATTAGAAAGCAAACTAGATTAAACAAACAGATTTTTTTTTCAAAGACCTGAAGTTCTAAATCAATCTCTGAAGAGTTTATTGTGTTGTGGATGACAGATGATTTCTAAGGAATAGAAACAGAACAGGATCTTTGGGCAAACAATCCCAGTGAGCTTCATCGTCCTGTAAACATACTAACGATGGAACTCCAAAATTGTGAGTTTTATCTTCAGTACGTACTTCTTTTATGTAACGGAGTTTAAATATATGCTCCATTTTGTAGAGTGAATTCTTACCAAAATCTTTATTTTCTTTTTTTTTTGTTATTTGTTTGAACCTATGTTAAATGTGTACTGAATGCATTCACTTCGTTGACCATGGGCTTCATGACTGCTTTTGCGTTCGCACTTTTTGGGCGCTGGCGCTTGCCGTACCTCCAGCTAGATTTTCCCGGGCTGGAGGTAAGCAGTATTTAGTAACGCTCCGGATATATAAAAATATTTTAATGAATAAAACGCACAGTAAATACAAATTATTACTTTAATACGATTGTATGTAAATAAAAATGACATGATTTGCTAAAAAAGGTAACGATTGAACATGATGTAAACGTGTTATAAATGAGCTGTAATATATTTCTATGGTAACCACACAATGATGTGCGTCATGAAAGATCTTTAATTTGTATTTCTTTTTTCGGTTGAATTTTAGTTGCAGTCAATAGAAGGAAGCCCTGGTCTCACTAACTTTGTTTTTCATGAATGCAAGTACGTTCTTATACAGTGTTTGAAGATAAATGATCGTTCTCCTTACATTATATAATATCAGTTTGCTCGCCGGATATCGTCTGCCTTTTCTTTTGTTCGCGCTATACATTGTAACAAAGAGGCCAGCTAGATTTTCCCGGGCTGGAGTTGCAGTCAATAGAAGGAAGCCCTGGTCTCACTAACTTTGTTTTTCATGAATGCAGACAATAAAATCGAGTGGCTGAACCTCTGGTGCACTTCTGATCATTGGAGGATCCGTTACATTTACACAGTGTAAAATAGCACAGGTTGGGAAACAAACATTTTACTGTGGTGGGAGATTATTTCAGGGTCTGCTATCCTTTGAATGACCTCGTCTCAGAGCTCACCAACGAGGTCATTAGGCCAGCTTGCTCTCCTCTGATATCCTGCTATGAGAGGCCGGATCCTGCTTGCTCCTTTCATCCTTCCTTATCACCAGCAGTAGACGGGGGACACATACAGGAAATGGCTGTTAGTGACACTCAGAGGGACAGACATGCCTCAAGAAACAAGCAGGGGGAGACTCTGCACCAAAGACTTTAGCTGAAAAATACATTTATTCCATTCTTTCCCCCCCCAAAAAAAATGTACATTAAGATGTGGTTACATCATGGGTTGACTGTCCGAGGCACACTGTAAAGCATGCCAGTTCTCAGCAAACAATTCCCTCTCCTCTTTTCAATCCAGCAATTACATTGTGTCATAAAGTGCTATTTTGAGAAAGCACCTCTCTTTGCTATAGTTCTTGATGTCACAAAACCCTTTCATCTGCTCTCCATCTTCAAAGCAGAACATTTGATGCAGATACTTTTAAGGCTTTGGTATTAATGAATACATTATTTTGCCATGTTCTTTGCTTCACAGCCAGTTTTCTTTGTCAGACTCTTGTTTCTTTATTTTTTATTCCTTAATAGCTGGCTTCAAAGCCCCAAGTTTAAAAAGCACTTGAACCATTAGATTGCTCTGACACACTTGGGGTATGATAAGTAAATCCGTCTACCTCCTGTACGCGTCAGCACATGCTGTCATCCACGTTTGCCAAACAACCAGACCTTTGCTCATCTTCCACAGCTTGAGAATTTACTTTATTAACACAGGCTGGCCCTTCTTTTGTTGTTTGCTCCAAATGCCTGTTGGTATGCCTCCTCCTCTCTTTTCCTTTCTCTTTTGGCCTGTCTTACAGTGTGTAAGCACGAGCCAATCCCTCTGAGATGCTTTTCTCGCCTGCATTTCCAGGTCCCAGCATGAGACGCCTGCCTTTGGTGGTGAGCCATGTGCAAAGCCGCGTTTAGTAACTTGATCAAGGGGCCGAGGTACAGTCCTCTGAAGCAAAGAGCATTAGAGGCGTGAAGGAACGACTCTGGCAAGTCAACAGCTTTGATATGTAAAAACCTGCATCTGTTGGCTGGCAGAGGCGATGCCAGGAGGAGAGGTGGAGGGAAGGGAGGGCGCCTTCCTTTAGAGCCATTGCTTTAATAGAATTGCAAAAGCCAAATCCCGAACTGTGACACCCTAATGTTCTTAGTCAAACTGACTTGGCATGGTCCAGAGGCTTGAGAGAGGGACTGAAGTCACAGTGAAAGAGATAGACAGAAGAAAAAGGTATGGAGTGGTCCTCTGTCCTAGATCCCACTCTGTCAGAGTCAGAGTTATCAACTCAACTTCAGCCCAGATGTATAAGAGTCTTTTATCCAGACTTCCTCTCCTCTTCCTCTGTACATCCTGCGTGACACCTGCCTGATGTAACCGATCAAATGTCCCCTTGAGCAACCGCCCTGCTCTCTGACATACATCAAACAGACAGGAAAGAGAGCTAGTGCCTGGGCAAAAGTAATGAGCAAGATTACACCGTCATTGTTTTTAATTAATTTCCCTTATTGCATCAAGGGAGCTTACAACGCCGGCCCCTGAGGCCCACTGTTATATCACAGTGACTCGCATTAGCTTAACTCCAACCTAATGTCAGCAAATTAATCTTTTGCATTACAGCTGGACTCGTGTACAGAGTTTGGGGATGAAATTTTGATCGCCCTTATTTTTGTGGAACAGTGTTGAATTGATCAGCGGCAGAAAAGGTCACGGGAGTGTGTGTGTGGCTCGTAGCCGCGTGGAAGCCTAGACACGGCCGAGACGGAATAACTCATAATGTGGTCAGTGAGTGAGCTGAAACTGTTCACGGATCACCGGGCCTCTCTGCGCACCCTGAAACCTACACTGATTATGATCAATGGTCGATTTAAGTTAATAAATTATCCAAACGTGTTAATAGCAAAATGGCAAGGCTGATGGTGCAGGAGTTCATTGTTTAAAAGCAGCACGAGGGATGGAGTGTGTGCCGATGTACATCAGATTTTATTTACATTATTCAACACACGGCCTTATTATAAAGCTCATGTATCACAGGTATCATTTTACATTCTGCATAGATCTGCTGGACTTCATAATGAATGTTGTTGTTTCTTTTTCCCATCCATCAAATATCAATGTCATAGCCTCTTATGCCACAAAGGTTAATTAGGTTCCTACTTACCTCCAAACTAAGGCTTTGTTTCTTTATTTTACTTATTGCTGAGGCTGCTCACGAGCATGTTGCAGTGCAAACCAAAACTAAATAAAGTAAAGGGGCCATAGGATGCAACAGCTTTGTTCTACAGCTTTTTCTGAAGGTGTTGTTCTTATAAAGGTTCTTCATTTCTTTTGAGTATTTCCTTTGTTCTTTATACCTTAACTATTCTTTTCCTCACTAAAACCACAGTGGTGTAAATGATAGAAATCAGTTTTTCTCGTCTATAGTTGGATCTCATGACATTTTTCCACAAATTGATCAGCTAAAGCAGCAACCTGGATCAGTTTTAACGATTAGGTTCTTTTTTTAATGTATTTATTCATTTTTTTATTTCATGTTTCCCGAACCACACAAAACCATTTGTTTTTCATATTTTGTCTTGGATTACACCTCCAATGCACAAATTCTATCAGCTCAAGTCACGTTAGGTATTATACTTTACCTTATTTTTCCCCTGAATGTTGCTAAGCTACTGCACCATGAATAAAAGTCAGGTTTTCCATCCACTTTAATAAAAAACAAAGATTTGAACACTGTTTTTGTGATGTAGCTCTACAGCTCTAATAAATGAAACAGCGTATATCTTGAAAACATTTTACAGTCAAAGAAGAGACAAGTGCCAAAGTTTAAAAAATGCCTTTTCATATTTTGATGTTTCATATAAAAAGATAGCAGAGGCATGTAGAAGTTTGTGAAAATCTGAAAAGGCAACATTAAAAAGATGACCCAAGTCAAATTGATTGCACAACACAGCAAAAATTATCATTCTAAGAGAACAAACGGAATCATTGGGATCATTTTCACAATGATTTTTCAATTAGAATAAGATAAATAATTGGCAACATATTCACATACAGCAGGGCTAACAGTCTCTATCTGTGCTGATAGATAGACCGCTTCAGGGTGTAGACTCACACTTTTATTTTATTTTCATTCATGTTCATTAAAGCAACCATAGATTAACGGTAAATCATGCATTTTAATTATGTGTCCTTGTTTTATTACTCAAAGTTGGCAGTAACTGTTACCAAATTTATAATTAACGTTACATTAAGCAGAATTGCACCCAAAAAGCTTTGATTTACCAGCAACAGACTGCCAGGGTGTCTTTGGCTGCTAAGTTTGTTCATTACTGATGTCTTCTTTAATAATTGCGGTGGATCTTAAAGCTGATGTACAAAGAAGTATGAGCACAATCTGGTCTCAGGAAAAGAAAGCTAGCATGAGGGAGAAGGAGATGCTCCCAATTATTCAAGTAATTTTATAACTTCATACCTACCTGTTTTTCTTTTTAATTGCCATGAGCAACAGGGACATAAAAATCTAATTCTCAGGCACGGTACTCTAATCTATATCACCACATTTCGAGGCAGTCAGGCTTTTGTTGTGATCCAAAGCCATACTCAGCTATTATCACTTAGAGAAGATATCTAATCAAAACTTATCCAACCCTGTGTCCCCCATACTACTTTCATTCATTTCTGCAAGCCTGTCAACGCATGCTGGCATTAACATTTGGCTATAAGGGGTAAATGGAAATAAGACATTACTCAATGCCTCTGAAGCCCTGACACACCATACACAGTGACAGCTAAAAGGCAGTTCTGTCCCACCAAAGGACTTTGAATACTGAAATCAGACCAAACTGCAATTGCAATGGAGAGAATTCATATGATTCTAGGTGTACACGCAGCGCCACTAGAATGTATGTTATAGAGAGAAATTGGATCAAATTTGGGATCTCATGTGTTATATTAGTCTCTTGGTGGTTGGGGAGAATAAGTTGTGTGAAAGTTAACATTGTATTGATTTTAGCCTGAAAATCAATGCTTAAGACCAACTGGTCATAGCAACCAGCCATTGTTTGTTTGAAGGGGTTCTCTATTATTTGAGTCGTTTAGTAAATGCAGGCTTTTAAATGGGAATTTAGAGTAATAACATGAAAAGGGCCGTAGGGGCCATGTCAGCAGCAGTCAGCATACTGCACTAAGTGCTTTTATTTCTCATTCTTTTGAGTACAACTTGCTGGTTAAAATAAAGCTCATGTTGGTTTGATTGAGGATTTGAGTGGACTTTTGTTCATAATGCAGTATTTTAATTGAGTCTTTGCCATTCACTGATCCCTACAGGAAAACTTTCATGCGAAAAAACAGATAAAGGATTTACCAGAAGGACCAAATAAATGGTTGACACTTTCTCAGTCATGAAGAAGGGTTGCAAGGACTAGCACTCACTTTATGTGCACAGATTGTACAGTACAATCTGCCTCTGCGGGTTCTCCCAAAGGAGTTGCTCGTCCTTTTACTTCTGCACTCAGGGAAAGCACATGAACATAAAAATGAGACCCAATTTTGGATGGGGCTACATTGTTTTAGAGTTGTCGAGAGATGCTCATACTGGTGCACAAAAATTCAGATAAGCTGCCTTTCCACATCCAAAAACACACACGCACGTTCTCCCCAAAGTGCGCACGTGTCCTAGCTCGACTCCATCCCTCTAGATGTCAGTACATAGAGTACATAAACCCTAGGAAAAAAGTGTCTCTGTTGGTAAACTGTTTTTGTTTGTTTTTTTTTTTCATTTTCACATTAGTGTCAAGTGATACACTGGTGAGTGATGATAAATTACATATCAGCCAGTGCTCAGACTTTTCCCCAAGCCCGTGTGACTTACAGCAACTCCAGGCTCTCATAGCCTGAGCTGCTACACTAACCGTGGCGAGTGCTGCTGAGGGGATATCACACCAGACCTCTCTGCTCCTTTTTGCCCATGTTTGCCGAGCAGCTGTTTCACAGGGAAAGCGCATGGGATAGCTCACGCATGTGTCCTTGTTTAAAGCATGTTTTGGTTATATAACAGACACCCCCCCCACCCACCCCTGGAGTTTTTCATTTGTATTTCTGTGCGAATGGAACTGCACTTATTGCAATTTCATCTAGTGCCACTCAGGGAGGTTGTGGTGCTAGATGGGATTCATTGCTATTCAAAAACCTACAATTTTAATGTGATAAGTAGATCTTCGGGCCCCTTCTGTTGAAGGCAGTTGCAAACCTTTGGGTTATAGTGAAAGCCCAGGAAAGGCTCATTTGAAGGAGGAAGAACCGATTGCTGCTTTGCATAGCAGAGATGAAACCCCTTCACTGTCAGCCTTGTGAAAAGCTTTATATACAGAAGGTGAACCTTTTATTTCTTCTGTTAAAGTCTGAACCTCTTGGCCAATTCCTGTTTACTTTATCCCTCACCCATGGCGATATGATTTATCATTTTTCACATTTCCAGCAGCTATTATCCAACCTAATGGTGTGTCATTAATCAGGGCAGCTCCTCAGTGAAGTGGAGGATGTTGCATGTTGAGTGATAATTAGCAGTCAGGGTAAGGACGTAAAACCCCATTTTGTACTGTTCTGTGTATTATTTTGTATTCTGTATAATGTCGACAACCCAATTTTGCTTTGTACCTTGCAGGCTTTGCTGTCCAACTTGGAAAAGGCTGGATGTGCTGTCACATTTTTTTGTGCAATGACATAGGGCTGATGGGGGGGTGTCCAGGTCTGTAAATGTGGTTCTAAAACGATGCATCATTCATTTTGGTTCTTCGGAACCTGATAAGGTATTAGACAGCTCACAACTCCAGTCATCTAGAGGCATCTTTAATAAAAATGCACAGATCAGGCACAAAGATGGCTGACTCCACGATTCTCTCTCATTTATATCATGTTGCTGTTGGACTAAGCAAGGCCTTCCCTTTATTTTTCCAGCTCGTATGAATAAGATCATTTCTAAGGGCTTAATAGCTATCAAGTAATTTCTTTTGATAATTATGGGTGCATGCACCTGTCCACTGCTGCCTGTCCTTGTTGGAACATCCTTGGTTTCATCTCTCTCCTTTATTTTCCCTTATAGCTTACAGCTTCCCTTATTGATCTTTTAGTATTTAAGTGACTACATAGTATGTAACAGCTGTCGCCCCTCTGGGCATACACTCTTTCGTACACAGTAGACACATTGACTATTCAGTGCGTACACAGTAAAAAATCTTTGCCCGTATAGAGTATACATTAGGTGTGTGACTCAGCTCTCCCAGCACTTTTTCCCACAAGCTGTGTTGTAGTTACTTGGTAGCAGGAGAAAACATTCCAAAGCATCACTGAACATATGTTCATGCATTCCACTCTTGGGCTTCTTAGACCCAACACATCTGTTTACAGAAAGCAGAAGCCTCAGCGTTTAGTGAACCTATATTTCTCTGCATTTATAAGACACTGCTGGTAAAACCTGAAATGGCAAATGGACTGCACCAACGCCCTTTTTAGTTAACCACTCGACCCACATCCATCCATGCACAAACACAAACATACTCCATGTCTTCGTAAATGCAGTGTTCCAGGTAAATAGTTTTTCCCTATCACACACATTCACACACCATTTAACGCATCTATGTGGAGTTCAGGGCCTTGCCCAAGGACAGTGGACAACTGTCGATTGGCTGACAACTGGTCCTACTGAGCTCCAGCTACAGTGAGAACTGTATTCCTGCAGACTTTAGAGGATATGCATTAAGAAAAATCAAGCACAAAGCATAAAGAACAGAACACAAATTCTCCTTTGAGTCGTTAGATTCCAGGTTCCTGGTTGTCTTTGAGCATGTGAACTCCATCCTGGAGTGACAGCATGGAAATCAATAGTTTGTTCTGATGTAATTTCTGATCTATGTTGAAAATTGGAAAATATCCTTCTCCACACCGTTTTCACTGTGTGATTCAACAATTTCACAATACAAAACTTAAAATGGGCTTTTCTTGTCATAGTGATGCAGGTTGTAGTAAATCCCTCTCTGTGAGATTCATTTATCTGCACCTGTTTCTTAGAGCGTATTTCTCATATCCTCAGAAATACATCAGAATCTTTTTTAAAACTACAGGTTCCACACCTCTACAAGCTTTCATAACATGTTGCCTCATCGAGATGTCTGTTGTGAAAGCACAGCAAATTTAGAAATATTTAAAAAAAGAACAGTTTTTAAAAAACTGGCTCATTAAGGTTGAAGACAATTTCATTAATAGTGTTATCAAATTATATGCTGTAAATTTTCATACACTGTTCATTTAATTGCATCTCCCATCAAGTTTGGAAGGCTCACTAATTAGATTATATTACCGAGTGTGAATAATGCAGAAGATTATGTTGCAGATTACAATTTCAATCAGGTAATCAGTGATCTGTAACAGATTGCATTTTGAAAAATAGCATCTCCAGCCTGGCTAAAGCTCCCACCTCTTCTTTACTCTGCCAGAATGTATGCAAATTTCAAGCAATTACGGGGCTCTGTGTCATTCTGTCTCGTCTCATTCTGTTTTTTATGTAAATTTCTTGACTTTTGTCAAGAATCTGTGTTGAGCAAAGATGCCGAAAACAGGGGGAAAATATTCATAACTGTTCAGCTGCTTGCACACACAAACACCGAGCGCACCAAGAATCCATGCACAAGTCACTGTACATTCGAGCGGGCAAACATCAAGCGTGTCCTTAGGTGTGAACATCCCGCATTTTAAACTTTGCAGAAGGCGTCCTGGTTCCATTAAGGCCATCCAGCCGGTTAAATAATTCATCAGTGGGTTGTCCATGTCGGAAGAGGGGGAAGGTTGTCAGATACTCAAATATGTTCATTTCATTTTCCATTTCGAGAGCTCGAGGTGCACTTTGTCGTTCTGCTTCCAATTTTCTCAAACGCATGGCGGATGTTCATTCAAACGTTGTTTAAGTTTTTCCACAAAATTGATCTTCTTGCAGCCGTTAATGGTCTCCCCACGATTGTTTTCCTTCCTCAGCTATGTCTGAAATGAAACTGACTTTTCAGTGCTGATTGGTGAATTTTACGAACATCATGCTTTATTCTCCTTCTCCCTGAGCTTGTGTCCGTGTTACGGCGTTTTTCTGTCTTGTGTTTATCTTTCAGCCGTGTGTGGGGGATGTACAGATGTGCTAATTTACGACTGCTTTCCTTCCCACTTTGTCCCGTTTAGGTCTCCTCCCACAACAAGGACATTGCTTGGACAAGTTCCTCTTCTGTGGTCACATTTTAAAAATATTTATATTCATATATTTATTCATTCACCTCACCTGTAGCTCGTCTAGACAAGATACACTCTGACCATCTTCCCATGTGCTCCAATAGTTTTCCTCTGTACTATCTTTTAAGGTCAGACTTATTTGTCCAAGAGGCCCTACACATGAATTCTAAGCCATGCCTAGATGTCCCCTTTCCTTCTATTTTTTTATGTCAGTCATCTTTCTTCAAATCTTCTGCACTTTGACAGCCATGGAACACTTTCTTTTTCTTTTTTTCTTGCTGCAAACAAATGTCGTGCAAGTTTCTTTTTTTTTCTGAGTGTTTCCATCTTCCCGGCAGACCCTCCAACAGTGGAGCCCATGTCCATGGAGATGCGTCAGGGCCTGGGGAGGCCGGTGGTGATGACCTGCAGGGTTCTGCGGGCCCACCCGTCCCGGGTGCTGCGATTCGAGTGGCTGCTCTCCAACCGGCTGCTCCACGCTGGGGCCTTTGACGCCCAGAAAGATGAGACGGAGTACACCATCCGCAACCTAAATCGAGATGGCTGGGGCGAGTACACCTGCAATGTCATCAACGAGGCTGGAGCAGGAAAATGCACCTTCCACGTCACAGGTAATTATTTTACTCGAAGTCTCCTGAAGCAGGACCTGTGCTTGCCAACACATTTGTCCTGGATAATTAAAATTTTTGAAATAGGGTCCATTTTCTGTGATAAATAGTCTTATAATCAGATCTGATCGAAGATCGGATCTGCTCATATATACCCGATTGTTTCTGCGCTTTATCCAATCAGCTGTACTGAACAGGCCAGAGTGAATTCACTCAAAGGTTAGTGTTTAGAGGATAGTGGGTACTGATGCCAGTCTTTTTAAGCCTCTGTACTAGTTACTAGACATCGTAAATTACCCCTCAAAGAGTCCTAACTAAGCATCTTATAGAGGCACGTCAACAGTTTTGCAGTCATGTTAGGTTAGCTTAAGTCAGATGCATGTTTGTTGTTTCATCTCAGATGATGTTGGGCTGTAAGGATGGGAATTGATGAGATGATATCAATGCCACTGTCACTGCTTCTTATCTGTCTGGTTACACTATCGATTCCCCTATGGATTCTTGACCCAGTTTTCTGCAAGGAAATGAGTATGCACACCACACAGGTTTTAGGCATTACACAGCTGCTTATTTTTTTCAATCCAAAACTGAATAAACTTTGGGTTTAATGTCTTTATAAAAAAAATATAAATACTGGACTGATAATAATGTGAACGATCCAGTAAACTATTAACCTTTTTTCATTTCTTATTCCCGACTAAGACTGTCTAACCCAATCCACCAGCAACGTGATTTAAAGCTCTCACTGCTCATTCACCAATTCATCACTCACCTTCCTGGCCTATGCAGCAAATATGCTCGGAGTTGTCAACAGTTCTGTGGTCCACATCTAAAAAGACCTGAATTACTAAATATCATTTAAAAGAAAGAAAGAAAGAATGGCTCTTGAATTCTGATTTGTGTAAGCTGTGTGCTCACACATACAGCAGAGCAATGCAGTCGACTTCCCAAACAAGCTGCCTTCATATTTCAAGCTGCCACACTTATTTTAGTTTGCTCATTCACATGAGTTTAAAAAACATCTGGTCAGGGATTTCGGCAGGATACCCACGTTCTGCGTCATCCCAAAAATAAAATGAGAATCAGCAGAATGGCTCCGGTGCCTTTCATTCTCACACAGTTCAGAGCTGCATGCCCTGCCTTTGGTGCTGCTGCAGGGCAGGTATTTCTGGCAACTCCGGGGATGTTTGTGTCCTCTCTTTACTCCGTAGCCTTCTAAGTTTTTCATTTGTATTTCACAGTGTACGAAAAATACACAGTGTAGCGGTGTGTGAAAATTAATATTTGTGAGTCTTCCATTCATTGTGGACTGGAGAGCCCTGTGCCAACACATTTGCCAGCATCTTCTGGCAGTGATATATATTGTTGTTATTTTATGTTTTTATTATACATATGTAAGTAATAATAGTAATGGATGTGGAATTGCAGATCAAAAATAATGGAGAAGTACACTTGCAAAGCAATCATTCTAGCCGTACACTGCTCCATTCTTTTTCTTTCATCTTGACAACCAATTCTCCATCTCTTAGTTGGTTGTTATGACAGGACCAAATGATTTTGGCCCCATCGAGTGACCTCAGGAACTTTAGCTGAGGTTTCAATCTCCAAGACCTCCCATTAGAGACAGGAGCTGGAGGGTCACAGGAGGAGTATTTGTCACTTTGATACTCTGCCACACAGGCCAGTGTCCTCTTTGATTCTGTTTTGCTCCATCTCCTGTCACTCCATGATCTTACCTTTTTTCAGCTCTTGAATTTTCTCTCTCTCACTCGATCTTTGCCTGTGTTTCGCTTTTCTCATTCTTCATCGTTCCCCTGCTAAGCATCTGTCATCCAGCTTGCCTGTGGAAAGACAAGTGGACAGTCACCCATGTGTGTCATAAATCAGTCCTTCCTGGTGGACCAGGTTGAGCAGAAAGACAGAGGCAAATCGTCCCCTCCAGCCATTTGTTTTTCTGAGCTGGGCTTAGAGTTTTTGCCTCCTATTTCATTTGCTCCCCCTCCTCTACCTGTTTTCACTCTGTCTCTTCCCCTTTCATCTTCCATCCCTCCTTCCCTCCTGCTCCCCCACACTGCTTCATTCCTCCCGCCCAATGCTCCAGATTCCTACCATCTGGACTCATTGGTTGCCAAAGGTATAGAGGCTCTTTTAGTAACCCCCTGAGTCCAGGAGCATAGTGCAGAAAATCCACTTTGGTTCCTCCCATCATCTATGAAGTCTGCCATGCCCTGTTCCCACAAATCCAGCTCTCTGTCTTTAAGATTTTTCAGTTGAACTCAATCGTCCTGCCGTCAGCATTCATCTGCAAGACTGACATAAACGAAAAGGGGGCACATGAACCCTAAATCTGGCGTGAGACATGAAAGTTGTGAAATCTCTTTCTTGGCCCGTGGAGTTTGGCAGGATCATGGTGTTCTGACTTTACAAAAACTGCCTCCGTGGGCCTTTCCTCCTCATCCTATCTGTGAGGTCTTGGCCTGTGCTGATATGTGGTAAACATATCAGTCAGGAGACTTGGCTTGCTACCATCAGACCCACATATCCAGTCAGTGTTCCATCTTCCATTTGCTTCCATGCCGACAGACACATGCACATACAACAAAGTTTGGCATCACGCCATTCCCAGGCCCATGTACATGCTGTCACCCATAAGTGCACATTAGGCCACTGGAGAGTGTGTGTGCATGTGCATGGATGCCCATGTGCCAAGCTATTGGTACATCTGCGAGTTGGCCTTAACGGCCAAGTTGGCCATTAAATCGTGCCATGGGAACAACCCCTCAGAGGGATGTAATGTGTACCACTGAGCTTTGGCTCCAACTCTCTGTGTTTGGAAGTTTGAGTTTTCATCAAATACTCTCCACCAGAGCAATCTTTGTTTTTTATCATATTGATCAGGAGCCTTTATAAATAGGTGTTTTTGTGTCATCCAAACATCTCTTTTTATAATAGCTTTTTCCTGCAAAAAAATATTTTACTCCAACACCCTGTTTCTCCAGCCTGTTTCTTAGATCCAACACAGGTTTTCAGGACCATATGTATGATTATAATTAATTTACTTCGCAGCGTTTTTGCTCTTTCATGTTTCCTGAATAGGCCTCTCCAGCTTGTTTTATTTAATATTTTAATCTTTTATTCAAAGACATTGTTGGATCCTTTTTTAAAAGCAAAAAACATCATGGATTTTTTCCAAAAAACGCCAACACTTTTGAATTATGAGTTTCACAAAGCTCTCTTCTTCCTATGAAGAGTTGTCTTCGTTTTCATGTAACTCTTCTATCTGCATGCTAACATTTACCTGAGATGAACCTAACCCCGGCAGCACATGACAAATGAGGTTTAAAGGCCCGTGCAGCTCCGAGAAACACACTAGGGGATCCTGATCATCGTAATGCATAACTTCATGCAGACTGACTAAAAAGGCAGCATATGAATCATGCTGTATGTGATCATTCTCACAGGTTTGAAGGATAGCTACTGTCTATTTTGGGGATTTTTCTTTTTAAATCATCTGGTCTATTTTTGCTGTCTGCATCTTTTATATTGATACTACTTTTTGGAACTTCCAGCTATAGGGCATCTCCCTCATTCCAAGTTAACATCCCTCACAACTACGGATATTGTTTTAGGTCATTTAAATAATTTGATGAGGAATGAAATTTTGAAAAGCTCAAGTGACTTACAATGAGCATTTCCTTTGGGTAAAAAGAAGGCACGAAGGGATCTGATGATCAAATCCAAAGCAATACGCCCAGCCAATGATGACTTCTCACATATGGAGTTGTGAAACAAAAGGAGCAACATCTATAAATCCAATGTTTACAAGTCAGGAATTTCTAAAAAAATTATCCAACTCTTATTTTCAAAATTAGATAAATACAACATCAAACAAACAAGACCGCCCGGTATTACACATCACTGTCACGACCTATTAAACAACAGCTAAAATTTGCAGACCCAGTTTGTGAGAAATTATTTTCATATCATTTCCTCATGACTGTGCATTCAGTCTGCTCTTCCTGCTGTCGGGCTGTGAGTCTGTCTTGTTTTGCTGTGCATCCCAAAAAAGCGGAATTTCCGCCACGACAGCTTAAATCACCAGTTATATCAGAATTATATAGGAAACCTTCAGCATATGGTGGGGCAGAGTGTTTTCCATTAAATGTGAACATGTTTGCAAACCTATAAAAAGGAGGAAAGAAAAAGACCACGTCTGCAAATAAGGTCAGCGTCTTGCCTGAAGCCTTTTACTGAGCTGTTATGAATCATTGCATTGGTTATGCCTTTATAAACAGGATTTTAAAGAAATCAATTAAGCCCTCTGTGCTTTATGTTTGATGTCTTCCACCCTGAGTTATCCGTTTCAAGCAGTATAAGTGGGTTAGGTAATGTGCTCCACCACACATAACGTGTTATTATGAGGCAGGGCTTCATTGATCTGGATGTATTTTTTCAAAATCTTATTTCAAAGAATTTTCTCTAAGTATGCTCCATTTTTATTTGGAATTATTTTTTTTCTAAAGTAAGACGGGTTCATATATGGCATATAACACATGACGGCATACATTGGGTTCCAGACTTTAGCTCAAATGTTTCAGGAATAATGCAAAAGAAAGAACGACTGGTATTCCTTAACCAAGAATCTGTGTGGGAAATCTAGCGTTGGTTTAATTAACCTTTCTTGACTTAACTGTTCTGCAAATTACAACTTCTTCCCTTCCATTGCTGCACTGTTCAAACTGCACAAATCTGCCACTATCTCCCAGGCAGGCTTATGTAACACTTGCACCAGTGTGCTGTAGACACAGCTGGTTCTATATGGTGAGACAGTACCAAGTGTGGTGCACACAGTAATTATCCCGGCTTTTTTCTTTTTCTTCTTTGTGTGTCTGTGTATGTATGTGTGTGTGTATGTTTGTTTTCTTGTGGTTCATCTCAGTGAGACATGGAAGCAGCTTGTGTGACTGCATCATTGCTACAGTTCAACTGACAGTAGACTGCTGATGACCTTCAGAGATTCATTTTCTAACCTCACCAGAGGATGATGAAACATTTAAGCATCAATCACTTTCTGTAATCATCAACACTATTTCTCTTGACAGCGTTTGTTTGTTTGTTTGTTTGTTTGTTTGTTTGTTTGTTTGTTTGTTTGTTTGTTTTGGGGGGGGGGGTCTCAGGAGGATTCCTTTATCTGAGTGATGAATGGGAGTTCCTTTACACCAGATCACACTATTGTATTTTAAATAGCTTTATCCATGTAAAAGCCAAGTGATCAGTTGGCAGCCTAGAGCATCATTAAGTTGATTTATTGTCTAAAGTGGAGAGCCAGACATGCTGTTTGTGTTCTATTGATTTTGACTTATAATAGAAAATTATGGGTATTAATCAAATCAGTCAGAAGTTGCCCGAAACCTTCCACTGAATGATTAAATGCAATGATCATGCTCTATGAAAGCCCACTTCTGTAATACTTCAAAGTTGTAAGTTTGTGTCTCAAAATTCTTGTTTATCTCAAAATGTAATACTTGATGTCTCTTTTAAACAGTAATCCTGTGGAATATAAACATATAAAAGTTTTTCACAATTCCAAGCCCTGTGATGGTCTTTTAAAAAAATAGAAAAAAAAGTTCAATTTGAAGTAGTGGTGTTTGTAATGAGCTTTTGGCTCATCTTACTGATGTAGTAGCCAGGCCTTTATAACTCTCCTCTGCCTTGTAATACACTACATTTTTTCCTGAATTTGATGGCTTTTTAATAGAGGACACCAGTCTCCACCGATCAAAACACATCAACAAAAGTAACACTGTAAAATAATACATTTTTATTTCCTTCATTAAAAAAAATTTAAATTTCCTAACATGCCTTGATTTATTCAAGAAATAACTTTTTAGTTTAGTGTGCTGCTGACAAACTGAAATATCGAGTTAAAGGTTACATGCAAATGAGAATTTTACTCTAATTTCTCTAAATAAAGTTCAGGTTTGTGCTGTAGGAGCCACCCAGCAGAACAATACCATCTCTGAAGAGTTCAATCAAAGCTTTTTGAAGTTTTTTTTTTCCCTTTAATTTTCAGTCAAGCTTGTCATTAGTTCATAAAGCAATCCTGTAAGCAATTTTCCTGGGTCATCCACACCTTTACTGAACCTTTTAAGACCTTTTTGTATTTTTTTAGGTTGGCGGTCCTGGGGAGACAGAAGTGTTTTCCTAAACCTTTATGTCTATGTTGGGAAAGACGTTTTAAAAAAATGTCTGTCTCCTAAGGACAGTCTGACCTCTGTTTGAACTCCAGATGCTGCACAACCTAAGTGAATACTGACATCGAAACGAACAGGACAAATGTGGGTGGTGCAAAAGTTGCTTACAATTGCTCCAACAAAAACTGCTTTTGTTGCATACATTGAATTCATGACACTAAAATCAGACATGCTGCATTAAATCTTACAGTTTATTTCCTCCAGTGAGTGTAATAGTTACTGTCAAAGCTAAGAAAGTTCTGTTGACACCATTAGGGAGTCCATTAGGATAAAATTTAGGAATATATATTAACTAAAATGCCAACAGTATCTTTACTATTCAGTGACATAAACCAACTGGACAACTTTATCCAGCCGTCTGACTCACAGAAACTTTGTGCTGAATTGCCACATGAGAACATTAAATCCCACTTAAGCTTCTGCACAAGCGAACGGTGGCTCTGTCTTTCCCATGACCATTAAAAATCATCTGCCAAAGGTATTGTCATCCCTCAATAAACAAGCCCAAACAGCAAGAGGGGGGAGGACAAACAAAACAAAATGTCATTGAGACAAATTACTATGCTTTCCATGGAAGGTCATCCTGTAAACTCTCAACTGGATCTTGATTAAAATGCAGAGTTCCTTCTTCAGCTGTCAGCAATCAGCTTACACAGTGTGACTGGAAAGCTAAAACAATCGGAAAGATTTATTCAGTCCACACCACAATAATGATGGGTGTGAAAAAATCCTCCAGGAAGCCAACAAAGCAAACATTGTCATAGAAAGTGGAGACGGAGGGGTCGCTGGCTGCCCAGATCATGCTGGATGATTTTTCACCGCGCCTGCCATGAGCGGCTGACCCATGTGACACCACGACATTATAGTCGATGCTTTGATTTTCTATCTTTAGTTTATGTCATGTGACATGCGTTGAAATTTTAATAATATGTGGAGGAAAATGTGGGTCAATGTGGCAACCAAAAGGAGCATTAATAGCATTGACATTAATACAGAGAAGAACGTGAAGCCATTTTAAAAATAAGAACAGCTCTAGAAAAATCTCTTTATGCTTTACACCACATTCATTTTGACTTAATGTGATGAAGAGTGGCTTTATTGTAAAACACTTCCTTTAGCTACTTTAGGTTTTAAATGAAACACGCCGTCATTTCTGATGAATCTCAGTTCAAACATTCATGTGTTGCTGTGCGGTATAGTCTGATGGGAATCATTGTAAGCATTCACGCTTTTTTTTCTTCCTGTTGGTTTTGTGATTTCCTGTATTATTTCTTAAAGAATTCCACTTTAATGCACACTCAAAAA
The DNA here is from genome assembly GCA_013363375.1 of Menidia beryllina. Taxonomy (NCBI): domain Eukaryota; kingdom Metazoa; phylum Chordata; class Actinopteri; order Atheriniformes; family Atherinopsidae; genus Menidia; species Menidia beryllina. Next base: position 3,153,528 of record JABUIW010000152.1, on the reverse strand, counting down.
TGTTTTTGTCGCTAGGCAGCTTTTGGTGCTCAAGTGATTTTCTATTGTTCGTTCTGCTTTATACTCTACCTGCACATTTGTGGATGGGGATCCTCTCTCACTATTGGATTGAACCACTGTGCTCAAATTCCTCTAGCATGTAGAATTTTCCATAACTCTCGCACCGACTTGCTGTCAGCCAGCAACAACTTCGATCTGATTAGCTGAGAGGGGACATACCTGCATCTGCTGAAGTGGAGTCAGACCAGCCTTTTGTAAATAAATGTGTTTCCCATACTACACGTGAACTTGTCAAGCTCTCTCTGCAGCCTGACTTCACCATGGATATTGATATTCTTTTTTAGTCTTTTTTATGCCCTTAAAGATTATCTGAAAAACTCCATAGCTCACTCTGCTTTTGCAGGCAGTTCACGTTGCCTCTTGTCAAATGCTCTTCCACAGTTGAATATCAACAGGGCTGATGCAGAGGGCCCCATCAGCACACCGGAGCCACCCCACCTTTTTTTTATCAGTTTCAGCAGAAACAAGTAAATATGAAGGAGCTGTAAGAGAGCTCTCCGCTTAAAGAGGTTTCATTTTAGTTCGGGGGTATTTTTCCTTACACTCACTGAGCTTTTTCTTGTGCCTGCTAAGTTAAAATGCCCAAAGCTCATTCTTTCTAACAGAAAACATTGCTCCTCAGTGGCTCCAACTGCATGCTGTTCTGCTCCGTCTCTTCATATATGAATAAAAAATAAAATGTAGTGTCTTTGAAAGACATTCGATAAAATCTATGATCTGAAATGCTCTCTCTAGGTAAAGCCTACGCCCCGGAGTTCTACTATGATACCTACAACCCTCTTTGGCAGAACAAGCCCACAGTTTATTGTTTCAAGCTGCAGTGGACCCAGATGAACCCCAACGCCGTGGATCGCATAGTGGCCTACAGACTGGGCATGAAACAGGTAGGACCCAAAGAGTTGGCAGAGTGCTCACCCTCCTGCCTGTTTCTTTGTTCTCTTTTGAAACTGCTGTTCAGTGTCCTCTGCTCTGGGGGACCTTTTGTCACAGCCAAAACATGAGTTTTTAAAGTTTAAAATGTTGGCTTGAAAAACAATGAATACTCAATCATGCCCGGTGGTGATACTCTTCAACTCACATTGCACATGAGGGTGAGTAGTGGTAGAAATAAAAACTTGGCAAATGAATATGTGATAGAAGTTTTCTTGTTGTATTCCAACAATACAGCAGCAGAGCTGCGTGAAATAAATGTTATCGTAGTCTGTGCCAGAATGCAGTTTTTAGAGCCTGTGAATGAGAGAGGGCCTGTCAGGGGCAGCTGGTTGACCACGTCCTGCGGTTCCCCCAAACTGTTTCTATTTTGGCTCTCCATCAGTGTGAAGAAGTGGAACCCTGCAGCAAGAATTAGCCAGCATAGCTCTGGTTTTCCCTGCCTCTCCAGTAAGCTCCACACATGACTGGCAGATGGCACCGGTGATGGATGGTCATGTTTTCTCCTTTGGCCACGAGAGTGTCCCTGAATCTCTTGATGTCTCTGTTCCTGCCATCCCTGCCCCCATTACCGCATCCCCAAGCCTATTTTAGAGCATGTTTGGTCCTCTTTATTTTAACAGATGTAAGCGTACCACTGTCTCATTAAATGTTGAACTGATTCCATCTAGGAATGTTAAAATGTAACAGTAATTATAATCAATCTGACATTTATATTTTGGCCTGATGTGTTTGATTATACAGAAATGACAACATTGTAATTTCATCTCAGTTGTTCAAATCAAACCATTATTTCAGTCCTCAACTCCTGTTTTGACTTTATTCTGATTTTCAAAAGAAGAGAAAAAAAGAACATAGAAACACTAAGTTGAATTAGTCTGGCAGCAACATATTCATTTTCAAGTTTTCTTTTGATATTGCGATAACAATGTTATTGCAAGTGCTTTTGGCCATGATAATAACACAGTGCAATTCAAATATCATGACAGCCTCTGTAGCATTTATGAAATGAAAGATGAACTCAAATGGAAAAAATGCCTTATTAATCCCAAAGGGAAATTATAACAGCACCCAAATTCAGATGAATTTTATTTGCATTTATTTGCATTTCAGCATTGGGCTCAGATTTATATAGAAGTTACACACATAAACAGGGAGGAGGCAAACACATCCTCACTTGTGTTTGTAATGAATAATATAAATTCTTGTTTGCGTCACGCTACACCCTCGAGTGACAGAAGCTTGAAAACTCAATCTCAAGTCTAAAATGTACGGGTGGTGCATTGACTTTTCTGTCTTCTATCTTAGCTGCCCTTTTGGCAAAATGTAGAGAAATTATACCATACTTTCTGGATGTTTCTCTGAAAGCATGCCAAGCATCTTCATAGGTTTTGTCCGATTTCGAGCTGGTACTTTGAGGTGTTTTCGTCAACGCTCGATCGGATAACCAGAAACCATACAATCAACCTTTACTATTCAGTTTTCTCTGTTTTTTGTTTACTAAAAAATAGCATCAATGCTTCAGTGTATCTAAGCAGTACAAATTCATTTCTTTACACCTTCTTCCCCAAAACTCGTGAGCATTATTTTCTTCCTTTTAGGCATAACATTTGATCTCTCGGTGTCTTCGTTAAGATAGCAGTTTCAGCCACTGCTGAACATCATACCTTCTGCTATTGATTGTGTCAGTGGTTAGTTTCAGCTGTGATTGATAGCAAGATTTAAGATTTAAATGCCTTTTTCGTCCAGGAACGAGCTGGAGCCAGAAAGAGGCAAAAGCCAGAACAAGATCAATTAAGAAAAAAGGATTAAAATGAGCAGAAGTGGAGGCTCCTTTTGCAAATAAAGAATGATGATACAAATCTAAACTGCTCGTAAAAGACTGGCGCGGTAAAGAAAGCTCTGACATGCCGACTACACTGCTCCATTCTATTTATAGATCCAGCAGCAGCTCACCTGTCATTCCCCGAGAATTATTATGATCTTCTCCCACTGCCTCTGAATTAATACTTAGAACTGGTAGACCTTATGCCTTTGTATCAGATTGCTTTGTGTTACCGTCCGGTGCTCTCATGACAGTGAGTCTGGCTGAAGGGAAGATGGGAATGAAGCTGTGTCTGAAAGGCAGGCACTAGCCAGAGGCACAAAACGCAAATCACCACAGCTGTCAAGGATGCGGTGGATGGCTGTGACATCTGCCCTTGTTTTGATACTGTGGCTTCAGCACCTTCCTCTCTCTCTGGGATCTTGATTGCCTGTCTCCATCCCCACAAAGCGGCCTGCGTTTTGCAGCCAATGTAACACGTGGCATGTTTGTAGCTGCATCCCACCACTACACAGTCTGATAAATCTTACTGACGTTTTTTTGCAGTTATAGATTTTGTTTCCTACTCAAACTGCCGTTACTGTTACCTGTCATCGCTCTTCAAACTGAGCGTGCAGTGTCCCTTGAAGTTGGAAAGCAATATGTTCACAGCCACACCGAGAGCAACCAAAATCCTCATGTTTATACTATGTTTGATGAATACAAGCTTCTACAAAATTTGAATATTTGCATCACCTGGCATTTCTAGCCATAGGTAAATGTGCATTTGCGCAGCAATATTGTGCGTATTCTCTCAGCCTAAATAACACATAATCCTAATTGTGGTGTATATTAAGTTACAGATAGCCACTGGGATATTTGCCCATACTAAACCTTAATTATATCCATCACTTATAAAAACCCTGAACAACACTCTAAAAGCACGTCTTATTTTTACCTGCAGCTTTTTCTGTTCCGTAATGAATGTGCTGCTGGAGCTGCTGTTGCCAGGTTTTGCGCAGAAACAATCTGATAAATGGACAAATGCTTAATGGACAGTACTTACAGCATATTTCAGTTCTTTTTAATCATTCAAAGCAGTTCTACACTACAAATTACATTCAGTCATTTGCACACCCCTGCATCCCTTTTTAGTCTCAGTGTTAGAAGGTGAACTGTTTTTTTTTTTTTTTTCTACACAGGCAAAGAAATGCATGCATCAGAGGCAGCATAGGGTTCCAATTCAAAAATAAAATTCAAAGGTGTTGCTAACATGTTGCAAAGCAGGGTGTGAAATGAAATACATAACATTACCATTACAACACAGCACGCATACAGTAGGATAGTTGCAGTCCTTACAGCTCAGTTTGATTGTTAGTTTCTCAGAATATGGCCTTGTTTTGGTTGAAGTGATCTGAAAATGTTCTTTAAATGTCAGTGTCTCACTATGAGTGGGTCTTATTCAGGTCACATCAGAGTATTGCTGCCCATGTAAATGTAGCCACTGATTGCAAACAAGCTGTAGCCCTAACAAGCTGGCAATCTGAGACCTTGGAAGAGTCTACGCTTAAATCTGTCAGCGACCGCAATTTTGCATTGTGCTCCCCTGTTCTTCTTACAGGAAGCAGATATGCAGTCGCGTGTCATCTTCCTCGAAATGTTGAAAAGGCTTGCCTTTTGCTTTGTGTTTTTCGTTGTTATCGGTCGGAGAAAGCATGAGCGAAGCTGGCACAAAATTTCACAGCCGCTTTTTGTTGTCTCTGTTTCTGCTTCTTTCATGTCTTTTTAAACCTATCTCATAGGTGTTTAAAAAAGTCACGCTGATAACATACGGGCGATCAAAATTGTAGTTTGAAATCATAGTTTGGTCGTTACCCAGGTTTAGTTTTTTGGCTCTTGCTTTCACTAGGATCAATCACATTTTGAATTAAAGGCGCCTGCCCCCCACACACTGAAGAACCTCATGTCTAGAAGAACTGTCAGCGGCTGCTGGAGAAACGGCTGGTCTGATGGGAGGAGGCACCGGGTGCAGAGCACCAGAGCTAAAGAGTGCAGCAGACAGCCCCCCGTGTGCGCGCTGTGCAGAGACAACTCTTAGACAGTCACATAGCAGCAGGGCATAGGACGCAGATGATGAAGTGTACGTGGAAAAGCTGGAAGGGTGTCAGGGACCATCTGCACCAAATATGGACTGGAAATCTCAAATTCAAAGAGGATGGCACCTCCAAAGAGTAATGACTGAGATCCTGTGGGTCTTCCAGAGCCAGACTGTCAAACCGCTGACACCTAACCAAATGCACATAAGGTAGTAGATGGAACAGAAGGATCATGAGAAGATAGAAAACTAAAAAAGAAAGTACATGAAAAGTGGGAACTATAATGTCAGAGGTGACTTCTAGAGGGGAAAGCTGCTCCGGTAGGTCCAGGGAACATCATCAGAAATATCAGACCAGTGAAGCAGCATCCTTCAAACCGTACTCAAATTCTGTTTAGTTTTAGTTTTTGTCTTTTTATGTAGCACTAGATATCAGGGTTCATTGATGGAAAATTTAATCTGTTTCAGAAAGAAATAACGCCCAAATAAATTGAGTGTAAAATACATGTCTCTCAGAACCTCATTAGAGGTTAAAGCAGGGGTTGAAATGCATCTGCTCAACATCACATCTCGAATTCTTGTTTTATTCATGTTTTCTCATGATTGAATTGTTTTCAGTTTTATTTTTAATTTTAAAAAAGTCAATTTTCTTGCTCTTTTTTGTCACCAGTTCATCAGTCTTTCCTTTTTTTTTTGTTTTATTGTCTTTGTGACTGGGGACTGGGTTTAGCTTTTCTTTGCCTTTGTCATCCTCCTGTTTGCTTCCATAGACGTAAGTCAAACCTTTTTCTGAATGCCACGGTAAAATAATCACTAAAACATTTGCTATTTCATTTAATATGAATTCATAACAGGCTGCTGGAAAGATGTGAATTACAGGGAGAGCTTGGTTGAAAGCTCACCAGCAAACAGACATTAAAAAGCATTACGGCCGCATTTTGGAACGGCATAATAGGAGTTCACTTGTGTAAAGCACTTAAGTTATCTGTCGAGTACCTGATAAGGAGCTTGTCGTAAATTCAAAATGAAGCAGCCAGTGCTCTGCCTGAGCTAATGTCCTGAATGAATGGATGTGGAGAGCACCCCCAAATTCTGCTACAAGCCTCTTCTTTGGATTCTCTGGGGTTTGCGTGATTTCTTCAGTGAACAAAAGGTAATTATTTTCCTTTTCAAATTGTACGTGATGTGAAAAAAAATTGTCAAGGATAGCTGCGAGCAAGAGGAAATGTAAGACAGTGTGAAGGTAGGAGAAAAATCTTTAGAGGTTACATGGCCGATCCTGTAGATGAAGACAGATAGCATTCATAATGAAATGAGTGTAAATTAAATCTCATTTCTAATTTCAAGAATGCCATGTTTCACCCTTAACAATATAAAAGATGACACTGTGGACTCACAGAGAAGATTGAGGCCACTAACTACATGTTTAGTTATATTGATTTATTTCTTTACAGTATCGCGTCTTCTCACACAAACATGACTGATTGTGTCATACTCTCAGCTTCTATTTGGACTGTGAAAATGAATTAAATATTCATGAAATATTTGGACTGTGGAATGATTTAACTTAAAATGTGGTGCCAAATGTCAAATTTTTGTCGAACAGTGCAACATGAGCAAAACATTTAGGCATACTATAACTGCATTTTGTGAAGGGAATATTTAAAAAGTCAGTTTCTTCTCTTTTTTTCTCTGTGTGATGACTCTCCCTTCTGAGATGCACTTAGAGTATCTATTATTATATAATACTATTACTTATTACTGTATACTAATATATATCATTTGTATAGTAATATAATGCCATTTTTAAGAGAGTTTCCACACCGCAAATCAGGGTGAGAGCAAAAAAAGGCCACTGAGTAATGTAAAAAACACAGACTCATGAGATAACCATGGTTATACATATTGGAGGTATATCCTTTCACTTTTTTTCTGCTGCATAAGACTCGGAACATTCCTCAACGGAGAAAACCAATATCCACTTTTTTTTCCTTCCAGTTTGGTTAGATTATTTATTTCTAACAACAAAAAAGAGACTTACACACTGATGCACACACACAAACACACACACACACACACAAAGGTCAACACTGTGTAATTTATAGCAATTAACAGCCACGACTTGAAGGAAAAGAATTTTCAGAGGAGGGACAACATCTGTCCAACATCTGTAATTACCTGTGAAGGATAAAACTCTCTATTTACCTGCAAGTCACTGGTGATGAAAACTTGCAGCCCGTAATTGCAGATCATCCAGTCTCCAACTAATTACTTCAATTGTTTTGTTTTCACTCACTACTTCACCGCTATTACTCGCTCACTCCATTCATCTCCCTGTGCTTGCATCTCTCTTCTTCTTTTTCCTGTGCTGAGAAGAACTTGAACATTCACTAATCTCGATGCAGTGGTGGTAACTTGTCTCTGAGCGGGTCGCTGCCTTAAGCTAATTCTCAAGGATAAAAAGTACCCTACTTCTCTTCTTTTAGCCCACAGCAAGCCCTCGTTTTTCCACCCTTTTGAATTTGAATGAGCTGTGTTGTTGTGAAAATATATGATTCAGTGAGTGATGAAAGAGATGAAAAGCAGTTAAACGTCTGTGTGATGCTTCAGCTTAGTTGTACAATGGCAGGTTTACGAACGTGCCGCTCACTCTCAGGAGACCGCATTCGAAATTCTCGGTCCATAGTTAAAGATGACAGCAAAACTTGGTACAAAAAATAATCAAGATTATAGAAATGCTTTAAAGGAATGGCACTGATGAAAAAAAAAAAACATGCGCACACCCAAAACTGTAAATGTGTTTGAATGGGGAAAAAAATATACATCAGTGCAAATATAAGAATATTTAGGCTCCTCGTGGTGTTTTAATTGAGGGGCCCCAAGCTGCTGTGAAAGAATGAGAAAAAGAAATGAGCCTAACGAGCATCTTGCTGTCAATATCTTTCAAAGAATAAGCTGCTGTTGTTGTTAAAGAGTACATGAGTCTCCTATCACAAACTGCGTGTAATATTGATTCAGCGGCAAAACTCTCAGAACAAGTGTTTTGCACTTCAAATACTTTCCCGTGGAGCAAAAAGAAGTTTAAGAACTACACCGTTCATTCCAGTAAAAGATCAAACTTTAATAGATGCTGTATCAAACTATGCTTATGATGACTTTAAGGAGTCTAACAAGAGAAGCACCACGAGTTTCTTTAATTTCTTAAGTTCTTTTCTTTTTTCTTTTTTTTTTTGTTAAAGTTTTGTTGCATGTAGTGGCCTTTACTTATTTTGGAAAAGGCCACAAGCAGGAATTAAACCCATGGAGCCTAGCGGCTCCTCAACCCACTGAGCTAAAGAGCAGCTCGGTTCTTCTGTTTTAAAACTCTTAAGTTTCACCTGTTTTTTCTCTCTCTCTCTTTTTATCTTTATGATACAAAAACAGTTCCAACCAAAGACAAGAATTCCCTTCAGAAGCCGGATAACTTAAAGTAGGATATCAATGATAGAGTTAACACTTTTGCAATCATGTAAGTTGTGTTTTTATACATTTGGCCTTCGCACATCTGCTCCTTACTTTCAGGATGCTCACACATCTGCAGTAGATCTTTTCATATGTCAAAGTTTTCCAAAACTTTAAAAGTTTAGCATTTGTTTGGTTGTATATTTGTTTTCTTGAAATCTCTCAAAACCTCCTCTGGAATTTTTTGAAAGCTCAAACTTATCCAAAATATCCCATCCAATCCAAGTACAACACTGCTAAAAGAAAAAAAGAAAATGATAGCAGTGACAGCTCATGATGTTTTGGGGGATCAATAATGAATAAAATGAATTTGGGTCTGCAAACAGATGAGAGTGTTGGTGGAGTTTGATTATTCCAACAGCTCCTTTGGTTCTTCTTTCATTCCAGATAGGGCTGCAGCGCTGGTGGGAGCAGGAAATCCCGGTGGACGGCACCATCAACAGAGGCGAGCTCATGACACACAACCTGACTGCGCTGGTAAAACCTGAACCCTATGAGGTGCGCCTCACCCCCATCACGCGCTTCGGAGAGGGTGACTCGGCCATCCGGATAGTCACTTACAGCGGTGAGTGCCACTCCATGTGACCTCTGCCATTCTGTTTCCTCAGGTTTCATCCTCTGCTTGCGGACATTGGTAATTTAAGTCAGACTATTACTGGAATGGGGTAGAGGCTCACAAAACATCAGATGACTCAAACATGTCATATGTCTAAAACCACCAAGGGGCACTGGTCAGAGATGAGTCATGTATTGCTCCAGTCAATTTGGCCCCCGACAACATATGGTCCGTCTCCTGAAATGTTTCTCATTTAGCACAGAGGTTTGGTTTTATTACACTTTTTTTCTTAGCCCTTTCGAAATTCACAGAGCACATCATAGAGAATGAGATCTCACGGCCTTCACACAGACTGATGAGCCAAACATTGCAGTAATAATGCTTACAGGTGTTCCTCCTCCACAACGGGAAATGAAGGCTAATAAGCTCAAGCAAAGTGTTTTACAATATATTCACAAGATAAATTGTGTTTTTCTTACAGTAAAATGGTCAAGAACAAAGACGAGAAGCAAGCAATGAACTGACTGTGTGAAATGATAGAGACCATCCAGGGCTAGCAGATTATCAAATAAAAGTCAGAAAGCAACCAAGAAAAAGGAGAATAATATAATAGAAAAGTTTTCCCTCACAGTTTTTTACTGGATTTGTTTCTTTAATCTCGCTATAAGCATTACAATTTCAAGAAGTGATGGTTGGGATTTTGCACTGTTTACTTTGCACAAATAGAAATGTGATCAAAACAGACCAAATCTGTCACTAAGAATGTTGAAGCAGACCAAAAGACATACGAAAAAATACAAGTACAGTCAACAGAGTAGAACACAAGTTAAAATTGAAGAAATTAAATTAAACACATCCACACTAGCACAGGAAATACAGCAAATGCAGACTAAGCAAAAAACTGGAAATGAGCTAAAGTGATCAGTAGGAAGACATTTTCATGTTAGCGGGTCTCTCACTGAGGACAAAAGCTACCTGATAAGCATTGTTATATTTCTTATTTCTCTTCCAGTGTGAAAGATGTCACAGGTAAAGAAAACGGAGAGGAAGAAGCCTAAAATGCGAGACAAAAAAAAAACAGAAGTGAGGTTAAACTCAAATAGGATTGGCTGTCTGATGAAAGAACAGCCTGAAGCAGCCAAAACTAGCAGTCAGGAGAACATCACATAGATTTTGTGTACTTTAAGATTTATCAGACCAGACCAGTGAGAATACATTAAAACAGGCAGTGTTCTCTGCAGAATAAAATAGCAGTTTGATTTTTTTTTTTCCTTTTTTCCAGCTTGTCGGATAGGCAAGCCTGCCAAAATACAGAAATAATTCTTCTGTAGTATCAACAGTCAGCCCGGCAGTCCCAGTGAGAACACTCAGAGGTAGAGAGATGTGCATTTTCATAAACTAGCTCCTCTGTCTATCTCTGGCTGCTGAGTTCGTCCTGAGTGGTGCTGCTGCAGTTGTCAATAATTCAGTTTCACTGCAGCTCATCGTGGCTGGTGGAAAGATAATTGGAGAAGAGGGGGGGATAGAGAAGGAGATAAATTCCCACCTGTTTTTTTTTTTTTAAGTAGTAGCGTTGCGTGTTCTTTACTAAACCTTAAACTGGATTCAGTTTGGCTGAATCGAACTGAATCCTGTTAAAGTGAGCTAAGAAGAAGTGCGGTTGATTAAGAAAGAGGGAGACATGTTGGGACTGAGGAGGAAGAGAGACGGAGAAAAAAAAGTAAGTTTGGTGTGTAAATCGCCTGCCCAAGGAGAGACCGAACTAATTACCATTCTCCGGCTCCTCTGCTCTCCCACACAGTGTATCAGGATGAGCCCAATCCTTTATGCTCTGAAAATGTGTCATGCTCAGTGCCACGACTGACACTTAAATAGGGTCCTGAATCGTCGTTGTTTTTGCTTCTGTTAAATTCTCACTGGAAAAAAGGGACCTAAACTGTTCCACGGTGCTTAAAATTAGTATTTAGTATTTAGTAAATAAGTTTGTTTTACTAAAACAACCATGTCTGAAACAAGGTTTTCTGCAGGTTCCAAAAGGAATGTTTAAACTTCCACCTGATTTGTGACTATCTTAAATACTGCAAATAACAGAATTTCATTCCCCCAGTTACACTGTAAATCCATAAACACATTCCTCTCCGTTTTAAAATCTTTGCCCATAGCAAACTTTGCTGATATGGGCTTATTTTCACTAGGGATAAACAAAAGTTTATTTTCGGCGTGATGGACCTGCTGATGGGAGATCCAGTGATGAAATAAGAAATCACTTGTTCCAATTTCAGACTGGAAAAATATGAAAAATATATTTTTGGAGTCAGATATCCTGGTAGGGATGTAAAACACTTGGCAAAGTGTTGTTGGAAGAGCTCATTTCTTTCTTAGATTAAAATGAAATTTTGTGAGAATTTGATGTTACAACGCAAAATGGTCCTAAATGGACGAGATAAGAATGAGGTGGCTGGATACGGGATAGGAATCCTCTGCAAATCTGAACCACTCGCTGAACGATATATTTTTATACCCAGAGGAGCCATGAACAAACTATTAGCGTTCTATAGGGTTTTAAAGTTTGAGTTTACAATATATTCAAAAATCAAAGTAAAAGCTTTCAAGTACAAGAAGTGTTTTTTTGTCTTTATAGACCCCCCTTTAAATGTGGCTCTGTATAATTCATATGTCTACTTTGGGATCCATCCCATCTCTAGTTATCTGAATTTACTGTAATATTTTCACTGTAGGAAATTAAATCCATGTGTTTCTTTTCATCTGAAACAAGCAGTAGCAAGGTTTTCACTCTCTAATATTAATCCCTCCTTCATTGGCCGTCTGTGATAGCTGGTATCTGTTTATTCCAGTAAAAAGACATTTATGAGGTCCAAAGAATTTGCATGTTGCCCAAGTTTCCTTTGCCTGACCATGAATCGGCCTTCCAAAAAAAAAACTCACAGGTGCTACTGTGAAAATGTTTGTTTCTTTTTGCATCCAAGTCCGTTTCTATGTTTGCTGTGGCCCGGTGCAAATAGCTCTCTGTGCCTTTCATGGTGCACAGTGAGATTGTCTCTTTCTTTCTCTTCGACACAGATTATATATTGTCTTAAACACTGCTTCTATAGTTTAACATAAGGCCTCTAAAAGTTGTATAAGACCTTTTATTTTTCATCGCTGTCTTGTAGTCAAAGCCATTACCTTTAGTCCCAGGAAGCCGATGGCAACAGCTTTTCTGTGACTTGGCAAGAAAGCCCAAAAAGCGGTTACTGTGTCCCCTGCTGTAGGATGAAGAATGGTTGTGTCACCAAACACTGAGGACGCTCTTTTAAATTTTGCTGCAGTGACAAACTCAGCATCTGTTTGGTGTTCCTTATCAAGCGTCTCTCTTTCCCTGACTGTAGTTTTCCTCCACAATGGTGGATTAATGTCTGAGCGTCGTGTCAGCCCTCACAGTCCCGCAGCACAATACTGCTGCTTTTTCTTAATATTCCATTTTTATGGGTCTCATAGGAGAGTTTAAAGTAGCATTTCTCCTCTAAATCTTAAATCAAACACAGTTTGGTGCTTTCCCTGAGCTGTATTTGAACCAGTGGTTGTCCAGTAACATCGCAGTGTGAGCATTTTTTTTCCTGTCATGGTGCAGAATCCCTTTTTACATGAGAAATTGGTGAAACACAATTCCTAAAAAGTATTATATTTCATTTTTGTTGGACCTCTTTTTTAACCTGCCCCAAGCTTTCAGTTACAGGGTGGACTTTGGAGGGGGCAGTATTTTCTTTCATGTCAAGAAAATACATTACCGTACTCACTTTAATCTGTAAGAGCTGCATAGTCTGAGGCCAAAATGAACGCTTGGATTCGAATTCAAAAATGCATTCAGCCTCATCACCGGACCTGGGTGAGGATGAGGAAACTGTAACATCAGAACGGTGATTTAAAGAATACATAACTATCTCGTAACAATGAGTCAGTGAAGACTGTGACTAATATGAACAATCAGAAATCAGGCAAATCCCACATCATTTCAGAAAGTGGTGTCAGGTAATGGCCCTGGCTTTATTACATATTACTTCAAGGTGGAATAAATTGAAACATCCTCAGTGTTATTAGTTTTAGTACATTTGATCTTTACCTAGTTATATTTCAATAGTAAACAAATCAAAATGACTTTACTGCTGAGGAAATTACTGTGAGAAATGCTTAATTTAATGGTTAAGTAAGTTACATACAATATGGATTCATGGTATTCTGTGTAAAGTGGAGAGCAGAGGGAAGAATACTTCTAAGATTTACACAGAATACTGTGAATCCGTTCAGAGGATGTTTTTAAGGACACAATAACTCAGCTCAAGCAGCCTTGGCTGGCACCGTTGGACTCTCTGGGTAGACAACATTGACAGAAACTCACAGCCAACAGTGCAACATCTGGGCTGAGAAAAGTTTGTCTTCTGTAACCGGGCACTGCTCTATCCATTCTCCTTTACTCTTGGCGCTCTCTGCAATCTGTCCATATAATCTAACAGCTATGTAGGGAAGGATTTGAGTCTGGAATGTGTTCCTGTGGCCAAAAATCACTGAAATAATAAAATAACATGTTCTCCATATTCCTTCTATGGCCTCAGAAGATTTTCCATTTATGTGCCAGTGAGTTCACATTCCTTATGACAATCCATTCCTTATGAGGATCAGTATTCTCTTGATGGGAAACCACGCAATAGTTTCAATCAGCAGCCAGTCAGAAGACAGAATGATGCAACAAGACAATAGGCACAAACTTAGTTTCTTCATTTGGAAACAGCTCAGAGACGACACCTGTAAATGTTGTTTTTCATTTTTTTGTTTTTTTACACAAATCAAATTACATTGAGCTTTGCTGATGGGTAGGCATATTTGCCTCCTGCCAGATTTAAGGTAAAAGTTCCGATAATCTAAACTTACCAGCTGTGCCAGGCTGCACCGAGGGGGTTTTTTCTCGTTGGTTATGCTCCGTTTGACACTCCTCTGAAACCAGCTCCTGTAGTTCCCGCAGAGGCACTAGGTTTGATTCAGAAGGTTCTTGTTGCTGATGTGGAAAGTCAGTTGACGTGTATGCTGTGCTTTCTTGGGGTTTTTATTTATTTATCTATTTTGCACAGCTCTTTTTGTTGTTGTTGTTGTTGTTGTTGTTTCAGTTCCCTGCTTTAAATCCAGTGCAACGCTGATCCATGTGTGAGTCCATTAGGATCTCTGTTGCTTGCATCAACGTCTCTGACTGATGCAAGCGCAGAACAACACCCGGGCAGTGATTAGGCCGGGCCGCCCTGATTGTGTTTGAGTGTGTCCATGGGTATTCATGTGAAACTGCAGGGTGTGTGCAGAGCAGTACATCGTCTGAACAAGATTTCAGTTGAAGGACACAAAAGAGTGATGTTGCTCTTGTTATTTCGGTCACGGAGACGGGGGAGAATAATGAGTGAATTACATTTACCCACACAGTTAGCCTACCAACTAATGCTGCACGGTGCAAGGCCATCACAGGGCACCCATCTAGACACCCAGGAACTCCAGGGATGAGATTTCCCCCAACGTATAGATTATATGAGGTTAATCAAAACCCAAAAAATAAATAAATATGGAGAGGCCAAGCTATTGTTGCTTGTGTGAGGACAGATGGCTGCAGCCGCGTTATTGTCTGCTGCTTTGTTATAAAACTGGAGGCCAGTGGGCAGAGATTCCTGCCAAGATGAAGTCAGCGGTTGTGTTTGGAGCTGCCTCCACAGACCATTGTCCCTTTGGCGGTCACTGAGCTCGCTTTCTGTTTCAATCAAAATTAGGCACTTTGGATTGAAGTCAGCCATGCGTCGAGCAGGAGTTTGTGTCATCCTCTTAGCCGGAACCATTGAAACCATCGGTCACTAATGCACCTTATGAGGCTTACCTCACCGCCCTTTATTATCAGAAGGAGTTTTTAATCCTGGCAACTATGAGAATTACATTTCCACCTCTGCCACTATTTGGGGCTATTTTTGCTCCTGGGGGAGAGCGTGGTGCAGCAGCATTATTTGAAAGTCTGAGACAGTATTTTTCATCTTGCTCAAGGGTTCTCACACCAAAGTCCGAACAACACAATGCATTTTCAGTAGAGCAATGATGAATCCCTCAATTTTTTTTTGAGAGGAAAATATGTTCAAGCACTTTTCTTAAAAGAAAACCCGCAAGTCCGGAGTTAATCATGGTCTCAAATAAATTTGTTCCTTGTTTTTGGCCTTTTCAGTGCAGTCATACATAATGCAGCTTTAATTGTCTGTTCGTGCATGTGTGTTTTGGGGAGTGAGTGCACACACACATCAGTAGCGAAGTTGCCTCGGGGCCTACTCCTCAGTGCTCGGCATGACTTCCGCAGTGGGGGGGGGGGACATTGTTCAAGTAGACACGTTCATCTGGACTCAGGCACAGTGAGTCAGCCAGGAGGAGCTGCAGGTAAGAAATAAGACAACAAAATATACTTTCATAGCTGCAGAGTTGGAAAGAAGAGAGGGGGAGAGGAAGGATTTGGCCAGCAGGAGGGAGGTTTCAGGAAAAGGGGGTTGAAAAGGAAGCAGCCAGCGAGCAGGAGGGAGGCTGAAAGAGTTTTGTTGGAAAACTCTGTATCCTTTTTAAAAGCCCAAGGAGGAAAGTTGTTATTTAAAAGCTTCTCTCGGCTACCGCCACCTCCCTCCCCTGCAATTTGTACTGCTCTGTGCAGTCCGCCGTGATTGCTCTCATGAAAGTGTCCTTAGTGCATGGGGATACTTGGACGAGTACACTGAAATCCCAGTTTTGTATGGTCGGTTTGTGCTTTTTCTCTGCTTCCCTGGGTGTTGATTTTTCCCATTTCTCCACAAGTGGACATACATCTTCACAAACAGCATAACAGCAATACCAAAAAAAGAGAAATCGCTTCTCGAGCAGCTGCTTTTTAAAAAGACCATTTCCATGCCCTGCCCTGCTCTTCAGCACATGTTTTCCTTTGTAGGAATGATTTGTTATTACTCACTTTAATTGGCTGGATTAAAATCAATTCCCCCCTTGAACAAGATCGTTTCATAAATCATGCTGCAACATGGTTTTGTAGTAAAGCTGATGTATCTCATCTATTCAGCAATCGATCATGAAAATGCTCATGAATCTTCTTGACAGGTTAAATGGTATTTACTCCGCAAAAAGTGAAGTGCCAACTAACTGGCTTGTTGCAACTCTCCGTGATACCCTTGACCTTTATGTATGTGATGCGGCTGTTGTGTCTTCAATTATCAATGAGGGAACCATTGAACCAGGGTTTAGATGGACGGAATGCAAAAACCTGCCTCGAATACATTTTGATGGGTGTTTGGTTTCCAAAATGATGGTTTTTAAAAACACACAGACATAATTCTGCAGAGAGGTGACGAGCAGATACATGTTTGATTATTCCCATTCTTGATATGATTTATTGGCTGCTAAATGGGAGTGTAAAACAGGTCTAGTGTACTAAATGAAAGTCACCTTGGTCAAGAGCATCAGCAGTGCCGGTAAATGGCGATAATGATAGGCAGCTCTGTTATAAGCTTATTAATGTGATCAGACGGGTCTTTCTAATCCTGTCTTTTACATTAGGCACCAGGCTGAAAAAGGCTGGCTGCCACCTTCTCCTCTTCACATCCCAGAAATCTCCCATCAGTAATTATTGGCCCGTGTGGCAGATTACTGCTATAGTACTTCATAATATTGACAGGATGTTAACTTCCATCTTTACTCAACATGTTGTATGTGTGAGCTTTTAGAAGCTCAGCAACACAAGAGAAAACAGCTAGATTAAAAAAAAACCTTCCGCCGCGGTGTACAACATCCATGCTCGTGTAGAGTTGTTTTTAACTAATCGTAGATCATGCAAAACTGTCACACAGTGTTTTTAGGAGTGAGCCAGTTTGATTGCTTCCGTGTTCTCCTCGTTGCATGTTTCCGTGTCATAATAATCGTCTCAAGTGATGACAGACAGCTGTAATACCTTGTACTAATGATTGTCTCTGGCATTTCTCCTTTGCAGCTCCCATCAACCCTCACCTGAGTAAGTAACATGCACCTCACTTTGTCTAACTCGCCTGGGAGCTAGCTCCCATCTCTTCTAACACATTGTGTGAAAACAGCAGGGAGACTGCATTCTGTGAGGATCTGACGCTCAGCGTGTCATTTTAGCCTTAGCTAGACTAATTTATGTATAGAAAGACTTTAGTTCATGTGCTCCAAATAAAGTTGCATCAATTTATTTGACTTGCCGGCATTCCGCTTGTCTCCTGTTTCCCTGAAATTTGGGCCCGTCATACGGGCATGTGTGCATGAGTTCAGAACTTTGCAAAAATCTTGAGCCAAGGCCTTGTTTGTTCATTTATTTTCCTCTAAAGAGTCCCAATTCATTTCAGTGTTTTAAAATTGTCATGAGTGGTTGTTCTCACAGTTTTCTTTCAAAGTTCTCCTTTTGCCACTGGCTACTTTCTAACTCTCATTGATTACTTTCAAAAGAATGTAGAGGTCTCTTTGTTTGTTTAGTCACTTAACACAGACCTCTAAGTCACTGAGGTATAAAAACGGCTACCTAATGTAATTAGCTCTGTGTCTTTTGTGGCTACAGAGACCAAACCACTGTTTTAAAGAAGTGTGGGATCATTTTGCCTGAAAGCATTGGGCAGACAACACCCACAAAACAGCTTTGGGACGTCCCCAAAAAGCCTAGGATGCTATGATTTGGGGGTGTTTTTAAGAGAAAAAATATAAAAGAAAGCTTCTGTGAGAGGGTTCAGGTAATGTTGAGGGAGGAAAACGATATTAGATAATAAAATGACTTTCACTTTTTTAATAGTATAGAACATGTATTCCATACTTCCATTCTTGGTTACATTTGTCTTATGTAGCTACTGTAAAGAAATGAGGGCTGGCTCAAGACTTTTGCACAACAGATGTACATGAGTGGTGCATTGCGCGCATTATTCACGCAAGCATCTGTACCATATGTGTCTACATTCTTTAATGTTTAGTCTCATTTATTGTGCATTTCATTAGACAAATTTCCACATTATTCATGCCTTGAGAATCCACATTTAATCACTGTTTACTGTGCCGCAGTGTTCTTTTGTGTACGGTGGTTTATATATTTATAAAGACTTTTTTTTTTAGGGTATGTTCACACAAGCATTGCCAACATAACAACAAACATCCTAATCACCACCATCATTAGCCAAATCCCTGCAGGAAAACTATCTTACCTAAACGCCTCCTCTTCCGTTCTCCTTCCTCTACCTATCCTCCACATAAAATGCCTCTCTTGGGCACGGAGAGCGAAGGCATTTAGTTGAGCTCGCGGTGGATGCTTAATGTCTCACACAAGCCCTCCATTTAAATCTGCATGCCTGTGAGAAGAAGAGTCAAGTGTGCCGGGAAATGCGGCCCCTTCCTCCCCTTCCCCACTTGGCCACCTTCTCACAGCATCGCTGCCCTTTCCCTTCCTCCAGTCTATCCACCCACACTCCACCTCAGTCTCTGTTACCTCCATTACCTGAGTAAAAGCTGTAGATCCAA
The DNA here is from genome assembly GCA_013363375.1 of Menidia beryllina. Taxonomy (NCBI): domain Eukaryota; kingdom Metazoa; phylum Chordata; class Actinopteri; order Atheriniformes; family Atherinopsidae; genus Menidia; species Menidia beryllina. The sequence goes on along the minus strand of JABUIW010000152.1, from coordinate 3,135,024 downwards.
GTCCTCTCAAGGTCACCACTCCAAACTGCTCCCAGCCACGTTTTAATAAATCAATGAATATTTATCAGAGCACATGGCCACATCCTGAATCTAAATGCTCCTGTTTTACCATCTCTTTAAGGACACTGCTCAGCAGCAACATGTCCTCTGGTTATGTGTTTAGCTTTGTTTGTTACATGGATTAGATCGAGGTTTTGACACCACTGATCCTGCCGCGACGCCTTCATTAAAATGAATGTGTGAGTTCCTCACACATGCGATATCTGACTATTCATTAGCATATTCATTCAACATTTCCCTCAACGTGACACATCACAACCTCAGTGAAGGGTTACAATTACTGTTTCAGTTGTTAAAGGTGACAAAACTCACATTTCCATATTCTCCATATACTCTATATTTACAAAAAAAAAAAAGGAAAAACTACTCTCAAAGGGGCGTGGAGGGTATCAGGGGAAAGAGGAGAGAGCCCTGATTCTCAATATCTTCACCTACCCAACAACTAGAAGAAAGAATTCAGTAGAGAGGAAGGGACACGGTGTCAGTTTCACAAACTGATTATGCAGAGTGCTCCAAGTGAAGCTTTACAACGAACTCAAGGACATTTCCTGAATTACTCCCTCAGTCACATTCAAGGGGAATTCTACAAAATCTCAGGTGTTAGGCTGATTTTGATGATATTTCTTTCTTTTTTTATTGTGTAAGGTGCTTCCAACACTTCCAAAAAAAATTACAATTGTTTTCATACGAGATATTGTGTTTAATATAATATTGGTTCACCCACACACAACACCTAGAATTGTTGTGCGCTTGTCAGGGAAAGAGATCAGCCCACTCACAAACACCACTTCAGAGAGGTCACATCTTAATTTTGAAATTCCGTGCATCAGCTTGCACGATGTAATTAGGAATTAGGCTGTTTTATATACCTCTGAGACACACACGCTGGAGGAATCTCATAAATATACAGTAGATGCTGCTCACGTGGAGTCTGTAGCTTCCAGGCAGTTTGTAACTTTTCACTCTTTTGTGATGGTGGGAATGTAAAATCCCGGTTCTGCTCTGCTGCTCACCAGGGGAGTTCCACTGCAGCTTTGAGGATGAGCCTATCTGCATGTTCACCCAGGACAAGAACGACGATTTTGATTGGACGCGGCACAGCGCTGCTACCCGTGACACCAAGTACACACCCAACACGGGTCCCAGCGCTGATCGTGCCGGTTCCAAGCAGGGTAAGTAGATCAGAAGACCAGTCTTTGCAAACAAAAAAAACATATAACAAAAAAAACTATTTTAAAACTATTTTACAGCTGTAAACTGTTAACTTTAATATTCCGAAAACAAATTGCCTGAAAGCTTTATAAAAACCCTTCCAAGTCATCTTACCACAGTGCAGTACTTTATTTGGCTAGGCATCTGTGAAGTCAAACATGATTACACATCTAAGATGTGTGGTGATGGTGATGAAAGCTCTTAACGTTTTTTTTTTCTGTAGTAAGAGTAGTAAAAAACACTGGCAGGCACTTAATCTCTGAGCATAAGAAAAGAAGCACTTCGACTCACAACAGCGCTGATTACACTCCTCACAGGGTGTTTTTCTACTACAGTGGTTCTAATGTTGCTTCAGTGAGGGTACCTTAGAGCTAGTTCTTTCTGTTTGAATTCGCAAATAAAGAAGAAAAAAAAACAACCAGACTAACTTAAATCCATATAAATCTTAAATCTAATCTTGTAGCATCTTAAACATGAACTTTTAAAAGGTGTCTCAGGGACAGTTTTTTAAAGTCTAAGCATTATAATCATTTTCAGCTGTGGTTTATTTGTAAAAATGAACAATGACATTTTTTTTTAAATGCACCAAAAGAGCGGGTTAAAAAATCAGCTGGTTCAGAACTGTTTGTTTGTTTTTTTTCGCACAATGTGGTTCTGCAAACATAATTTCTGCTTGTTGGATTGGAAAGTGGTTGAGTGGACAAATTTAAATGGATACACACTGTTCTTTCTGATATAATCCAAGCATGAATACATGAATCTCTCCAGAGCACTGCAGGAAAACACTGTGATTATCTTGTTATTGGTAAACGATGTGGCAAGACAGAAATATTGCAGCGTACATTTTGATTGTGTTGAATCCTCATTTGTCAGCACGCCATTAAATTAGATTTTGCGAAATGTTGAAATAAGTTTGAAAAGTACTGCTTAGACAGCACAATCTAACAATGAGTAGCCTCGTGATGATTTTTCTTTTAAAATGACCTTGTAAAGGAGCCTTTGTGACTGTTTCCATGGTCACAAAACAAATGGTCATTTTTAGCATTTATTATTTTTGCAACATAAAAAGTTCCATAACAAGTAAAAGTAGATGAATGATTATCCAACACCTAAAGAATCCATAAACTGAATTAAAGCATATGACTTCTTCAAATGACTCTATATGAATGCTCTGATGGAAGTTATCTGTGATTGAATATAAGGGTCTTTTATGCTGTGGTGGCATCAGCAGCAGCTGAGGCAGTAAATAATGCATCGACTTTAATCACCTAATGGTTTCAGAAAGTCCAGCATTTCATTACCAGAGCCATTCCTCTCTGCATAGAATTATCCAAAATGAGATTCAGTGGAAGGAGATATTCCATTTGATTTTGGCTGGAGGGGCGTGGAACTGCTTTGCAAGCCACCTTCCCTGAGCCTGTGGCGGGGCACAGATTGGCTTCAGATTATTTGGCTCAGACTCAGTCAGAGGACTGTCTGACTCACTGGCATTTTAGCTGCCTCGAGCTGTCGCGATTAGTGAAAGAAGAACTTCAGAGAAAGCTCTATGCCTAATCTTTCAAATGAAAGGTTCCATTTCTGTCAGGCTATCAGTGTTTACAGGGATGCAAATCATGGTAAACTTTATATATTCATCACGTATATGCACTGTCTTCTGAAGTTTCTAGCTCGTGCGATTTCCATTGCAAGACGTATCCTCGGAGTGTGAACAATTAGAACTAGACTCACTGTCTATGCTCTAGTTGAATATGAATCTGTAATAATGGCCATTCTTTATGATTATGGGTAAGAAGTGCAAATGCTCTCACAGTCTCTGTGCTGGATCACCATATATGTCTAGGATCTACCACTTCATCAGTAGTTTTTACATAGATTTTCTGTAAAATCCACTTAATTCAAGATGGAGTAGGATCCTTATTTCTTCATTCCAGCTATAACTAAATATATTGTTGCACATCCCTTTAATTAGTGAGCCTTTAAAGGTACCTTCATTCAATTTTTAATAACTGGTGATACTGATATGCAGGAGCTGACTACCCTGTGTCTGTTTGTTTGTTTACGTGTATTTAAGGTTTCTACATGTACATTGAGACCTCAAGACCCCGCAAGGAAGGGGACCAGGCACGACTCATCAGTCCGTTTTTCAACATAGCACCTAAAAACCCCTATGGTATCACCAATCCACCCGCCTACTGCTTTGGCTTCTTCTACCACATGTATGGAAAACACATAGGTAAGACACATTCTCATATGGGGTTACCTTGTAAGCAAATACAAATGAGTATGGCCTTTTAAAGTGTCACTGTTCCTGGGGCATTTTCACATCACTTTGGCAATACACTACTTTACAAAGAGGACTTTACATTTTTGTTTTTGTCGAAGAAAACACAATCAATAAGGGAAAAGATGTGTGTCACCAAGCATCCGTCAAACGCCACTCTGGCTTTGAAACATAAACTTGAAAGATGAGATTCCTGAATTGGCTTTCCTCTACCTTTGTGTTTAACAGTGGGGTGCTCGTCTGCTTGTTATGTGCATAACACGAGAGACCATTTGTTTGTCTCTGCAGCAGTTGTGCGGCAGAGAAAAGAAAGAAATGTAGCTCCTTTTTTTGGTCCAAGCGTCAGAATTTCTGTCATTTCCATGGAGCCGGTCCACACATTGCCTACTTCCTGGACTTTTTGTGCTTTCATGCTAACATTTAGTCAATTTGGCTGAAAAAATATGTCCTATTTTTGCAACATCTAGCTTCAAAGGTGTAGACACAGATGCTGGGCATTAGCTCTTACATCCATCTCTGAATGGAGATAACAGCCTGTATGGTCCATTTGAAGATAGCAGGCGACTGAAGGAGCACTCCACGCCTAAAGAGTGCCTCTCTTCACCAGAGACCCAATCAGCCGACAAACACTCCTGCTCTGAGTGTGTATGGTTTGTAGTGGTGCACTTGGGAGTTTCAAGTAAGAATGGGTCCCCCCCAAAAAAAAAAAAACATTTTTTGAAGGTCTGTTGTGTTGAAATCCACGATTCAAGTCAATTTCCTATCATTAGCTTTTGCACATGTTTTTAAGGAGGGGGAGGGAAGCAACCACTGCAGACTTCAGTGCAATAGAAAACATGTCCTCAATTCATTGTAATCATTTATCACTAATGACTAAAAAGGAGAGCACAGCCAGTGAATAAACAGGTTTGTACTCATAAGATGAAAAACACACCATGTATCTGATCTTTTCTCCTGTCTTGGGTCCACACCACCCCCGATTCCATATGTTTTAGGATTGCTTTTTTTTAATAAGTCAGTTCATTTCCAAATATTTTTTAATAATTTCCCAGTGTATTGTGGAAAAGGGGTTAAATGTAAGGTGAACTCATTCTTTGAGCTACACGCCAAGATTAAAAATGCTAGCCAGGGTAATTTTGGGGTTTCCTACATTGGAATGCACCTAGGAAAGTGTTCTGACAGATGTGTCGGTCCAGACATCTGGAGCTGTAGGAAAGAGGGCAGTCTTGAGAATGTAAGGACAGAGGTGTTGGAAGGTGACTCGGCAGAGAGATGGGAGCTCCTCCGGCTCACTGCCGAGGTTGAGTAGGCCGTGACATTTCCAATTTGTTCAAATTGATCGCCAGCCAGACTCTCTCCACCCTCCCCTCCCTGTTTGTGGTGAAGCCCATGCCCAGACGCTGGCATGTTATGATGAATAGGCTAAATGTCAAGGACTTGAAACCCAGCACAGATCCTCCGTAGCCATACTCCGTTTAGTATTTACCTCCCTTGGCCGTGAGAGAAATTCACCCTGAGCTCAGAAGTGTTGCTACACTCTCCCCACAAAAAATCTTTTTAAAGTTTAGGGATTATTTTGTACCTAAAAGTGCCAGTCACAGATCCATTACATGTGGCAGTGCATCCTGAAATATTGCCAGTCTGACATTCTTTGGGACTGTGCTGTTGAGGTGAGCCAGCGTCAAGCTGTGGTGGCAGCGATGGAGGGCATGACGGGTTGATGGGTAGACTCAGCTAGACAGTGATGAGGACAGTGTCACAGCCTCAAAGATTACGATAACTGAGATGAGGTCACACTCACACACTGAAACACACATCAAAGTTTGCCTCTTTAGCCCGTATTGGATCGGTTTATAGGATTAGGTCAGAAGCAAAGTACCAAGTCTGTTTCAAGCCTGACCTCCTTTGTTTTAAAAGAGTCATTTCTTTGATCGTTAAATCACCTCACCCCCCTTCTGTCTCATCGTATATACATGAGTGAACATTTCCTCGAGCAATTTCTCACTTTTCACCAGGCTCAAATCTTTTTCTTCTCAGATCTTCTTAAATTTCACAAGTGTCTGTCTAAGGTTCTGATCTAAAAACAGATACTTAGAATATACAGCATATGCCTTCTGATGACACCGACATAACCAACTACACTGCGATGAGCTCAGAGAAAACATGAGCCAGCTAGCTCAGCAGGAAACCTCCTACATTCTAAACACTTCAACAGGAGATGAAACCGCAGGTCATGTTCTTTGCGAGAGCTCATCTCTCACAGGAGATTGTGCCGTCATATGGGAATGTGCATACCAGGCTGATGAGAGAATATGAACCGGGACATGCAGTGTAGCTTTGCCTGTTCTCCTCACACAGATGTTTTTTTCTTTTTCGGTTGTTTTTTAAGGGAGCTGTAATGAGACACCTCGCCGAGGCAAAGGCACATCAAACACAAAACTGCAGTCCCAGTCGCAACTGTTGTTGCTCACTGGTCGTGTCATCACAGATATTCTACTTTCTCTACTTGCATGACTCATTTGACGTAGGAGTGGTGGTCTTTGCTGAGTTTTGAAAGGGCAATAACCCCAACCTGGTTTGGTCTTTTGGATCCCCTCCTGCTGGTCCGCTGAATAAAAAGGGAGCACAATGCATTCTCTCTCACACTCTCCCTACAAGGGGAATTGAAAAAAAAAACTGGAGACAATCGGTGTGTTTGGAAGGGAGAGTAACGAGGTTGCAGTCCGTGTCATCATCTTACAGTTGGATATCAAAGCCCAGAGCCTGACAAGGTTTCACTGAGGGGAGTCTTCACTTCAGACCAAGTATATAGCCTATTCTGTATCAGTGAGAGCCAGTATTCTAGCATTATTGTAAGGGTTATATTTGAACTCAGTAGAAATCAGTCTGTCATACTGTATTTTTTTTCTGTAGTCACATGTAATAGTTTCTCTTGCATAGCTCAGTGGAAATCTGACTGAGATGAAAAGGAAGCTGAACCAGGTGGAGAGAAACTAATGCTAATGATGAAATAAGAACATCTCTCCTCCACGGGGAACCCATTTGCATTCAACGAAAATTCTCATCACACATTGGCCATTAGTGATAATTAATTTTGATTATCACTTGCCACAGAATAATTTATAATCGCTTGCAGGACTTCAGCCTAATAAATGTAGCAACTCACATGGCCTGACGTTAACCTTTGCCACAGCTTGGCTTCGCTTCATATGCAGGAGAATATATGAATTTTGAATAATAAGAACAGAGTGAGCGCAAAACTTAAAGTCCAATTTATACTGCAACGGAACCAGAATTCGCAATGTAGTCTCCCACTGTGGGTGGTATCTGCTAGGAGAACTACCATTTAAAAGGATTTGAACTTTTTGCATCTTTGACGAAAGCCTCTCTAGATAAACACTGGGAGGTCTCTAACTCTAAAATCAGTCTGCCCACCCTGACCTTCTGTCCTGCCACTTAGCTCTATGCTATTCCACGTAACCTGATGCAGCCTCTGATGTGTGGAGCCACTGTGATTAAGAACAACTGATTCAGGAAGTTCGCTGCTGTAAACTGAAATCGTACTTGTTCGTGCACTGAGCTGTGGAATTTACAGACTGTCTCCTTCACGCAGGCACACTTAACGCCTTCCTAAAACAGAAGGGCCAAACGACCTCAGAGGGTCCTGTGTGGTCGCTCAGTGGTAACCAAGGTGAGCGGTGGAAGCAGGCCAAAGTAAGCATCCATCCAACATCGTCCTTCCAGGTGAGACAAAAGGAAAAGTAATCAATCTAGTGAGCCGCAGTGCTCCCCTCGCTGCCCTCTATTTTCGCTGTTTGTAAGTTATTTGTTTCCTTTGGGGCTGCATACAAATGTAACACATCACAAGTTGCAATATCAAGCAAAGAAGTCTGCGGCATCCACAGGCGTTTTTCCGTACTGAGGTGGCTCTATTGCTCATGCACTCTGTTACCAGGGAGCTGGAACGATGTGAGCGGGGATGCACAGAAACACAGAGTTCATTTTATCCTCACGACTGTGTCAGTTTTATGCATCATTCATATGTTCAGAAACACCTTTTGTTTCTTTTTTTCCCCACTTCTGGGCTCAGCTATTTAAACCACAAGCGCACCATTTTGCAAAAGCAGATATTGAAACACAAACAGCCACCCCGCTGTAACATTTTCAAATTACACTTAATTGCCCTGTGCACCGACTGAAATTTTATTTTGTTTTGTAAAGGTTGCAAAAAAATAAACAATGTTTCTTCAACGCTGGATATCTACCTTGTTTTGCTCTGCACAGGTTGTCCTTGAAGGTATCAGGGGCCCAGGAATTGAGGGGGACATTGCCATTGATGACGTCACACTGGAGGAAGGGGAGTGTCGAGACCCGCCGCCCAGTGAGTAGAACTTCTTCAGTCCTTCCAATCTCAGCTCCAGGTTTGCCTCCATCCCCAGACAAAGTTGTAGGAGTCCAATCTCAGACAGTTAGCGGCATTAAATGACCATCTCACGGCCAAAAACAGGGGTTGTCATAGCAACAGGGTTGTAATCACATGAACGATGGCCGTGCTGCTGGCTGAGTGGAGCACTGTAATTGTACCTCAGGAACAAAGCGGAGGTAAGAGGAGAAAAATAGCCTCAGAAAATGGGCTGCATTTGACAAGGTCATATTGTTACCCGGACAAACTCTGCTTCTTTTATTCAATTTCTGTTATTTATGATGCGATTTCCCAGAGCCTCTCAAAGGTAAGCGTCTCTTTAACACAGCATAAACAAATCAGGCCTATCCATTTTAATGATTTATGTCAGTGTTGGAAAACAACCATAAGTCTGAAAAAATCTGAAGCAGTTACACTGATTTCTGGATTTTGTTTAATTACCAGTAATATCATTGTGAAATAAGTTTTCATCCGGATCCAAAGCCACAACATTAATTCATTTGTGAGTAACAGGGTGGTCAAAAGAGTGAAGATGGAGTATTATGAATTATGCAATTCAATCTCACATGATGAATCTTGCATGACTTGAGGTGATGTAAGATGGAAAATCGAGAAATGTCTCATAAGGACCGATCCGAGGGGGACTTCTTGCTCGTGAGTTTTTGTGGTTCAGATTTTTTGAGGTGGCCACATAGATTGGTTGCGCGACAATGGATTAGTTTTGAGATGTTGGATAATAGTTTATTTGCAGACTTTCTGAAAGTCAACTGAGAAGAACTAGGCCAGTGTTCTGCCTGTTTGTTTGGTAGTTTAGTGGATTCCTACAGCGAGGCTGCTCACAGCCAGCAGAACAGTGTTTGCTTGTTAAATGCTTTCTACAGTATAGAGTGAAAAATAAACATGCTGCTAGAAGTGGTTCGCAAAATTGTCTGTTAAGCAAGTCATGTTATTACAGCATTGATTTTATCTGGTGGAATATAACAGAAAATTTAAAATATCTCTTCGTAACATCGGCTGACAAAATGGTTCAACTCCCTAATACGTGTGATATTTCCATGTATTCATTGTGCTCTTGTATTTGTACAGTCATCTCATTTCTATGTATTTGTATATATTGACAAAATGGGCTGTAAATACTGACAGCTTTGGCCAGCAGCAGACTAAGCATCTTAAAACATTCAAACTCAAACCTCACCACTACAGAAATGTGGAGCAATACATCCTTTGCTTTAGCTTCACAATTGAAGAACAAATAGGAAAGTATGACAGTATTTCAAAGAATTCCGTACAAGAATGTTGATCATTTGTCCTGTTATTGTGTTTCTTTTTACACGAATGCATGTAACCAACAGTTCTAACTTTTTCTTTCTTATCTAATGCAGATATCAGCGCCAAGGCTCTGTCCACATCCTCCCATATATGGCTGCTATGTGTCACCTTGGTGCTGACCCTCCTAGAAGGTCAGAGGTGACCCTTTTCTCCGGCGTCTCAGAGGCGAACGTTCAGACCCGCCGTCTGTGAGCAAAACCCTCGGCATCCAATCACCAAAGATTCATGCATCTTGAAAGCGGCAGGGTCCCCAGAAGGACCTCAAACTACAGCTGGGGTGAGGCGTAGTCTATAAAGGAAAGACAAAACAAAAAGTAATAACGCCGATCTGCTAGGTTTTTTTTGTTCGTTTGTTTTTTGTTTTTCTTTTGAGGAGACTTCTTTCAATGGGAATCACCCCTCGGTGCAGGACTTGGATGTCTTCATGAGCACAAAGACAGGTGGGCGATGAATGAGCCTGGACTTTGGTGGAGGAGTTCACAAGCGCTGAGGGAGCTGAGATTGTAAAGCACAAGAATCATTTTATGACGCTAAGGGGAAAACCTTTGGATGGCAGCGGAGTCCAGATACTGCTGACTTTTGAAAAATTGAGTAACATTTCCCTGCTTTCCAATGCGTGGATTCAGACCTTTCTCTGTGCATCTTTATCTTCATTTTGCCAATCGCTGACACTTGTTTTTCACTCCGGCCCAGCCTCACATCACACCTTGGCATTTCTTTATCTGCTTGGTGCTGTTCTGTTGACAAAAAAAGGGACTTGGGCAACATGTAGTTCTCTCTGCTTTCTCCCCTGTGGCTGCCGACTTATCTTTTAACACTGTGCTCACGAGTCCAAGTGGCCAGCCGACGGCGTGGTGGCAGGAGAATCAGCAGAGGTGTGGGCAGCGGGGCTGGAGGGCAGCGAGAAGGAGTGGGTGGGGTAAGGATGGAAGAGCAGGAGGGGAGAAAGGACAAGGCTTAGCAAAAGGCCCGAACAGTGGAGCCTGATTAGAATATTCAGTCAGTGATCTGCCCGTGGAACAGAAGCCACTTTACTTTCTGCCATGAAACAAAGTGCCTTCAGACAACAAAACCGAATCGTGAGCCTGGGTGTTCATCAACATCGAAGTCTCTGTTCATGTTTCCTCTGATGGGCTATTTTCTATGTTTCTTTTGCCCCACAAGTGCTGAAGGGAAGGCAGACGCGTTTCGGAGGGAGTCTGGGGCTCAGCTAAACCGGGATTACGTTCCTCATGGGACAGCTGTCTGAGGCTGCACATGCAGCTCTCTGTGCGTGCCAGTGCACACGTCTGTGTGGGCGCACATGTGCGACTAGGTCGACGCATAGTTTCCCTAGAGGGCAGCCAACCAGGCAGCGCTGGCAGACACTGAGCACAGGTTCGGAGGCAAATGGATGAAAACAGCTAAACGGAACAGTAAAAGTGAGGCTGAGGATCTTTTTCTTTTTTTTTTTTTGAACATCTGAAAGACAGTATATGATCACACAGGAGGATAAAGACATTTCATGGAATGAATTCCCCGCTCTTTTCTCATAATTCTCCCTCCCTACGGGAGAGCGTTTTTTTCATAAAAGAGAAGACAAACTGCTGAATAAAACATTTCATTGTACAGGGAGGAGAGCAAGAACTTTGGGACTGCTGGCTTTTCATTAGGGTGATACGCCTCACCCATGTCCTCCACCATTTATATGGAACAGTATGAAAATAAAAGATGATAATGACCATAATAATAGTCATGATATTTTATTACTCTAGCGAGAATGTTTCTCTGCTTTTACATAAACTGTGAAGATTGACTGTGGAAGATCTACCTGAGACCATAACCTTAACCAGCGGGGTTTTTAAAAAAAAATGTATTGTAAAAAAGAGCAAATAAGAATATGAAGAATTCTGTTCATTGTTGTTATGACAAATGTTTTAAGGACTTGTGTCTTGTTTCTTTTTTCTTTTTTTTCTTTTTTTCAAGACGACTTACTTTCTCTTCTTGTTGTCTCCCTTTGCATTGCTAAAATATCAAAGCTGATGGAAGCATAAGAAGTCAACCAATTTGGTAAATGTATAACTTGTAAATGTTAAAGAATCTCTATTCAAAGGTTTATGATCAATGTTTTATGTTGGATTACAGGAAGCACAACATACAGTCTCAACACGTAAAATCCATTTTATATTTCTCAGCACATGCATGATCTACTCCCACCAATTCAGGCTTTTAAACTTTCAAGTCCATATTTAACTGCAAATTGCCCATTTTCCACCTGAAGTACATAATCATAGCACAACCACAACACATAAGAACGCCGAAGGAATACAGACAAGAGCATAAATAAAATTTACATGAATGCAGAAAAGTTGTTCGTGGTTTATCATATGTAGCCTCCTCTGTTAAAGCCTGGATTAGTCTGAGTGGGTTGTGTACATGTGTTAGCATAAAGCTGTGTACAATAGTTGTGAAAAGAAACATACATGTAAAGAAGATAAATGATGTACGCTAAGCAAAACAGAGCAGAATGATGAGCATTTTCAGGGCATCCTTATAATATATTCCTTTGTCGTCTGTATGATGGTATTACAGAGATAGTCATCACATGTTATCTGCTATCAGTTTCAGTTTGTAAAAAAAAAAAAAAAAAAACATTTTCATTTCAGATTTCTGATTACACTGAATGTAAATGAAGTTCTTGGGCGTTCTTAATCTTATGGTCTTGATAGATGTAATGTTTTACTAAATCATATGTTTGTGTGTGATTTTGATGATGAGAACTTTCAGACTTTTATAGGTTCTTTTGGACACATCGAGAACATGCAGTCTGACGCAGACGGACGCGATTTCCAAATATCTAAAGCTCAGATCAAATCCATTACCTAGCTAATCCTTAGCTCACTGCTATATCCCCTCAGTGGTTTCGTACATAACAGGAAAAAAAACCCAAAGTGCCCATGCAGTCTTCGCTGCTACAAAGTATGGTTTTGAGTTTATTAAGATATTTGACAACTGCTCCTTTTACATCCCCAAACACCTGATTTATTCACAAGGAGAACAGGAGATCTGCACATAATGGTGGCCAAGTACAAGACAAGAATACAACACTGGTTAAATAATGGAATACATCAATATTGTTGTCAAAACCTAACTGGAAGAATTCAAAATTTTGGGTAAGTTTCTTGATATGGTACTTTTATGTATGGCTACGTTTAAACTACACCTTGGAGCCATGTAGCACAGCTTAAAACACGGAACAAGGGCACTTTGAAGGCTGACATTGTCCAAAACATATCATATATTCCCGCAGGCACCCCCAAAACCTAACAGTAGCATAGCAGAGGTGTCTTAATGAACAAAGTGTTAAAATAATTAGTTTCCACATAAAAAATCAAGCACCCTGAAAAGAAAGATACATGTCCTATCAAAGTATTCTCAGTGTTCGTTTTTTCCCCCCAATTAAATATTCAAGTCATTAACTAAGGGGCTTTAGTAGATGTGCTCATAGCCTGAATTTACAATTTTGGTGATCAGGCTTGCTATCTTTCCCTATGTGTGGTCATTTTGCTATAAGTAGCTTCCTGGTTAGTGTCAAATAATAATAAATTATGAAAATGATAAAATTAAATAAAAACAATTGAGCCAAACTGTACCAAAATTCTAATTTGATGATTGGAAAGACAAAACCCAGGCAGACCTCATATTTCTTATCCTGATATTACAGGGGGTATCGGGTACTGGGTGAATTCATGTAAAACATTTTAATGTTCGTCTCAGTTAGGAAAACTTGTGGCTGGAACAGCAAAAGAAATGATTGTTTAATTCTGCAGCTCAACTCGATTTCCATTTTTTTGTTCACTCCCCTAATGCCAACCCTTGCTCTTTGGAGCACTGCATGTATGAGGAATGGGAGAATGGAAAGCATCTCTCAGTGTGCCATGCTTCTCCATAAGTCTTACAAGATCCTTCAAAGTACAATTATGGGGATTAGCCGTCTCATTTTTAAAATGTAAAAGATGTGTGAAACGTTGCTTTCTTACAGTGTTAAATCAGTTTTAGTTCAATGAAAAGCAGCGTCTGTAGTGGGGAAAGGTGTGAGGTGCTCACAAACTAAAAGGAGGAAATGGGTTTGAGATAATTCAGGATTAGTGTGCATGCTGTAGCTTAATCCCAATTGCTGAGGGTTTTGTTTTACATTAGTTTCCTAGCAGTATATTTTGTTTCATATAGGTATTAAAAAGCAAAGTTTTATCTACAAAAATTGGAACGTACTCTACATGCTGTTGAAAGTAGCATTTCCACAATTCACTCAGCCATTCTTATTTTCTGATAATAAGTGACACAGACTGATCTGATTTTCCACATGCGTACAGCTCTGGATATTTTCAGCATACCAAAGATTCAGCATTGGTATTTTCTCCACATACAAACATTTTGGTCAAATCAATCCAGCTGGAAAGATAATTGCTTTTCAAGCCAGCATTCCACTCTGCTGCCAGCCTCTGTGCCGCAGCTCATGTTATCTCTCACTTTTTTTTTTTTATATTATTAGTTTAAAAAGTTTTAGTGATCACGTTATATTTATAATTTACAAAATAGTTACAAAGGGCCATAGTTGTACCTTATCTTTAGGGATCTTCAAAAGATGGTTTGTTTTATCATAGTCCCCCCACCCACGATACAATGAAGATGCTATACAGGTCAACAGTTGCTTGGGAAATGAAGATTAAAGTATCGCTACCGTAAAATTTAATATTTTGAAAAGTAAAGTATTGAAGTTTGGTGTCATGATTAATACAGGCCATTAGAAAACACGGTCTTTGTTTGCTCAATATCTTTTTTTTTCGTTTTTTTTTTACAAGCATTTAAAAGGTATTTCAGATATTAGTGTCTTTCCCACATGGTTCATGGAACACATGGTTGGTTCGTCTTAGGCTAAAATTTGTGAAAAAAAAATCTCACTTACTTAAGTTTGACATTGATGGATACATGAACGAATAATGCAGTTTTGCATGAACGTACCCAGTACTTACCTTAATGACTTTAAATTGGAGGTACTGTAGCATTTCAAGAATGAGGTCTGTCAGAGTTTTTTGAATACAATTACTGCCACACAAAATAGTTTGAAACAATTTCCCAGTTCTTTGGAAAATTTGATTAAATTTATCCATGTGAGAAGAAGCATGACTAGCTGCTGAGGGACTAAATGTAATTTAGAAGAAAGTTTTGCCTTAATTCCCAAAAGTGCATACCTCATGATGTTATAAAGTACATGTTGAGGAGAGCCTGCTTAAAAAGTGAAACGCTGTTCAGTTATGCGTCTGAACACAAGATGTTTCCCACTGTGATTTCACTACAAAGGCGAAATTCAACATAATTTTCTGCATATTTGCCAGTTTAGTCGTTGCTATGAATAACTGGAGATTTACACCTTGATTTTAAAAGTTTAGAAATCCTGTATTTTAAGCATCTGTAAAAGGATTAGTGCTGTCTTTCTGAATGGATATGCTCAAATTTTCTGTTCAACTTAAGAAGGGCTTTGTCACATAGTGCCATTCATGCTATTTTTGACCCCCAGCCCTTTTTCCGCTCTCTCAAATCGAATAAAAATCACTATTAAAGTAAATTGAATTGAAGCCCCCTTTCCCTTTTATCAGCATACAGCCATCCTGCTTTCTTTGTAAAGAGAGTTGGTCATTTGTGAGCTCTAAACATTTCTGTCAAACTAAATTTGAGCAGTAACTGTTGTAACAGCCTCGTCGGGGTGCTGAGTTACACTCCAGCACTCTGGCTGGTCAACAGCAAGGGGCTTCTAGATGGGAGCTTGTTGCATCTCATTAAATTAGTTGAAAAGGTAGACACACTTGGAAGATCTTGTTTCAGACTGTCAGGGATGGAGGAGAATGTCACCATTTGATGGCATGGCTGCCCAGGGTGACAGTCTCAGCAGTGAAGCATCTGCCAACCTTTTGGCACAGTTTTTTCTCTGGTGATAAGAAGAGTTTCACGATTTGTCAATGAAATTTCTCGGCTTTCCTTGCATACCTACTGTCGCCCACTCTGATCAGTAATCATAGACCATTCAGATGTAAAACTTTTTGTCACATAGACTCCGGTTCTCCTCAAGCAATGCAGCTCATTCTGAACAGGTTAAGAGTAGAAGACACTTATCAATGGAAAAAATAAATTCCTGTTCCCCAAATCTTTAAAATCTTGTGGAAATGGTGAAATTTGATGCTGTAACATCAAGGTTTTGCGAAAGCTGCGTGCAGACACCCTATAATGATGGCCTGTCACTCTTCTCTGTTTTGTGCTCTGTATGTGTATATGTACGTATGTTTGTATGTACGTATGAATGATCAGGCTTCTTTTTCATCATATTTCTTTGGAATTCTCACCCATTTTTTGTGCCATACTTGCAACTTATGAAAAAAAATAAAAGGAATATTTTATGTTCTGTCTCAATTCAGTTTTACCCTGTAACATTAAAGACTTCAGCATAATAAGAGAAATGACTCAGATGTCTTGGGTTCAATGAGAGAATTCAATATATTGATGGAAAAAGTCAAAGCTGTTTGAACAACAGCTGCTGGTGGATATCCTCACTGTGAAGTCTGGGTTGTTGCCTGGCACATGCTGTGGCAGAGGATTCTGTGTCTGGGCCAGTGAAGCATGACTTATGGGAAGTGACACCCTCTTCTATTTAATTCACTTCCCATGAGAAGCGAGCAAACCGGGGGTGCTGGAAGGGCGAGTTGGGATCTGGTACAGTGGACATGTCCCAGTAGGCCTGCTGCTCCAGTGCACAAAAGAACATGCCCATCTCCCTCCAAGGTAAAATATACCTTCAAATTTAAACAGATTCTGTGCTGTTTGCCTTCTTTACATAAATCATTACATTTATTCAAGTGAAACCAAAAATATCCCTTCGACACAAGCAGGTGTATATAAATGTCAAGGGTTATTTTTAGTGGATGTTGTATTTGTGCCATCTGGTAGATTCCCAGTCCTTTTTTTTAATGTTATACTGGAGGAGCTGGTTTTAGCCATCTAATTGTAATGCCATAAGGGGCCATAGGGTTACACAGAAACAAACAACCACACACACTCACATTCACTTCAGGGAGCTACTTAACATTTTTGTTGCAGCTGTTTTGTAGCTGTCTCTGATACTTGCTCTGACTCCCTTGCGGCACTCACCGTATGATTTCTGTATTTTAAAGCTCATCTCAAACAATAGCCAAAGGATCGGCAAACCTGTGACCACTCTTTAATCAAATGTTATTTTTTCAGCATCTTGAACTTCACTATGTACTTTGTTGTTTAAATTGTATCTGTACACTCCTGTTTTTAAATGTATTCTTACTGTTTTTCTGATTTTTGTACGTGGAAACTTCCACATACTCCCACCATCCGAAAACATGCATGTTAGGTTAATTGAAAATGTGGATTTTTAATTTTCTTTTTTGCTAGTCCATGGTCTCAAAGTGTGCAGTTGCTGTGCTTGTACTCGAATCCACAGATTTTGATTTGCTTGCAGGGATTACCTCAAGTGATGTGTAGAATAACAGGCAAGTAAAACCTGGCAACACATTGTGGCAGATTGCGCAGTACCCCATCGGAAAGTTCATCCATGACTTTGTATAGCCTGTTTTGTCTTTCCCAGAAGAGGCCGAACTGCAAAGTGGTGGATGGGAAGTGGAAGTTGTTTCATCTGAAAGTGCCTCTACACTTCCACATTAAAAAGGTACAAACTGTATTTTGCTCCACTTCAGTCAAATTCTTCAGAAGTAGAAAAATGTGAAAACTTATATGCTGTGCCAGGCTCATAATGCTAACAAAATAACCTTTGCTCTGCCTATGTTGCTGTACCCTGTGGTCATCTCCTCTGTCTTCCCTCCTTCCGGAATTTAGTCATTTCAGCTGAAATCATTTTAGCTCAGAATTTACTGACAGTCTCTGTATGTACTCGTTCTAAATATACATCCAGTGGTATGTCTTTTCAGTCCCCAGTTAAAAGAAAATCAACACAGTGGCCCAGAAAACCACACAGATCACCACTGCAACATTCTGCACATTATCCAAAGCATCGATCACCTTCCACTCAGCCATACCTGCATCCTCAGTGGTTCACGCTATGAATTGCTTTTGTCTGCAGAGCAAACATTTGAAAAATGTCAGCAAGCAGGAGAAAGTACAAAAGCTAGCGTAACATCCAGAAACACATTGCATTAGTCCTGTCTCTATTTTGAGGTGTGGAGTCCTTGCTTTCAAGCCTGCATGCACAGCTTAATTCTAAAAGCAAAAAGTACAGAGAAAACTGTACAAAAATGTTGTAGTGTTGCCTGTGAATATATCCCTGCAAATGCACAAAATCTTCTTTGAACAGGAGTTGTAGCTCATGTAGTATGGACGACTATTCACAAAGAAAAGAGACTGTTGTAACAGAGCCTCGTGGAGTTTGTCAAAGTGTCTTAAATAACTCAGTCATCCTCACAGCTGAAAGATTAGAAATTTCTGGTCTTGTCTGATCTCACATTTTGCGTCTGCTCAATAATGCAGTTTGCTCTGAATAAATTGCTAGAAAGTAAAGAAGAACAGACTTTAGCTGGAGCATAGGTCCTTATGTCATGTGTCAGGTATTTTTAATCTAATCCCTTTCTTCTGTGGCTTGAACACTGGGCTCTTCTGTCCCTATAGGATTTCAGAGAGAAAGTTAAGCTATTCCCACAGTGACCACCTGTCTCCCCCCTGAGCAGACTGAAGACAAAAGCTTTTGTGTTGTGCAAATTGTGCCTTTGACAGTATTTCCCAGTTTGTGGTTTCTCAGAGGAGTGTCTGTTTTGCTCTCAGAGTTGAGAGCACGAGAGTTGGTTCTGGTGAGAAAAAGACACCTGAGGGAAAGACAGAGGAATAATAATGTATATGAAGAGGCTTGAAAGTCAACCGAAGGTTAGTCAGCAGGGGATTGTTGAGTGTGAAATGCTGGAGTGACAATCTGAGCAGACGGTTCTGTAGACTAAAAATAATTTATTTCAAGTTTAAACAAACCAGCTATCTGTTTTTGTAATAACCAAAAGGTCAATGACATTAAATGCTGCAGTCACAGAAGCACCCACAACCCACAATTTATCTCATGACATGAGAGCACTAAGCTGATTGTTCAACATTATTCCACATATAAACAGGTGCCATGTCAAGAAAACCTAAAGTGGCAATGAAAGCAACAGGAAAGGCTGCAGTATTTCAAACTGGGTGAAAAACATCTCTGACAAATGTCTCTGGAAGTTATGCTACAAATGTGATTCAGGAAAACGTGAAATTGATAAAACACTCTTGAATTTAATTAGTGTAAATGACTATCCGCACTTTTTTTGTTGTTAAATTCTGTTCAGAATTTTAACAATACAATAGTAACTACCAGCAGTGGATGCTTAGTGGTTTGATTTGGTTTTGTCATACAACAAAAACAGTTTGAAATGAAAAATGGGAAGTGGCCCATTAAGTCTAGGACTATCACCTTTTTTTTTTTACTGTGCTTACAAACACTACAGTATCATCTTTCTCACTTGTCGACCAGTAAAACACTCTACTCTGATAAATAAAGTAAAATTTAATAGTTAATTGAATTGGATTATCATCACTCAGAGAGGGAAATTAAATCTTAGAATCATAGAATCTGTGTAGCTTTTTGTCAGGGAGTTTCAACTGCAGACACAATACCAGGGGCTGATGATGACATTTTCCTGCCTGTATAGGCTACAGAGGCTTAATAAAATCTACATTTCAGCTTTGAGCACATATCAAGCTCAGTGCACCTATAATTCATTATTGGTTTTTATTATTATAAAAAACATACTATCTTCCAAAGTGTCATGTTTTAACAGTCTAGTCATTTAACAGTTGGCTTTGGTTTGAAATATAGCAGAAAAACATACAGTTAGACCTAAATGTCTGGTGTGGACATTACTTGAACTATAAAGATCGAGCTTTAACTTGTAGTAGAGAGACAGCTATGCAGTTTTTACATTACTGAAAAATACATTGACCCGTGTCAGAATGATCTTTTCACAGCGGTTTGGCTTCGCCCACGTAGCACTGCCTTGTTTTAAAGGTAACCTCTGCTATACGGCAGCTTTTCCCCAGAGCCAAGCTGTGTCCATGCTGTACACCTGAAAGGCAAGCTTTCTCTTTGCCAAGAGTGGAAAAAATCTGCCAGCTGTGTTGTTTGTGTGCCTCCTACCTTGAGGGAACAGCAGGAACCTTTTAAAAGATGCAGATTTGGGCAGTCTCCTTTTAGACTCCTTGCTTTTCTAAAGCTGCCCACCGATTTAGAGAATATAACTCTGTGCAATTGTGTAGAATGCGTGGGTGCACATATATATGAGTGCATTCAGAGTCCCTACATGACTAGACCGTCACAATGGCTTTTGTGTGTTTCTCCGATGGTGTTGTTGTGGACACTGACAGCTCAGAGATAGTCAGAGGAATATGATTCA
Organism: Menidia beryllina; assembly: GCA_013363375.1. Lineage (NCBI taxonomy): Eukaryota > Metazoa > Chordata > Actinopteri > Atheriniformes > Atherinopsidae > Menidia > Menidia beryllina. The sequence continues at coordinate 3,115,241 of JABUIW010000152.1, read as the reverse complement.
ATAGTTTGCAGATGTAAGGCTTTTCATTGATATATCCAAGTGGTGATCTCTTTTGTTGTGTTCAGATTGATACCAAAAAAAAGGGTCCAAAACACATTACAAAGCATACGATTACCAGGACGGGAACATCTGCCAGTAAGTGGAACACATTTATTTAAAAGGTTGTTGTTGTTGTTCACAACCCGAACCCTGTTCCTCTAATCAAGGGGCTGGAAGAAATTTTACAGGATTTTCAAGGCAAGTCTTGTTTCATTTTTCGATAGCCTCTTTAAAGTTTGACACGCCTTCTTTGGTGAGCATAATAAGTTATTACCATAAGAAAAAAAAAATTGGATTGTCTCTTCTGCCGATAACCCCTGGAAGCGTTTGGCCTTTAAAATCCCGAGCACTTTCTATTACCCTGCCGCATTTTCCATCCCTCCGCTCCCTTATCATCTCCTTCCTCTGTTTCAGCCAGGCAGAGGGTGCTCCATAGAGCCACATTAGAATATGCTCCTGGTATCTCCTCCGCTGAACAATGGCATTATACATACAATTCTGCTCCCTTTTCTCTTTGCCATGCACCACAACGATACTTTGTTTACAAGCGGCCACCGCTTTCTAAACGGATGGGAAAATGTCATGGAATGCTAATGATCGGCTAATTCTCCTCTGACCCCTCCACTGTCAGTCAAATAATATCCATTCTCGCACACTACTGGTGTCAGTCATTCAGGTACATGTGAGAGGGCCACATCTGAGGCCTCTGCAGTGTTAGCGTGTCATCAGAAAGAACAAGCGCTCCATTTGTTCACCATCAACATACGTCTGTCTAAAACTAATCTGTGTTCAGGAGAGATCATTAAAGTTGGAATAAAAAAAACTAATAGCCCCAACAAGAGCGAGCATTCCTTTAGTTTTTATTTTGTTTTGTTTTGTTTTTTATCCCCACATTCGTCTTAAAAACAAGGCTATCACTTTTCAAATTACATTAGTAATTAGTCATCCTTCCATTATGAGCAGAGACTTGCCTCTCCACATACAGATGAGCACCACTCTCACAATTCATGGCTTTGAGACATCCCTCCTTGTCCTCTCATGGATGTTGCATAAATTAATCCCTCTCATGTGCTGCCATCTGAGCTGTACTGATGCAAAACTTCAGGCTGAATAATTTATCTGTCTGCCCTTCGGAAGCCGGTGCTCGCACCGGGTGCCACCGCTCATAACTAGGATTCCTCATCACAGACCTGAACCCGGTGGCATCCACTCAAACATCTGTGTGGTGTGATAACAGCGCACATCATGGGAGGAAGATGGCAGATCTTTCTCTGAATCGAGGCCACTGGAGAGACACACAAAGGGGATCCAAAGACTTGCTAAAAAAAGTGCTGGGGTCTCTTTTTTCCCCACATGTGCCACACTTCTGCTTTGTCTCTTTTTAAAAAATCCACCTGCTGCAATCAGATACATTTTCAGAGCTATTTAAGAGCTCCTAACTTTTGCCAGTTTAATCCCTCCAAGTGACTGAACAAAGAAAGAGATTCCAATCAATCTTAGCAGATTGTCTTACTTATTCTGCTCCGATGTTAGTGAATGCTACCTTATCCAACAAATTGCAGGGGTTTTATGAACTTTAATACCATCTCTGTGTGAAGATAGACTAGGTTCTCACGTGGCTTTCTGTGCAGTTCCCTCATGGTGACAGCATGACCTGTTTCTGCAGAAGGGAAAGTTTCTCAGAATTGGTGAGCCCCTTTCTTTAGATGATAAAAATCAGTCAGCTCTGCGTAAATTACACCTGTAAGTATCCACTCAGCATTTCATGGCTGAGCCCTCTGTTTGTCATCTCATCAGGCAAAAGTGTATTCAGATTAATTCAGGCATAGTCAAGTGCACGAATAGAGACAAAGCTGCTCTTTATTTCCCAAATCACATCTATAACGTTCATATTTTTTTTCTACATCATTTCTCACTGAGCTAATTGACAAAAAGTGATTTCATAAGCTTTGTTTACTGGAAAGCTATGAGCATAATGCTCGTGAGCTAGCTAGATAATGATTAGTGCTCCTGTGCATATCAAGTAGGTGATTCATTTGCTCAGTATGAATTGCGTGTTTATCCAGGCTTTTCATTACGATTAAAGTTGCTGATACGGATCAAAAGAGCATGAATCTGCTCCTGCATGTCTTCGATGTCAGTGAGGACATAAATGAAATTGAACTCATGGGTTTCTCTCTCAGCTCTGCTGTTCTACCGTTTCAGTCAGAGAGTTCCCATCAGTGTCAAGGTTGTTGGAAGGTGGTTTATCATGTGCAAGACTGGGCTCCACCCAGGCCTTTACCCGCCCACCAGATGAGCTGGACGCAGGCTCGCTCTCCGATGGAGTGCAAAGTGTGGAGGGCACTCATCAGATCCATTTTGCGTCACTCAACAGGACAGAATGGGCAGGATGACACGGCTGACCTTTGCATCCTCTATCAGCACTGACGTCTTTTTCACCGAATAAAAAATGTTGCATTAGCACAAATGACCTTTTCTCATCACCATGTCCTGATTACACTAAGCCATGAGGATCCACCCCCAGCACAGCCTTATCTCACGATACTCATGAGCGGTCACACCATTAAATATGAGGCAAACAATTACAATTTGGATTTACTTCGAATGCCCTACATGTAAAATCAAATCAAGAGTTCTCAGATTTAATTCATTTTTACCCTTTATATAGAGCCTGGAATTATTGTTTAAAAAATTATATTTAAAAATATTTAATAAGTTTAATATAGTACGTCTGTTGATATATATATATATATATATATATATATATATATATATATATATATATACTGTATATACACACACATATATGAAACGTAGTTACTCTGGCACTGAGTTTGTTTTTGTATTGGTCACTAATTCTCCTGTCATTTCAGATCTTGCCCTTCTTTCCTGCCATGCAATCACTCATTCCCCTCTCCTGGTTCTCTCCGCCCATCTCCTCACCTGCAGTTCATTAGCTCATTCGGTCCTCAGTATCTATACCACTCCATTTCCACTTGATCCCTGCCCGATTGTTTTGTGATTTTTCGTGCCAAGCTTACCTGCGTTCATCTGTTCTGACCTCACTTTGCCCTCTTGGACTTCAGATTCCTGCCTGCTCCTCATCAGGTTTGTTTGCTTATACGATTGATCTCCTGGTTTAGACCCTGCCTGTTTTTGGACCAAGTAAAACTGCTTTTCCCTCACAACTTGCCTGCCTCTGGGCTGTGCTTTTGGGTTCTCTTTTGCCAAGACTAGTGGTTGTTACATATACATGTGTATAAAGGAAGTTTTTCCTTGCCTGTGTCGCCTAGTGCTTGCTCATGGTGGGAATTGTTGGGTTTCTTTAATTAACTTCAGAGTAGGGTCTGACCTGCTCTGTTTGGGAAGCGTGAGACAACTGTTGTTGTGATGTGGCCCAATATAAATAAAATTTAATTCAATATATATATATGTGTATATGCTGTATATATACATAATGTAATGCTGGCCAACTCTGATCTCAGGTCACTTATGATAATGAATGAATTAATGCAATGAACCTGTAAAAGGCTCAGAGAGTCAAAAAAATGTTTTTGTATATTTCTTTCATACAAATAGGGGGAACAATGGCTGAAAAATACACATATCGCTGTGCTCTTGTCATTATATGACTGCAGCCCTAAATCTTGGGATGTTGGATCAGTATTGGATGAGGGTGGTGTGTTTTTTTTTTTTTTTTTTTTTTTTTTTTTTTTTTTTTTTTTTTTTTTTGACTGAAGTTTACTCAATTGTTTCACATTTCCCAAACTAGTTGTGAGTTAACCTTTGCCCACTTGTGTTTGTCGTTATATAATATATGGCAATATACTGTATAATCAATATAATTTAAAACCTGTAACACTGGTCTACCTGTGAGAAAATATTTGAACATATTTTAACAGTTTTAGTCACAGAAGCACTTAACATGGCTGCTGGTAATCATGACTTCTCCTGCCAATCGTTGGATTTCGAATATGATAAATTAGAATTGACCCAAAGACACTAATTCACTTCATATCCTTCATTTGAAGTGTAGTAACCATGAAAACTGAATATTTATAGATGTCCAATCTTATTCAAATGCAAGACATGCACTGCACATCCATAATAATTACCTCATATTGACTTTGGCTTGTTTCCTATGGACTTAAAAAAGATATGTTAGGCCTATCTTTTAGGCCTATCTTTTTTTGCGAAAAGATTTTCACATGGAATCTCCTCCATCCGTACTGTTACTGTTCCCTGGTGAGTTGCCGGAGCAGAGGAGGTCAAGCTGAGATCTGAAAGACCTAGAAAACCTTCAGGGAAAACCAATCATAGAGCCAGAATACAAATAAAGGAAAACTCATTACTGATTGACCAACGGTCTTATTTCTTCCTCAGCACTTTACAAGATTATAGAGTTTGTGTAAATTATATCCTCAACAATTCCACTGCTGTTAAAAAACAAGCCATGTACCTTTGGCCAACCTCAAGAGTAGTTTCTGCATAGTAATTCATGATGGGTATTATTTGAAGAAAGAAAAACAGGAAGATTCCCAGTACTCCCTATCTCTAGCCCTATTGCTAACCCAAACACTTGGAAAAATGCAGAGTTAGGTTGTGGACTTGTGTTTTTTTAGTGGGGCACTGAAAACATGCCAAGAGAAATGGAGCACAAGATCCAATCAAGTCAGGAAATAAACTGTCTGTAAAGAAGCTTGAGTATTTACAAAAGGGGTTTAATTCTAGTGCAGAAGCAATCATTCTGAAGACATGTTAAAATCCATGATGAATTACTGTTAATGGTGTAGCCCCAGGGTTTAGCTATCATAGTCCCCAACATAAGCATTATACACAATCTGTGGACAGACTGTAAATTGCTGAGACAGTTCACCGGCTAGATTGGATCAAAATCTCACAAACAACAATGAAACACTGTTAATGGCCTCAAAAATCAATGAGAAACTGTAACACTACAGTTGTAGTTATGGTACAAAATTCAGACACAATACCTCGTTTCCTTACTAGTGAAGGGAGTTTTAAAACGGGATACTAATTTTTTTTTAAAGCTTCACGTAAGATTTACTTTTCCTGTTGTATTGATTAAAGCTGCTTTAACAAGGAGAATAATTTTACTCTCCGCAAACCAAGAATAACCTTAGGTCCCTCAACAACAGAATTTGAAATGTGGAATAAATAAAACCCCCGCATATGTTTCACCTGATTTCACTCTATGCCAAACAAATCAATGTAGAGGACTATTCAAAAAGATAAGTGCTAAAACTAGACAGGTATATGGAATTCCAATTTATCGGCTCGATTTTCTTTTCATCCTAGCTTCATCTGCTCTTGTGTGGTCTTTATTTCCTGTGAAGGGCAGAACACAGTGGTAGAGCACCTCTTACTATGAAAGTGACACGTTAGACTGAGCAATTATCTCCTTCTGTTTTTATGTTTGCCAAAAACGGTCTGAAGGATGTGCACAGACAGCCCGACAGACGACGAACCCCTGTGAAAATCCTCTATCGCTGACGGCTGGGCTTGCAGTGCCCAACATGTTTTCACTGTTTGTCTGAACCTTCCATCTGGCTGGGAATCATTTTAAAAATGTACTGGTGCCAAGTCTCTCACAAGTTCTGCAGAGTCGCCATCAGCTTTACACATTGTGGTTCTCAGATGCCTGTGAAAACTCAAGGACTTCAGCTAATCTGATTCTAGCTGTTTTAGTCATGACTTTGCTGTGGAACTGTGCTGGACTGCTAACTCCATGGCATGTGAAAGAAGATTTATCAAGCTGGTCAAGTGAATTTCAAATCTGTCCTCAAATTGAGGGACTGTGTCATGTTGTGTGACATAGCGCTCCTTTTTCTTTTGTTTTGATCAGAATGGCACAGATTAGCAGACTGAAGCTGCGTTGGTTTTATCTTGTCACGTCTTGTGCGGAACAAAGCAGCTATTCTGTGCCAGCTCTCCCCCAGAGGTCTAAACGCTCTGCTGGGTACCCAAGAATTCAAGGCTGTCGTTGCACCTCTGCATGTCACGTTCCTTTGGTGCCTGGACGGTGCCCTGAGTAGTCACACAGTATCAGCGTTTCTACTGTTGATTTGGCTTTTTGCTATGATGGCAGCTCTGGAAAGCATGGCTCTGGGCTCGACATTCAAGTATATGGCATTGAATGGAAACAAGTGTAGGTACAGTAGCAGTAAATGTGTGATGGGAGTTGATCAAGCCATAAAAGCACGTTATCAACCACAGGCCCAGACAAATGATTAAAACTGTCAGGCATAATAGATTTAACTTCTAAATCTTTAGATGATCTACAGTACCCCCTGTATAGAGAGGCTGAGGACGACAACTCTTTGCTCCTTGGCCATGAATAAACGTGCAAACAAGCTAAACTTAGCTCCTTTTAAATTAAAAAGAACAGCTTATATGTAAAATCATAAAGTTCTATAAGTGATTATGATAACTTTCAAGATGTGGACTAAGTTTCCTTAAATAATAAATCAGGGCTCTTGACATAACCCTGGCTGCATGGTGATCTTCTCATCCCTTAGGACCCTCATCCATCTCGTTTAGATTCATGGTTCATAGAGATCATCATTAGAAGCCCAGAGAAAAACAAGACGCAGAGGCCTAAATGTAGTCATAATTACATTTAGAACAGGCTGATATGATCAGCGCAAGCATTGTTACACCTCAGCATGGATCCATATGGAGAGTAGAATGCAACTAAAAGCCTCTGGCACAACCATATTAAGTAAGGAGACATTTAGATAGTGACCCAACAGTGTGGAGCTGCGTAAGCATCAAGATCAGAGATAGTTTATTATATTAGTACCAATGCTGTGTATGAGCACTTCAGGTTAAACCACCATGAAGTGCTTTGTCATTGTATCATCCTGGTGTCCTCACCCAAGTATTTTATTATGCTTGTAAATGTGCTCTGTAAAGAGTTTTTTAGAAATAATTTTCAAACAGTTTCCCCATTATATTATTGTTATCATATTACAGCAGCATTTCATTTTCAAAGTTGGCATGAATAGAATAAAAGTCCAGAATTACAATCAATTGACATAAAAAGGGTAACTTGAACAAGAACTGCTCCATTCTTCTGAGCAGCCACAAAAATGTATTAATCTAAATTACGCTCAGTCATTGGTTACTTTGGTTCCAACTTTATTGACACAAGATGGTCCTAAACATAAGAGGTTTTAAAAAATGGGGGAGTGTATATTTTGTCAGTCTGGATTACATTCTATTCTATTGGATTCTATTCAAAATAAAATGTTTGCTCCACAAATGAGCAAATATCTGACTCATTAATTCTAAAAAAAAAAAAAAACATTACTTTTTTACTTTTACCACGATAGTTTAGTTTTTATTTATTTAGGCTTTGCAAAAGGTTGAAAAACAGATAAGCCAGGATTCATATCTCTGTTTCAGAAACCAATTTAATACAGATATTCTTAAAAAGTGAACACGTTGGTAAGAAACATTATGGTTACCCTGACAGATGGCAGACTTTGAGGTAATCTAATAATGAATTCACAGCAGCCAGCATTTCATGAGGTAGCTCGGGTTACCGAGCTAAATTAACTAAGTACATGCATTCACTAAACAGACACTCCCTTCACCATATGCCAGGCAAGTCGAATAAAATGGAGAGCTGGGACGGTTTCCTGTAAAATGATCATAGCGTTCTTGACAAGAGTTAATCCTAAGCGGAACGTTTGCAACAAGAGAAGCAACAACATTTCACACTGTGCTACTGCAATGTAAGAAACTTCTGTAATGGCTGATGTTTGATTTTAGTTCAGTGGCGATGCTCAGCTCTGAATGTATGTGGGTGGAAAGGAGGTAGAAATAACACAGAAAAGTAGAGCTGACATTATATCCCAGTTATCTTCTTTTGCCCAATATTTTGGCCATGAAAGTTGCACATTACTGTCTTGATACAATTATGTCACTGAATATGATGTTATGTTATGTTATGACTATTAAAGTGACAGCCTTTTTTGCATACACCAAGATTTTTTAATAGTTTTTATCCACCGCTGTTTTACTTTCAGGGAAAAACTACAAATGTAGGTTAGGTCCAGAAGTGAGACTGTCTTTTTTTTAACCAGGGGCACATTCCTAAGTTAAAAGGCAGACCTGTTGTGTTCAGGTGTAGATCTTTTGCTCAAAACCCAGGCTGAAGAAGAGTTTGCCCCAGATAAAAAGGTGTATGTTCTCTGAACCATTTTTTTTCTCCTCTTTGAATTAGGTGAAACTGCCCCATCAAAAGTGGCAGGCAATAGAGATCTTAAGACTTTAGGGACTCTTTCTCTTTTAACATTTGTATCATAAGCTGTTTAAAGGAGGCGAAAACAAATACATGGCCTTAAATATGGAACAATTGTTTGGCTTAGCTGGCCATATATCCAGATATGGCTGTTCTGAGAGGCCCCCAGGGGACTCAAACCCTCGATTTCTGAGTCTGCAGGTGTCTGAGGCTTACTTTGTTGATCTAAAAATCAACATTGTGTTGATCACAGTGGGACCTTTCTGTGTGGGGTTGGCATGTTCTCCCTGTGTCTGCGTGGGTTCTCTCCGGGTTCTCTGGCTTCCTCCCACCATCCAAAAACCCACATATGATTGGACATCCCAAATTGCCGTTAGCTGTGAGTGTGCGTGGTTGTTTGTCTTTGTGTGTCTCTGTGTGGCCCTGCGAAGGACTGACAGACTGTTCACGGTGTACCCTGCCTCTCGCCTGTTGACTACTGGGATAGGCTCCAGTCCCCCTGCGACCCCATTTTGGGAATAAGCGGTTCTGAAAATGGATGGATGAAAAAAAACAGCTCTTAACTTTGGCATTATGCATTTTACTAATATTGACAGTCTGTGAAATGCAATCAAGTGTGAAATTTTAATTGTGTTATGAGAGCCATCGTATGATCCCTGGGGTAAGAGGTGGAGATGTAGATCTGGTTCAGTGGAGTTTTCACTGCCTGGAGCATCTATTGATCAGGCGAGAGCTGTACATAGTTGGGCGTGTGAGCAAATGTGGCACCGTCTTCTTCCGCGCCTTTCAAAAAACATCATTCCTATTGTCTCATCATGAAATTGACTCTTTTTCTGTTGTTCTTTTCACTAATAGAGCCCAGAAAGGCTGTGATTATTAAAAAACACGGTTCACTTGAGAGCAAGCCAGGAGTCATTTAAAATCCAGAATCAAAGAAGTACGAGGGATGAAAAGATTGCTTGGTGGAAGGCAGCGTACCTTAGCTGGTGTGAAAGAACAACCTATTCTTCCTCCGATGGAATTAATCCTTGAAACTTCCTTGAAATTCCTCCCGAATGAGCTATGCTAATCAGAACACAGGGCAGGTTGTCTGGTATGAGAGATTTACGGTGACATTAGTGTGCGCCGAACATTTCACAAAGACCACTTCAAATTCCAATTTGCTTCCAGGAACAAGCGGTGGATTTGTACGTATGTGCTGTGGAGGGGCAAGGCAATGAGATACGAGCAATGAAAGAGCCAAACTTTGGAACACCGGGTGATTCTCTAACTGAGCTGCTCTCCCCCCTCCATGCTCTGGTGTAAACATTGAAAGCTATTTTTGCTGCTCCAGGGTGCAGGTGTCCAATTATTTTTCACACTTTTGTTAAAGTGCACTGAGAGGCTGCTGGGGGGTGGAGTGGTACCATCTCACTGTACTCCCCCCTCCGTGGAGGCTAAAAGACACACAGGGAACTCATAGTTAAGAGTGAAAAACAAAAGAGAATGTGACTTAAGTTTCCTGTTTTGCCATCCCTTAACCTGAAAAGAAGACAGACTGTTTTTGTGTTTCCCACATACTGTACGAAGAAAAAGGAGAAATCTTGCAGATGATGTAAATGTTCTGCGTCGGCCGTAACCTTTGACCTCTGAAGCTCACCCCAGCTGTTTTTGTTAAGCATGTAAGCACCTGATCCCCCGAACACACACTCATACGCACAAATCAAAAAAGCCCTTGCTGAGACACTTTGCCATCTCCTTGACAACAGGGGTAGTGCGTTTGTTTGTGCTAGTGTATTGGCTTATGAGAGGTAGAGATTCTAGGGTCAGGTCTACTCAGCATTGTGAGGCAATATTTTTCAAGTGCCGAGACCATTTGTTTACAGCTTTCCAGTTCAGATGATTTAACATCCTTTGGCCTTTCTTTTTAGTTGTTTCTTTACCTGTCTTTCCTTGTCTGGTGGGTGGAAAGAGGATTTTGAAGGTCTCATACCTATAGATTTTTAACATGGTGCATGTTTTCTTTCAATTCAATACACACATCTTCTAGAATACAGTTGCTTTTGTTAGAAAACTCTGTATAAGAGCACATTAGCACAGGAAGGGACATGGAGTCCGTTTTGTCTTGCCTGGTCTCTAAGGTGGATTCTGTGATGTCCTGAGGTGTCTCATATAATCCAATGGGGACCCGTGCTTGAGAAAAATTGGCACTCGTGGAGCAACGCTGGGTGTATATCTCCAGAATAAATGCTTCTCCAGTATCAGTGCAGTGACAGGCCCAATCTTAACAATGCTCTACAGTTGCAGTAAAGGTGGCAGGGCTGGCCATCAAATACACCCCATCACTTACAGGATTCAAACAAGATTGTTATTTTCTACACATCGAGTCGGGAGAAAAAGAAAAAAAGACTTAAGAAAAAATACGGGAACGAGGCAAGAGACAAAGGATGTTTGTGGCTTTAGGAGAAAAGCCACGCAGAGTTCCTAGAATTGAAATGGAGAACACAAGCATCAGATGCCTGTTTGTTTTGGTGGTTGAAGCACAAATCTGCTGAAAATCAATATCAAATGCTAGGAAATGCATTTATATAATTCTACTATTTGCTGTTTTACCATACAAGGCAATTATAGAGCTCCTGTAGCTGGTGTTTCTCTTGGTGGGAGAAGAGAACCGATAACTGAGACTGACCAAACAAAAGTACACTGATGAAAGTTAATAGAGGAAATTACAGTATTAAAAATAGTACACACTTCGCAATCAGCAAAAAGCAGGGTGAGAGGCGGATCGTAAAAGTCCACATATTTCAACTCCAATACATGAAGCAAATGAAAGAGGGCCACAGAGCTTGAAAAGTGTAAGGTAGCACTGCATGATGATTTTTGCTGATTGTCTGATAAATCCCGCCCCAGAACAGCAAGTACCTAATCTTATCTATGATTGGCTAATCTTTGCTAATCTTACCCAATCATGAGAGGTTATAAATGTCACCTCCCAACATGCATCTCTGGCTTCCTCCCACCATCCAGCATGGAGGTTAGGTTAATTGAACATTTAAAATTACCCCTAGGGGTGTACGTGAGTGTGTGTGGTTCCAATGTCTGCATGGGTAAGCTCCATATCATTTTAGATTTGACCACCACAACGCCCTTTCACTTTTCGCAGTAGATTTCATTTTGATTATGTGAACAAGACGCAGGCTTGCTCACATCAGAGGTAACTGGCCAATGAGACTCTGTTGCAAAGTAAAGCCCATTGTACGGGGCATCACCAGGACAAGAAGATAATGTGAATTACACACACGGAGGAATAAGGTCTCTTTTGAGTCTGAGGTCCTGTTATTTCTCTCCCACTGAGCAAAGCACTGCCTTACTTTACTTGTGACCTAAATAAATTACACATTTGAGAACTAATGAATTCTCTGGTTTATTCTCATGCTTCCAACAAAAAGAATCAGGCTAAAAAGGAGATGGATTACCCCCTTTTTAGTTATCTGCAAACGTCATACAAGACGCAGGTAGCAACCAAAATTCTAAATCAAGCCCTATTTGCTGTTTTGAGGCTGTGGGACTTGATGGCAGTTTTGCAACATCTTTAAAGGGTTCCTGTGTTTGGCTTTACATGTACGGGGCTCACACAGAGACAAAAAAGACAAAGAAGTTGCTTAATGAAAACCAAATGGATATACACTATATTGCCAAAAGTATTTGCTCACCTGCCTTGACTCACATATGAGCTTAAGTGACATCCCGTTCCTAATCCATAGGGTTCAATATGACGTCGGTCCACCCTTTGCAGCTAGAACAGCTTCAACTCTTCTGGGAAGGCTGTCCACAAGGTTTAGGAGTGTGTTTATGGGAATTTTTGACCATTCTTCCAGAAGCGCATTTGTGAGGTCGCACACTGATGTTGGACGAGAAGGCCTGGCTCTCAGTCTCCGCTCTAATTCATCCCAAAGGTGTTCTATCGGGTTGAGGTCAGGACTCTGTGCAGGCCAGTCAAGTTCATCCACACCAGACTCTGTCATCCATGTCTTTATGGACCTTGCTTTGTGCACTGGTGCACAGTCATGTTGGAAGAGGAAGGGGCCAGCTCCAAACTGTTCCCACAAAGTTGGGAGCATGGAATTGTCCAAAATGTCTTGGTATGCTGAAGCATTCAGAGTTCCTTTCACTGGAACTAAGGGGCCAAGCCCAGCTCCTGAAAAACAACCCCACACCATAATCCCCCCCTCCACCAAACTTTACACTTGGCACAATGCAGTCAGACAAGTACCGTTCTCCTGGCAACCGCCAAACCCAGACCCGTCCATCAGATTGCCAGATGGAGAAGCGCGATTCATCACTCCAGAGAACGCGTCTCCACTGCTCTAGAGTCCAGTGGCGGCGTGCTTTACACCACCGCATCCGACGCTTTGCATTGCACTTGGTGATGTATGGCTTGGATGCAGCTGCTCGACCATGGAAACCCATTCCATGAAGCTCTCTGCGCACTGTTCTTGAGCTAATCTGAAGGCCACATGAAGTTTGGAGGTCTGTAGTGATTGACTCTGCAGAAAGTTGGCGACCTCTTCGCACTATGCGCGTCAGCATCCGCTGACCCCGCTCCGTCAGTTTACGTGGCCTACCACTTCGTGGCTGAGTTGCTGTCGTTCCCAAACACTTCCATTTTCTTATAATACAGCTGACAGTTGACTGTGGAATATTTAGGAGCGAGGAAATTTCACGACTGGATTTGTTGCACAGGTGGCATCCTATCACAGTTCCACGCTGGAATTCACTGAGCTCCTGAGAGCGACCCATTCTTTCACAAATGTTTGTAAAAACAGTCTGCATGCCTAGGTGCTTGAATTTATACACCTGTGGCCATGGAAGTGATTGGAACACCTGATTCCGATAATTTGGATGGGTGAGCAAATACTTTTGGCAATATAGTGTATATCTGTATTTCATTTCTGTTAAATATTAATGCCATGTGCCTGGGATATCAGATTTTGTCCTTAAATTACTTGTGGTTTACTCTTTACTGCGTGAAGCAGACATTTTCTGAAATAGAGTTGTTGACATTTACTACCTTTTGGCAGAGCTATTGCCTCGAATGTTCGCATGTTCTGAAGCGAAATTCACACATTCAAGCATAGGTGCAAATTTCAATAAACTCAGCTGTCTTTTTTCATAAGTCCAAACAAGTATTTCAAGGTGCTGGAGGTAAATGCAAGGTCTTGTTTACTTGATATTCAGCATCACTCAAGCTACTTTCCATTCTCTTACAGACACTGGCAAATGCAAATGATGTACTGGATTGTAGTCACTAGGTATAGGAGAGTTTATATCACAAGTGCCTCAATCCCTTATAGTAATTCTCCTTTTAGAATAATCCAATGTTACAGTAGAAGCCAGTTAAATTGTACCTCCAGGCTGTTTATGGATGAATAAAGTGAAGACTGATCGACAGTTGGAGTTTGCTCACCCAGTACTCTCAAGCAAGCTCCCACAATATTAATTAAAGGATAATAGATTTAATTCCCTGTGACTGAAAAGTCAGCAGCTACAAAGGGCAGCATAAATCACTGTGTGCTGTGATAACGCTACAGATTTTGGAGCACTAATAACCAGAGATCATAAAGCCTGACATCGTTAAAGGGCAAAATTCCTCCATAAGATTCAGTTCATTAACTAGTATAGAGTATATATTTTGTGCGTCAGCCTTACTCACTTGGTGCCCACATTGTAATCTGTTGCTTTCAGTGCATTACGATAATAAATAATGAAATCCTAATATTCTGTATAATACTGGGCTTTGGAATTTCTATGCTATGGTTACTTTTTTCAGAGTTTTTACTTTGAAACAATCTCACTTTTTCATTATGACCTGAGAGTATTTACTGGCTTAATATCCACCTGTTTATTCGCATCCTGCCATTTTTGGATAGAAATAGTCTACAGGGCTGGTCCCTACTGTTCCAAGAGCTTTTGGGGGGTTTATTTCTATCTGAGCCTAAAAGGAAAAACAAATCACAAGTTTTCTCTTCTAGATCTTGCAGAGAGGTTAGTTTTTTATTAAATAAGTATGTCTGGTTGTTTGGGAAAAGTGGATGAAATTCCGTTTTTATTTGAAAGAATGCACCTTTCTTACTCAAGAAAGGTTTGTGCTGCTGTGTAAAATAGCATTATTTGTAAATTTCATAAACCAGTTTCATACTCTACTTCGTTATAAGAGACTGAAAATATAACAAGCTATGAGAGCAATATTGTTTTTATTGTTTGAGAGATAATCTCAAACTAGACCGTTTATTATTTTTCACTCTGTGGTTGGATTTAGTAACCAAATCCAATTAATAAATCCAGCTTGATAAAATTTGGAAAGTTCGCCCCCCAAAAAATACACTAAACCAACCATGGCAAGTTGGGAGTGACACTAATCTTTAATGGAGTTATCTGCAGTGCTGATAACACTTCAAACAATCTCAATACTTCCTAGCCAACGAGAACCGGGTAGTCACATCCAACATCCAAAATTGTGATTGGCTGCCTGCCAGAACTGCAGGCTTTTGGATAATGCTGTTGTGTTTTCACTTTAACTTCTGCCAAGAGGAGCTTTAAACTAAGACTTTACTGAAGATTTTAACTGAACCTACAGGGAGTCCGCAAAACCAGAAGGCTGTAAAACTTTTGTGACAGCACTGTTTTCACTAACCTTCCAGCAGTTTGTATTAATAGGGTTTCAAAATAGGAGGTTTAAAGTGTTTCTTTCACCCACTGACAGTGCATCCTGGCTCTCATTTCTCCTCTGCCAATCAGTATCTCAATGCTCCTCTCTCAAGCTGTCAGAGCAATTGGTTCAGCTGTCTTCCAAACTTATTTGCCTTGGGGCCACCTTTCCCTGTCCTTTCATTCCGTTTTCCTCTTTCATTAACCTAATCACTCATAGTCTTATTTCACTACATCTTTCCCCTTCGGTAGTCCTCTGGCCCACCCCAGCGGGGAGCATTGTGAAGGTGAGTCAGCCGATTAGCATCCAGCGGTTGCACTGTCCCCTTCCAGAAATTACCCTCATTGGCTCTTGCTGGCACAGCTCACTGTGCAGCCGGACAGCTGGTCAAACTGAGGCTCGGTGATATTTTAAAAAGATGAAGATTTGGATGGGTGCGTTTTTGTTTGACAGACTGCAATGATAAACAACGGCTTGAGTTTTAAGCGGTGTGGTGCGGGTTGTTGGTTTTGGATGCCAAGCAGGCAAGGTGGAGTCTGGGTGCTCCTGCCAGCACACCTGCTGCTCATCTCCCTTCACGCTGTACTGGGTTTTTAAGGATCGGCAGCAGCTTGCAGTCTTCACCAGGCCGTCTCACTATCAATGCGGTGATCAGGACAGACCGGTGTTGAAGATTTCCGTAAAACACTTGATCAGGCAATTTCTGGAACTAAGAGACAGAACTTTCACAGATCAGTTTACCTATTACCTTGTTAGTTGGGAAATCTGTGTATAATCTTCGAGCACTGGTAGAACAACACTTCAGTCCCGTAATGGAAAAGTCTTAACTTCCATTTCACACCAGGCTGGTTCAGAAACTCTGATGGTCACCGGAAATCCCAGTGAAACCGTTGATTTATTCCTGTTTCCATAGCAAGTGTTCCCAATATTTATGGTTACCCATTGTTACCATTACATGATTCCCACATTCACTGGGCTAATAATTGACTGGAGAGCCTGCACATATCCTGCCATCCACCTGTCAAGGCGGGAGTTTCTTGGCAGTTGGAAAGTCAGATTCGCCAAGGGTATGTGTCCATGTTCTGGTGGTGGACCTGCCAGTCACAGACATGTCCCAGCAACAGCCTGGTCCGTATTCATTCAGTGGGTCCAAAGAACAAAAAGAACCATATCATCATTATAGAACTATTGCCAGTATATGGAGGAAATACAGGGCTCACACAAAATGCGGTCCTCAACTGCTATATTAACTTCACATTTTTACTGAATTACAAAACATCTTGAAAACTAAAATCTAAGAGACAGTGTATTTTCTATGAGTTGGGTGGGCAATTGTCTTGTTCGAGTTGGCTGTGTGTGGAAGATGGAAGATGCTGGTAATGAATGGAGGCGTACATTCACTGTGGGAGTGAAAGGGTGCAATTTGTACTTCTTTTTTTTTTAAGTAGGCTGAACAAGCCGCTTTCCTAAAAAACATCATGATGTTTTTGTCATGACTCCAGACCATCAATATGAAGCGCAGCATGCTGAAGAAACTCCCAGGTGGGGGAGGCACTGAGTGCTGTAGTTGATGTCAAACACAAAGAAAGCCTTAAAACAAACAGGCACAGCCTGCAGCAGAGTCTGCTTCAACAGCATGCCCTGTCACAATGGAGAAAGCCTGGTAGGTTATCATGTCATCCTCCGAGCACCAACTGTGATGGAACCATTCATTGTTTCTGTTTTTGCGAAAAACTCAACCAGTTCATCCCTTCCTGTTAATGAGATGTCCGTCAGTGTAATGGAATTGACATCAAAGTTTAAAACGTAACAAATAAATCCATTCAGTAATGCATTTTTTACAAAGCTCATTCCCTGTAGGGTTGGGAGGGGTTAGGGTTAGAGTTAGGGTTAACCCTACCCCTAACCTATAACATGCAATAGATATTTTTGAAAAAGCTGCATCATTTGAAGATCTTATTCTGACCTCAGTTAGCTGTCCCAAATTACAATACAGGATATTTATATAAAATGGAAGACTGTATAAGAGCCAGTCCGAGTAATCCTGGAATATTTGAGGTGGTTTGGGTGTCGTCAGGAGCAGCCTCCTTTTTTTTACTCCCATCAGTATTTGTATTTCCATTGCTTTGCTGGAGCCACTTCACTCATTGTATTAAAAAAAAATCAACACAAAGCTATGCCTCCAATTGTGGCCAAGACCTAAATGAGATCAAAACAATGAGAACAATGGAAACGAGTGACTGTGTTGCTCCATGTTGCGTCAGTCTGTAAAGCAAGATTCCCATTTTCAATGGCAATGTTTGCAATAATGCTCTTACAGGGCTTTGTAATAATAAAAGTTAGCATCAGCAAGTGTACCGTGGCTGCCGGCACACAAAGGGCCATCTTTCTGTACTGTACATCACCCCGCACTTCTCCAAACAGGCACAATAGATGTGCTGTGAACCTCAACGCATTCTCTATATAATCTCCTACACTGTAAATCAGCCACTTTGCAGCGGTGTTCCATATGCCAATTGAAACTTTTTCCTTTCACCATGTTCTGAACACATCATGTGAGATAACATAGACAATTGGGCCTTGCGGTGTAGAACCAGCAGCCTTTGAGCTAGATGAGTATGCAAATGTAAAACAAACTACCTCTAGCGGATGCTAATGCAGGCAGCTCAGGCTTTTGTGCATTTCAAAAAAGGCTGATTCTTTAAAAACTCCTCACATCTCAACCTTTTACTAGTTAATCTCTCAGCTGGTTGAACAGAGGGATTTTTAGTAGAATATTAATAGAAAATAGTTGTTTTGTTTTCTTTTATTGTTCTGGCTAAGGATGTTATATGTAAATTGAGGTGTAGTTTGCTAATATTCTTAATCTTTCAATCTTAATAAGTTACCATAACAGGGTTACAACAGCTGTAAAAAAAAAAAACAGTTGTTTCGACTGAAGTAATTGCCTTCCATTGGTAACGTCAGTTCTCAAAATGTATCATTATTGTGTCAAAGCCAAGCAAAAACAGAGTAACTATGTGAAAATTCACCAAATGGATATTCAACTTTTTCTTTTTAAGATGGCAGGACCCTATAATTGAAACTGCTTCACAATTTGTGTGTATATTTTCGCTGATTGCTTAGCTTCTGCCCATCTTTATTTTGAGAGAGACTCTGTTACTGACCTGTGGCCAATTAACCTAATTAGCTTGCAACATGTTCCCCCAGCTGTTGGCTTTTGGACTCATTTACTTTTCAATCCTTCTTTTGGCCCATACCAACTTGCAAGAAGCCTCTCTGCCACGGCATTCAAGATGAGCTAATCCTTTTTATGAAATAGTAATTTGCTATGTTTGATACATTTTTTTATCTATGATCTGCTCTGAAAAGAATATTGGTTTATAAGGATTACAAATGATCGTTTTTACTTTCACTTCACGTCCCAGTTTGTTATCTTTTCTTTTTTTAAAGAGAGAGACAAGCTTTACTGTGGCTGTATACAGTCATAGCTGCAGTCAATTGTGAATTCATCCATAATTTTTCCAAACTTACTACATCCAATTTGGTGGTGTGGAAGGGGTTGGAACCTGTCCCTTGAAGCATCAGTCAAGAGGGAGGGTACACTCAAGACGGGTACAATTGATGCCATAGTGCTGCAGATATGTATGTTACAACAATTCATCTTCACATACTTTATGTTGGTCATTCCTTTGTATTTCTAATTTCCCTTCTCTTAGAATATGACCCTTTATTGCTAAATATTACCCATCACATTGGAACATCTGACAAGTTTTACTCGGTAGAGTTTTGTTATAGCTATAGCTACAAGAATGGCAACACACAAAGGCTATTACTGGTTCATGAAAAAGGCATCCTCATTAGGAATGCCTCATATAAACCAAATAATGTGGGAGGATTTTGGGCCATAATGTCCCAGAGGGGAAGCATAATCAAAATGAGCAAGACAGAGGAGGAAGTTTTATGAGCTAGCTGTAAGAACTGTTGATTTGATGGGTTCCTTTTGGTTTGGCAAACCGAATTTTTAACCTTCTGGAGAGACCGAAAAAAAATTATTTATGGGCAGTAGGATGTTGTAGTTCTTTGTTGGGGTGAGAAATATCAAAGCTTTTAGCTATGAGTCAACTAGGCAAGTGCTTAAGTAGTGAATACTATTCACAAAGTGCGTCAATTACTCCCCTTCTAAGTATAACGAATGTGGCATGTTTATCATGAATGGTAATACTTTTAAAAATAGACCGTCTTAAAGGAATAGACCCACCCACGACTGGATAATGCCGACCACGAGCTGCCTCGGGCATCCGTTGTGCCAACCATGACTGTTGGTCGCTTCACTTGGCAGCACCATGCTGAGTTGTTTATCTGCGTTGTTTTCATCGTATACGTTCCCAACACATATCATCGATAGCATTCTCCCTCTGTTCTTTCTGTTGAGGTCACCTCATCCCTGAGGCGTCAAAAGAAGTTGCATGTCAAAACCAAGCTACCCCCATCCTGCTACTACCCACGGTGCACAGCAGAGTGGGCTCACTGAGTGGCTGAACAGGCTCGGGCATAATTCATCACAACAAAAATCAAACTGTCTCAGACTGGGCTGTTATTGAATTCAGTTGATGTAATTGCGAGCGAGTCATCTTATTCGTTCAATGAATTTGCAACATTATGTCTATTGACTGCCATTACAGTTCCTTTGGACTTTGATTCGAGCGAGTTTAAAAGTTTGAGATGCTTTCCATCTGTATTATTTTGAATTATTCATTACAGTGATCATCAGGGCATTGCCTGCTTTCCATTACATTATTGTTTTACGCAGCACAAGCAGGAGCCCCTGGCCTCTTAGCTGTGACTCTGTAAGTATATGAGTAAATGAGTCATCGCTGCAAAATGTGGTTTTGGAGACGGACAGTCCAGGGCATTTATCTGTCTGTGGTCAATTGCAGAAACGCAAATTGACGGCTATCTAGTTTTAAATCAAACTGACGATTGAGTCAAAAATGGAAACGATTCACGAATTAATTGGCTTTCTAACTGGTATGCTGGCATTTGATATAATTTAAGTACAGATTCCTATGTGTTCGCTCTAAATGTTTTCATTACTGATGACATCAGCTTAAGTGTAATGTCGCTTTAATGTTGGATATCTGGAATAGAATTTGCACAAAATTCGTTTTTCATGAGCTGTTCCCGTTTGTACTATAATATTGAATATACCATCTGCCCACTTTTGATACTATAGAGACTATTTAAACAGGATGATTTTAGTCCGCACTGGAAGTAATGAATCTGCATGGCCCAGGTTTATGAACAGTGTTTTTTTGTTTTTTTTAGGTTGATAGCTCTAAAAGGGGCATAATTGCATATGGCAAATGGATAAATTGTGCCTTGTACTCTGTTGTATTAACCTTCCAAACTCATGTTTTAAAAGGGGTGCATGTCCTAACTGGAGCTGTTAAATCAGGTACACTTTCTAGTAGCCTGTGAAACACTAAATGACTTGGCTGAACAGACTACATTTGACATGATCATTACCCCATTATCCATCACAAGTCCTTCTCTTGAGTAATCTAGACATAATCCAAATCTGGATTTGGGTTATTCTGTCAGACCTGTGTTCAAAATGTTTGTGTATTCGTGTATGGTATATTTGAAAAATCGACACATGCTAAAACTTGATTCTTGTAGAATGTTAGTTGATCATACAGATCTGTTAAAGAATAGAAAGATTTTTTGTGGTATGTTTTTAATTGGAACATGCTCTGTTTGATGTGCACAACTTTCAGACCAGTAACCAATTATCCTGTTTCTATAACGGGTGTTAGGCCATAAAATGTTTCAAAACAGATTCATCATAAATGTATTTTATTTAATTTTTAACGAGATTAAGATCATTTCTTTTTGCGACATGAAAAATTGTATAAACACACAATTATAAGACATTGTCAGAAGAGTTTCTGGAAGTGTGAATGGCCAGAGGGACACAGCAGAGCACAACATGGCATTAGCAAGGAAATGTTGACGTTTATTGAATAACTCGTAATTATCAAGTGAAAGTCGAGATGAGCCCAAGCTCCAAATATAACTCCTTGTTCGTAATCATCACTGTAGTGTTGACGCAAACGGTAAAAGCAGGTAAGTGCTGTAAAAAGCTGCTTATGTGAAAAGATTACCCTTTCAGGTAATGGAAAACCACCATTAACTCTGCGGAAGTTGATTTATTATTGTCTCTCAGGGAGTCTGTCGGAAATTGCATGGAGTTTAAAGTGCAGTCAGCATGCTTGTGCAATTGTGGGGAGATTTTTTTTCTTTGTTTTATTCTTCCTGTCCTTTAAGGTTCATATTTTTGTTTCTAACAAAAGAAACACCCTATTCCAGGGGGGTTCGAGCCTATCCCAGATGTCTGGACCAGGGGTGATGTACACCCTGGTGATTACATCACACCCTTAAACTTTTAACACTAAAATCCCAAATGCTTCCAAATATCGCTTCATAGTATATTTTTTTGCTTCTTGGAACAATGTCCTCTGTTCTCATTATAATAATAGGAGAATAAGCCTCTTTAGCCCGCACAGTAAACTGATTTGATTCTTCGATCACAGCGTTACTGTAGAAAACCAGTGCATTCCCTAAAGTCATGTTCCCTATCGGTTGATGTTGTGTGTCTCATTCTCTAGAGATATCTGGACTGCAATATAAACCTATATGGCTGAAACTTCTAAAATCTAGCAAACAATTTGTGTAAAACTATCTCATTTCATTATTGGGTCATTGAACGGCTGGGTTCCTTTAGATAAGACCCAGTCAAATTACTGTACTTAATAACACCTCTTTTTGGTGTGAGAATATAAGAAATGGCTTTTTTGACAGTCATCATCTGTTAACTGTTAAT
Source organism: Menidia beryllina (assembly GCA_013363375.1). Classification (NCBI taxonomy): domain Eukaryota; kingdom Metazoa; phylum Chordata; class Actinopteri; order Atheriniformes; family Atherinopsidae; genus Menidia; species Menidia beryllina. The sequence continues at coordinate 3,093,356 of JABUIW010000152.1, read as the reverse complement.
ATTACAGTGTGAGATTGCGGATGTTGAGTTCCAGCACTGGATAATTTTTGTCTGTGAAGAAGATGAGACAACACTATCTTAACGATTCTTGCACATGAGAAAAAATAAAAAAACATTCAGTAACAAACAGGCTGATTTTAAGAGAAACATCAAGGGAATTTGATTAATATGGGCGGTTTGGTTAGAGTTAAGCACACACTGTTATCCCTCTAGAACGCCTGCCTCCTCCATCACTTTGAGCTATCACTGTAATGATCAGGAGAGTGGGAAGAAAAAGAGAGGCAAGAGGGAGCACAGGGGGAGAGCTGGGAAGACGCAAGATGAAAGTTCTCAGAAGTCAGATAAGAGAGCCAAGACAATTCCTCCGCTCATCCCGCTTGTTTTCATATCAGGGGGAATATTTATCATACCCTGTGCAATCTCGGCTACAGTAGAGATGGTCTTTGAGTTAGCAGCATTTATTAAGATGCATCCGTGTTCTTTTGTGAGCAGGGAGGAACCGAACAGAAAGAGGGAAGCAAATGAAGAAAGAGGAGGAGTTAGCACTGGTTCAGTCTCATGTCGCTGCCTCAACATATCATTGTGCCTGTGCAGGAGACACAGTCATGTTGCGTCAGTGAAAGACCGGGTAGTGAGGGAGAAGTATAAAGAGAATTATATGGATGTTATGAAACAAAACCAAGAGAATGGGCTTTGATATTTATGTCTCTGTGGGGTGGGCGGTGATACAACACGTGTTCTAAATGTTTCATGACAGATGAGATGCATTATGTTGGTCTCACACCACAGTGCTGAACCAGAAAAACTTTGAAAACAATAAAAGAATTCTATGATAAATGCAACAGTACATCAGCGTGTTTACATGTCAGAAAACACCGTCTGGACCACGTGTGTCATTAGCGCAGTATGAGGAGACTAACTAAAGTACAGGTAAAAATAAGAATTCCAAGTATGTAATTGGGCAAAAATCTGTTTTGAACCAAGGTTGTTTGAGAGCCACTTCTATCCCCTTCTTTTCCACCACACTACATAACTACAACAGTACTCTTCTAATTACTGACAGTGAATTTGGCAGCGAGCTGCAATTGTGAATAATAGTCCATTATGAGCATAATTTTCTCCTGAGTAAGAATTTTGCCACAGCCTCTTAGTTTCACAAAAAATGTTCAAATTACAGCCCACTAAAGCATGACATTTTTCTTCTGCCTGGACACATGCGAGATCGAGAGAAGACACTGTACAATACCCGGACAGCATTTACTGTCACCTCACGTTGCCTCGTCATAATAACTTCTCATTTAATCTAAACCCCCCACATCCTACGTGACCTCATTAATACCTGAATGAAAGCAAATAAAAGCAAACTCAAAGTGCCTGTGAATGAAGTCAGAGAAGGCTGTGCCTGCCATAGCTCCAGCCACTGCTGAGGGCCTGTGTGACTGTAGCATTGGTGGTGACTCAATTCAAAGAACTTGGGCTTGAAGTGTGGCATCCTGATGCTACACATCTGCGATACAAAGCATATGTTTGTTATCAACAAAATGGTAACAGCATGACAGAAAAACGAGAGGCTGAGACAAAGGCTACAGAGGCATTCGAAAAGACTCCACGCCTCAAATCTGTGCAAAAGGCAGGAGTAACATCATTTTTTAATATTGAGTATGAATTTATGTGGATGTATTTCTCCATTTGCGGGTTCCTTTGGGTGTACTGCAACACAACGTTTTAGTGTCAGTCACTGTTTTGTCTTTCCCAGCTTACCTACTTCAGGTTTGTCCCTGTTTTACTGTCCTGTTGTTTTTGTGAGCCACCTCGTTCCGCCATTATTTATCGCCCAATCTGCTTTTATTGTTCCCGTAGCTTTTGTTTTATTTTGCTGGCATGTTGGGCTGCCACTTTGCACTTATTTTTTATATTTATGTTTCTGTTTATCACCATCTGTTGGTATAGCAGAGTTTTTTGCTTTCCTATTCCCTTCTCTTCCTTCTTCAAAAAAATAGCCCCGTTCAAGGTGGTGCTTGAACATAAGAAATGGTTTGTCAACAACCAAACGTGTAGACACAGACGTTTTGTGAGTCCCCATAGCCAAATTCATCTTCTCGCTGTCTTTTCAAACTTAGGCTGGGGAAGACCTGTACTGATTTCAGTGGAAATGGCAATACAACACTGAAAATGGCACAAATTAAAATATTTGGCAAATAATTGTGCCTAAAGCTCAAAACACTGAAGCAAGCAGGTGTTTTGAGTCACTACATCAGTCAGAGCCCAGGAGATGTGCGACATTAGAAGTGGGCCATATGTCGCAGAGTGCAGAAGTTGCAGATGTATATCCCTTAGGACCAGGAGCTTGTTGGCTTTTGTTTGTTTGTGAGGAAACGATAAAGGGAGGTGGACTGAGGGAAAGTGTGGGGCAGAGGCTCACCACAGCTGCCGCCCTTCCACGGTCTGGGACAGGGCAGTGTCACTCAGAGCAGAACAGGGCCAACGCCAGTGTGCCACAGCTGTGGTCATCCACACGGCAAACTGGGCCTCTCCTGGGACACTAACCACGCTCTGTGGTTCAGCCTCATAGCGGGGGGGTGCTAAATCTTTGTAAATCATGCATGACCACGTTTTTGTTTTGGATTAAAAAAACCAATCAGGACCACCATGTGCTAATCAAGAAAAGTCTAAAAATATGTTTTACTTTCTCTGAACAAGTCAAGACTGTTTCTGATCTTTGTACTGTCATAAAATCTGAGACATGGACTTTTAGAAATATGCAGTTTCAACCTTTAAAGAAAAAAAATGCTTTAATAATTCACTCGAGCAGCTGGGCACTATACTTTGTAGCAAACTCCACTCACATAAATAAAAAGGGAATTTGTAGGCGACTTCTCCGCTACTGATTGGCACACATTTGATGATCCAGTCATTATTTATTGCAGCAGGAATGTGTGTATGGAAATAAAGCACAGACCCATTGCATGATCATAATAAAAGAACTTGTCTGCTACTGCAATAATATTTATACGTTTTAGTAGTTGAGGCTCTACTTTGCGGAAGCATCTGCTATATGGGGCCTGACTACACAATCGGTCCTTGTTAGGATCTATTCACTGATAGCATTGCTCGTTTTATGGTGCCTGATGACAATGACAAACACGTGGCGCCAACTTAAGAGATGAGAGAGGCATAGTTGGGTGTAAAATTGGCCGTAAAAAGCTCTGATGTTGAGTCGTTTACCTATAAAACCAACACAAAGGGAAAGTACATGTTCAGGTTTATATATGGGGGGGCTATAGTCTCAAATGGCTTTAGTTTTGGGTAAAACTAAGGCTTCATTTTGTATGTGTTGCTCGCCACTTGACAGCCACTCTCTTTCTGCATGGTTACAGCTGGTAATGAGTATGAGATTTGGCTATGATTTAGAGTGAGACATGTTGACTGGAGGAATCAAGTGTGAGAAGCAGGAAATTATATCACCCCTGCAGAACCAGCATCCCTCTAAATTTCCTGTGCAAGCACAAAAGAGGGCAGCGGAAAGAAGCCATGCGCCAAATATAGTGAGACAGAAAAAGGGAATAAATTTGCTCTGACATTTTAGAGTTAGTGCAAGTGTGTCAGAGCAGCTCTGCCTCTTGTATCTTTATAAGAAGTGACCTCCATTACTATTCATGCATTTAATCTACTGTACACAAGTGCTTTTTGCAGACTAAGAGACTGCCTCATTTCCACTGTGGTTAACAGGCTGGTGAATTTGTCTCCTCTGTTTGACATTACAGGAGGTTTGACCTTACGCACAGCTAAGACTACGAATGACTAACATGATTAGAGATTACCCGAAATCTCCAAATTCTCCTCAGTCTGCACAAATATCTTGAACACACAATGCTTCACGGAGCTGCACTCTGGATTAAAAATCTCCACACACATGCAAACCTTCTTCTGCCCATTTTCTTTTTATACGTCCGCACTGGATTCAGCTCCTTCAGTTTGTCACTGTAATTCTAAAAATGTGATTCTAAGTCTTTTTCCATCTGGTGGCTATGTGCAAAAAGCCTCCTCATATCTCTCAACCTGACTTGCTCCCCAAAGTCATTATTTTTATGATCAAGGGTTAGCCTGGAGAAAAGCCACATGTATTTAACCTCTGAGGTGGAAAACCCAGCAGTGGTGTTGCTGACATGCTAAAACCACTAAAGTGACAGCAATTTGTCTTTGTAAATATGAAAAGGAGGTTCAGCATTTTCCAAAACTGGTCAGTCTATTGGAGTGAGCATCATAGTTTGAGTTCCATTTCCCTATTGTCACATAATGACAACAGTATTGTAATTACTCACCTACCTTTTGATGATGTAGCTGCTCTAACTTGCTGGCGTACTCCCTCTCTCTGAGCTCTTTATTTGCCACCCACGTCAACTGTTCCAATAACTGTAGAGAAACAGGCACTTGTCTGGCTTCCTGATGTGGATCCTCAGTATATCTGCAGTCAGAGAGAAACAAAAGTCATAGAATTGTTTTACATGTTTGAGAAAAAAGGACAGGACACAGAAACAGACCAAAAAATATTTAACATAGCAAGAAGGTATAACTTTGTGTTGAATTTTAACAAACCACAAAAATGGTTGCTCAGTGGTGGGTTCATTTTGTCTGTTTTTGTTTGTTTTCATAAATGTCATCTTGTGAGTTCAAAAGTTGTTTTGAATTCTGAAAAGTGTTTTGAGAGATACTCTTTTTTTTTTCTCACACGTTTTTCGCCTAGACTTTACTAACTTGTGTGTGCTGAAATGTATTTGTTTTCAGCTCTATTTCATACCCAAGACTGTTATATTATGCCCACTGAACCGAGCCCTGCGAGAAAATGTCAATGTACCCGAAAACTTTATACAACTGCGTAAGCAGTTGTTGTTTTTTATCCTAATGCATATGAAAATAACAATTTGTCACCACACAAACTCATGAATGTGGTGGAGTAGAATGTAGTTCAACGTAGTCCTGTTTAAAACTGACATTTCAGAAGAATGATGAATGTAACATTTCTGGATCACTGTTTTGTTCGTTTTAAACATTGCAAAGTACTTGGTTAAGGTAAGAAAAAGATTTGTTTTAAATTTAACACTTTTGAAAAGGCTTCCCTCTATTTCTATTTGTCCATCCATTGTCTTCCTCTTGTTCAAGAATGGTTTGCAGGTCTTCTAAGAAAATATAATCAGCAAGGGGCTCCTCTAGTCACATGCTATTATGAATAATCCTATCAAATTGGACTCATTTCCAATGTACCTTTGCTTTTGGGCATGCTAATTACTTCTAGCTCAAGGAAGGGTTAGAGAATGGTCAACAGTGATATCTAGTATGTATTAGTGTGATTAATGAACGCACAGCATCGCCTGAGTAGTCGTCAAGGGATGCACATGGACACTTTTTCTGTTTGGAGGTGGTTATTTTCCTGACTCACTGTATGTGAGCACTGCAACTAAAGTGCTCACGCAGCGCATGTGCACACCTTTAAACCCACACTGTACTCACACATACTAGCTCATTCATTCTCCACGCCCACCATTATTTCACGCACAATTAGTTATGCTTTGTTTGTGCAGAACACATTTTCATGGCATTTTCAATTAGGAAAAATTGCGACACAAAAATAACTAATTAGGGGACAAAGAAAAAGAGCGTGCAGCTCTGTCGCAGCCACCTAATTGGTGTGATTTAGTCTAGTTTGTATCATGCTGTTTCAGGTAACAAACAGATCAATTTACTGCTTTCCATATTAGACTCCATTCATTTGTGCAGGCAACATTTCTTTGTGGTGCGTCTCCCTACGCAGCACAAACCTTTATTCAGTGAATTCAGGCCTCAGCTGAACAGTCTTTATAGGGCTTTTTGTGTGTTTTCTTCATGCTGAAGAAACGTTCCCATACTGTATATTATGAATCCGAGCTCATGCCTCTCAGCAGTCTGGATTCTGACTTGTAATCACCCCACTTGCTTTCCTGATGGAAAATACAAACGCTCACGTGAGACATATGTACAGCTGAGTATCGGATGATTATGCAATCCTCCTACTCATCCCATGAGCATCAAAGTTCCTTCCGCAATTTTAATGAGTGTTTGGCTCTGCATCTAGTTGGGGCTTCACCTCTTCCTGCTTGTGACTACAGGCCATCCTCTGAAGCTCAGAGTTCAAGACTGTCCAATTTAGATCCAAGAAGCAGAAACATCTTTTGACCACAATTTTCCCCAGCCTCGATGTATCAGAGGAATAATGCGTGGGAGGCAGCGTGCATATGGGCTCTCTGAGCATTTCACAGGCATACTGAGGAAGCGAGGCATTGAAGTGTGTGACGCTGCGTGAGAGAGACAAACGTATGCCACAAGTGAGAGAAAGTGAAAGCGAAATTTATGGATCAAGTCAACGTGAAGAGTTACTTGCAAATTAGAGGTTTGACACTTTGTGGGTTGTTTTAACCCCCAAATTGTCAGGATATTATGAAGGAATGCATAAACAGTGGAAAATTCCAGATTCAGACTGTGTGAGATTGTTGGATTGCAAATGGATTTTCTTTGAGAGCCAGCCACTAATGAGGAAGTAGGCAGAAAGAGGGCAAGCAGGGGGTCAGCAGAGTGGGTCAGAACAATCTGATTGCTATGCAGGTTGCAGGTAAGAGGGCTAGGTTCACCTCACTGGATTTGACGATGTGGAGACAATTGAATTAGCTGTGCTCTATGCATAAAACTTTGCTTAAATCCATGATGGCCATGTACCCCTGCTGACAGACACTCTACTTCAGCAAAGATCATTCATGCATAGATTTTACTTTAATTTTACAGTTTTCTTAACTGAAGAACTCTATCCAGATATTCCTCAAAGAAGTCATCCCTCTTGACATTCTAGTTCTCATCCATCATTATCAGCTAATTACCTCAAATTATTTCCCAACAGTCTCGAGGGAGTTCGCAGAGATGTTGAGCATTTAATAGCTGCATTCAAATTATCACGTTCATGAGTTGTGTTCATACATTCTATGAATGCCAATCTGTATGAGACTTTTGGTTTCCATCCGATTAATGTGAAGCACACTCAAATGGACGACAAATCTGAGTCTCTTTGTTGTGTTTCTGAGAGCGCTTCACCAACACAACTTTGCAAGCCACATTGACTGTGCTCCAACACAATCAACTGATCTTATCTGACTACTTTCTCAGAATTATGTTTTGATTCATAATTGATCTAAACTGGTTTGCAGCCTCTAGCTCATGATTATTAAACATTGAAAATACAACAATTCTATGAGAAAAGTCAGGCAAAGTTGTTTTAACCCCCAAATTCAACCATGAGATCTCAAATGAGAAACTGTAAAAATAAGGTGGGCTATAAAATGTTTGTCCATTGTTGGCAATAAAATAAATGCGGAAATGTGCATGCATCAGGTCAGACAGCCATAGTACTTTGTTTCTGCACTTCACAGCACTGCTCACCATACAGGGAAGATAATTAAGAAAAACTAAAGATTTTTTTAGTTGATCTTTTTCATTCTTAAACTGTAATTATTTAAAGTATGTTACTTGTGAACTGTAGATTTGTGCAGCACTCCCTGTAAGCTAAACACTGTCAGGAAACTACGTAGATGCAATGTGATTATGCTAAACGGTAGGCGGGCCTGGTGTTGGATCACATGAGAGATTATCATTGCAATTCCAGATATGCAATCGGTTACGAGATTTGGCACCTCAGTTGAGATATTCACAACTTTCCACAACAAGATACGCTGGAGTACAGCTACAGAATCAGGGTTCAGTTTTGTATAGCGAGACATCTCCCCGCTCAAAGTAAAGGGAAGCCAGATGATGCCTCAAAAGCATCAGATACAAGTGAATGCTGCCTCGCAGACCTGATTATCGCAATTTTGAATAGAATTATTGCACAGTGCTGGCAGCTCAGATAACAAAATATCTTTGAACAGCCTGTAATTTGGGGATAGAAACAATGGATTGTTGTGACTAAGTTTGCAGCAGAAATGATTCTGATCAACTACTGAAAAGAAGATAGCCTACTTGCTAGCCTCGCTCTCAAATGTTCCTCTATCAGTCAAACAAGCAGCCAAATCAGGGGTTCTCTCTGTTTGTGTGGTGTCTACTTGCCTACTGTAGCTGTGACAAATATCTTTATGTTTGTGGACACACCACTGTGACCACTGCAGCTAGGCTATGAATCATTTGCACAGTCATAGAACCAACCCCAAAAGCAAATATCTGAAATGGACTGACCTTTTTGATCTATTTGTAGATTCCTATCTGTATTTTTACCAAATGGAAAGAGCACAAAGGGCTATGAATAAAACATTTGCATTTAATCAGATTATTGAGTTTCAAACAAGCAGTTTAGACAGATCACTCAGAATATTCATTTTAATCCCTCATTCAACATTTGAATAGTACACAAAGTGTACAGATCAGCCAAAACACTGAAACCGCTGAGGTGAATAGCATTAATTGTTTTGTTACAGAGGCAATTATCACAGGGTTGCACATAAAAAGTCAATCACTTTTATGTCAGAGGACCTCCACAACAACAGCTAACATGTCACACTCTTGGTAAGCAGTCCATACCCAAAACTGTGGTCCAGAAAAGGCTCTGACTCAAGAAAATCTGCAGAGCAAATAGTTGAAAACCTTTTAGCTTGTGTTGTCAGAGTACGGTGTGCACTGCAGCCTGCTGTTTATGTGGGTGGAAATGCTTGTTCTGTCCATCGCTGAAGGCCAGAAATCCCTTTAACAATGATGTGAGACGCTGTTGGTGTCAGACAGAGAGCTGTTACTTATAACTTATTGCTGCTAAAGACGATTCTGTACTGAATACCAGTGTGCTTCATTTTTGCTCAGTACTTTTGGATTTTGGCTCAGTTTTGTCAGATCAAATTGGCTGATAACCTAAATTTGAAATATGGTGCGGTGGAATTTTATAATCTCCTGTTAAGTCTTGAGTAAGAATGTCTGTTTAATGCTGTCTAGAGTGGGGAAGCATGAAAAGCCCTGCTGAGACTGAGCGGTGGGAGCAGGTTTGGTACAGCAGGCAGAGATCAGCATGTAGCCTGGAGACCTTGTTAGCCTCTCGCCTATGATCAATGAAGAATGACAACGCCAGGGGCAAGGCACAGTCCCATGGGTGCAGCAGTCAGCCATCACATGCCACGAGCTCTACGCACATAAAATGGAGACTCGTGTAATAGACCAACACAAACACAAGAGCCAGTCCAACTTTTCATGTTAAATCTTAAAGATGTCATGTTCCGTGTCTATCTGATTCTCACTGCAGCTTTGTATGCGAGCGCATTTTTTTGAATCAGAATCTCAGAGGAAAGCTTTGCAATGAGTGCTCATGTAAACTGAAGGGTACACATCCCATCACTTAAATATAGATAGAGCCTTGACCTTTTTCATTTACCGAGTTGAGGTTACGCGCTAGTGCTGTGCCATTATGTGAAGTGATGTAAACTGAATCTCCAAGGCGGTTTTGGAAGACTTCATTTATGCCATTTGATAAAGACATTTTTAACACGCTTATTAACACCCTCAGCGCGCCTGAAAATGGACAGCTAGGACTTTTTCTGTGCTAGTTTGCCCTCTAGCTGCAGTGCTCATAAACTGTGAGCAGCTGACGTGGTAATGTTCCATTTGCCGCTCTGAAGAAGGCAAAGAGAACTGTTCACTCTTCAGTGTTTTTCCTTTTTTATGTTCCTTTTGGCAGGTGGTGTGTGAGGACTTACAAGTAACCTAACAAGGGGTTATGGTTTAATAAGTTAATCGTCGATCTAAAACAGTTAGCACCAACATTACCATTTTTTGCCATTTTACATTTTACACCCTTACATAAGTGAAACAAAGAAGCCATGGCTCCACGTCTTCTCTGTTTATTATAATGAACTCTACCAAATTTGCAAAGTAGATGAAAATGTAAGTGCTTTGGACAAGGTTGAGACATTAGGGTCATCATGCATTGAGTCGGTGTCATTAAGACAAGCTGGGATGTGGCAGCCCAAGCCACACGGGTTAATTAGTGGGATTCCTTGCCACTGTTGCCCTGCACCAGTGACTAATTTAATGGTTTTATTACTGCTGCTTTCTGTCTAATTAAATCGCTCTAATCTTATTTGCAAAGTATTGTGAGGTGTAAGTTCAAGGTGCTCCCATGAGCTTTGGGTTTGTCACGGTGGTAGGATATTCAGACTCGCATTCAAACCATACAAACGTGGCTTCAGTGTCAAAGGCAATTAAACTTTCAGAAGAAATGTACTGTGCCTGTAATAATTGAGAGCTAAAAAGTACACGGAGTCCAAACCAGGACTGAGTGACAGCAAAGCGTCAGAAAGTAGCCGGGCATTCATGGACGGCTAAAAGCAAGTGACTACAATGTCAAACAGGGGGCTGAAATGCTTTTAAGACTGCAGACAAGTGGCCCTGCTGAGCAATTCTCCACCAGTCAGGGTCAAATTAAAACCAACAAATGGCAGTATTTATCCCTCAAACAACTGGCAGACGTCCTGAGCTGCAGAGAGACGGATCATTTGGCCGAGCCTTCCTGATGTGGTGACAGACGTCCCAGCCAGACAGACCATCACTCACTGTAATGGTTTCACCAGCTGAACAGCTCCCCCCTGAGCTGTATCGCACACCCAAAAGGAAGCAAATATCACAGACTCACACTTTACTACTAACAAACATTTACTCAAGCTGGCGATTAGCATAGCTCAACTGGTTGACTTCTTCTGAGTGGACAGTCCGGTCATGTACAGTAACGCTTGACTTTTTCAGCAAATTCATGCATGCAAATTGTGGATGCTTGTAGTTTTAGTCCCAAATTTGCCCTGATTAGCGACCATTTTCTGATCATCAAATGTGAAAAATGTCCACCTTTTAAGTTACATAGCCATATATACAATTAATATTTAAACATAGATGTGAATAGAAAGAGCAGATCAATGATACCATCTGACCAACAGAACAGAATCTTCTAGTTCACTGGAAATAACAGATTTGAAAGTGTGGCACTGTTTCTTACTGATTCAACCACTTTGTATCATATAGTCATCGCATATAGGTCTTAGAAATCTACATGTTCACAGCAACAGCCTGAGTTTTTTGTTATGATGACAACTTTTGCATTATCGCTGTAATTGGCACAGTGTTTGTGATGCTTGCAGCATGTTTCATTCTTCAGTTAAAAGCACTGAAGGACATCAAAGTGGGACTTTGAACTGTTATACAGATTTAACAATTCATGCAGTTTTCCAATTAGGAGGTTATTGTTGTGTTTGTGTTCTCCAGTAGATTATAAATCATTAATGTTCAGCGAGTTTTATATTTTGCAAGGTGTTTTGGATCATTCCAGTTGTTCCATGACCTTCAAGTTTTTTTTTTTATTGTTTTTCTTTTCTTTTCTTTTCTTTCTTTCTGTGGCTTGGGCCTGATTTGGTGCGAGCGAGGGCCGATATCGGCCTTTGCATCTGAACAGGTGTCAGCTGGTCAATGATAAAATTGCAAGCGACTTGTCAGGAATAACATTCATTGGTGTTATCGGGGTAATTTATTGTTCGGAAGTGCTGAAACCTTGCCATGCCCTTCCGGGAACGTTGCCATTCAAGCTGATGGGACTGGCAACAAAGTGCGACAGGTCTCGCTGCTGACAGAAACAGAGTGAAACACCTGAGACAAACGCAAGCGCCTCAAGTCACCTGGATCCCATTTACTCTGAGCTATTTGTTTGTTCTTTGTACAAATAACATATACATAGCTAGTCAAGCACACGGCCCAACAAAATATAAGCTGAGGGCAGAGCACAGCAACACATACAAGTTTATTATGGTTGCACCCACAAAAACTCTCAGCTACTGCTAGATTAACTTCGATGCTTGTAATTGGGGAAACCACCAATTAACATTACCCGTAACTTTTAGTCCTTATAAAATAAGACAGTGAAGCTGATGAAATCAGCAGTTTTCTCCTTTTGGAAATGGATGAATTGTTGATACCTGTTCATACAAAAAGCTTTGACGATATGAGGTTATAGCTGTGTTAAAAGATAAGCATGAAGCAAATATGAGCCAGTTTGGAAAATACGAAAAGTTGTTGAGTAATGTAGTTGGAAGGAGATGCAAACTTTATTTCTGCTTTTTTGGTTTGTGCATACAATGTTTGTACTATTGTTTTGGTCCTGTTTTGTTATTGTTTTTTCACCTTTTTGTCTGTATGTTGTATCTTTATGCACTTCAGAGATATAGCAGAACCTTAAAATTGGCCTGTCTGAGTTAAGAAAGCAGCCGACATCAGAAGAAAGAAACATACTGGTGCAAGAATACTGGTTACCTGTCCAAAGTACTAGAAACAGAATTTGTAGAGAAGATTGCGTTCAGATAGTGTTAAAAGTAAAAGTGATAACACATACTGTTGAATTTCAAACATATTTGACTTGTAAAAACCCTGTATTTACTTTCAGTACATTTCTTCAATTTATGTCTGTGTATGTTTGCAATGAGTTGTTGCAAATTTTTCACACATTTAATGGTTATATAGACTCAATTAAATGGTAGTTCAAGGCTTTTGTAGAGGATGGTTTATCAAGTGACTGGAGAAAAAAACACGTGGCACTTTATGGCTCCTTTAAATAGATTCAGATGGTTTGTTTTGGCCAATAAACAGTTTACTCCATTATCTGCTTCCATTAGAAATAAAATCAAATAAAATTGAAAAGTTCAGAACAGTTTAGTTTGCAGTACCTTTGGTTCCTAATAATTTCATGCTACTGGCAAATTACTTGTATTTACAGGTCCAAATTAAAGGGACTGTTTAAATTTGACATTGTACTGAGTTTTTGAATTAAGCTTTTTTACAGACTCCGACAGAGCGAGAATTAATCCACATCGTACCTGCTAGAGAGCTTCTTTAGTCCAGAAACTGAAGCTGACAACCGTGCACATTACCATTCCAAAAGTAACAGAAATGTCTGAATTTGAGAACTTATCTAATACGATTTCCTGGAGTTACTATGATCAATTTCAGGATGATGGCGCACCAATTTGCTTTTACTATATATCGCATTTTTAACCATTGCCTATGATTTGAGCCTCCAGAAACCAATTTTCTCTCTCATTGATCACTAAAGTTAATCTTGCTAAAGTTAATGTTAACAATTCTTCCTCCTTGGTTTTCCTGCTAGGGTCACACCCCGACACACACACACACACACACACACACACACAAACATACTAAACTATTCATTAATGTCCACATCAGTACCAGGGAGACAGGACATGACCACACGTACACAAAAACCCAGACATATCCCTCAGTAAAGTGTATGTGTCATCCAGCTAAGCAAACATCCGCAGTCACTCACACACTTCTTTAAAGAGAGAAGAGAAGCCTCTTAAGTTCCAGCACATTGCATTCGCGATGAGACCAGCGGGCAATCATCGCCCATCTCCACCAGTGAAATGAGCCCAAAATTGTGAAGAAAAGAAGGCCGTTTTGACAGGCAGGGTACAAATACAAGGCGATAGAATCTCAATGAGGCCTGAAAGAGAGAATGCATAAATAGATTAGATTGAAGGGACTGGCACCACACAGAAAGCAAATCTAATTATGAGGCGGCTGTGTCTTCTGATTTCCGAATAGGGTAAGCTCATCTCTGCCCAGCGTAACCTGCTGAATCGACTCGGACAACAGAAGCCACTGATGGAGAAAGAGACAGAAAGCGAGCAGGATGCATATTTCATTTTCAAAGGGGGGGGGGACATTTCATACTGGATAACAAAGACCCAGGTGCCAGAGTCATTTGAAAACAGAAAGAGGCAACGAACTGTAAAAAAAAAGAAAGAAAAAAAAAGAAAGAAAGAAAGAATATAGCAAATGTTCAGGTTACTGTGACACCCATGATATCCCTGACAAAGTCTGGATGGTGAGGCAGCACATCCAGTTAGGATTTGTCTGACACTGCTGTCAGATGCTGGCTTAACAAAAAGGTCCAAGTCCTCTCTCTGAGTGCTAATAGATAGTCTTCATGACAAAATTATCTAGATGGACTGAGTCTCTTTATTTGGCCACATTCCATCTTATTTGAACATTTTAAATCCAAATGAGAAGACATCCCACTGTGGAGAGGAGGAAAAATAAGACAATTTATTTTAAGATTGACCATAACTATCAGAATTCATTTTACAGTAATTATAAAGAATCAAATTAAACACAAAGCTGTTCCTCCGAGGGAAAGTATGATGCATGTAATTGAAATAAGCCAGCACAGCTACGGCTCACACAATTAAATATGCATTACCAGACTAGTGTCCCCTATCAGTCAGGGGTACTGTATTTCACTGTCAACAGCCACATTCGGTCTATAAGAGCTTTGAGACAGAGCTTGATCAGGGCAAAGTAAAAATCCCTTTTAAAGCAACTGCCAGGGTGCTTTTCCTAATTGTGGGTGCATAAGCTATAAGCAGATAAAAAATTAAAAAAATTAAAACACCCTGAGTGCAGTGAGTAATTGAAGTGGCCATTACTGTTATCTGCATTAATTAGTATTCGTGTTGCATCCATCAGTGAATCTCTTCACACTGCGGCCGGGAACAGAAGGAGCCCACATACAAAGAAAATGGGAAGTCTTTCTATCATAACTCTGATTCTCTGGAACACGCACACGTGTCGCTGGGTAAAGACCTGCCGCTAACAACTCAATCAAAGGCCAGATTAAATTAAATGCAGGTTAACTCAATTTGTTTAGCAATGCATTGTTCAAGGCGCTCATTAACTTGTGCCAATTCTAGTGAGCAGGAAGTCTCCTAGTGTGGCGCTGCGTGACCCCCCCACCCTCCTGCGGCAACAAGCTTCCTTTCAGCAATTTGAATAATAAAAAAGAAAACACAACAAAAGAAATAATCACATCACAGCCGGGGCACTTATATTAAGTCCTGTTCGGTATTTCAAGGATATTATATATAATTCACTCAGAAGCTGAGGAGGGGAAAATGAAAAATTGATTTGCAGAATGAACCAGAGAGGGCTCTCTTTCTTTTCTGTTTTCATTTTCTGCTCCTCAACACGCATCTGCTTTTATGTTTCAGTGATGGGTGACGTTAAGAGGCAACACAGAAATGGGATTTTAATTAGACAGCTTTGGCCACAACTCCCGTCTTGTCAGTTTACCCGTGTTAATTACCTAAACATATACACGCATGCTGGAGCATTTGCGTTTTAGCATGGTCAGCTGCAGATGTCCATGGAAAAAAAAATTGTTGTTAAAAAAAAACGCCTTCCTGTGCAGTCAATCAATTATTAGTCCCAGTGACCTTTGACTTCTCTACAACCGTAGAGAAGTCAAAGGTCACTTGCTGGCAAGCCTCTGATGGAACACTCGGGTCAGGCACCTGACTACCACCTCCAGCATGCCCTCTGTCCGAGCCCCTGTAAGCGCTGTCTGCAGTGATCGAGTGGCTGGCTGGCCGCTGTTGTCTGGTCACTTCGGGCCCCACCGTCTTTCCGTCGTGTGACTGATCGGTAGCCCATAGGCCCGTCAGGCAGCAGCTGGAGCCAGTGACTTTGTGGCTTGGTCAGCACTGCTGCTCTGACCTTCAAACCAGCGCTATATTTCAATTTTCCCTTCCAAACGGTGCGCTCATAAATACTCCCTGCTGACATTAACTCCGGACACTGGATCTTGATCAATCACAGATTAGAGAATGAGAAAAGTCTCTCCTGTTCAGCATTTCTTCTCTTTTCTCTCCCAGATTCAAGCGACGCACCGTTACACGACAGGAATTATGAGATCCAAACACACATTAAGGGACTTGAGCTCTACTGAAAACACTTTACTGTGTTGTAGTTTATTGCATATACAAACCTCTATTTTACACAGTGAAAAGTTAAGCTTTTCAGAGGAACGTGCTTTTAGTCTTTCTGAATACAAGATTTGTTGTCGCTGGTTCTTGTTGTCACATTCTTTTCCTAGAGTATTATCATACACACACAGTACTGTGTGTGTACTGTACTGTTTATGTCGGTGATGCAGAAAAATCTCTTGTATGTTCCTGCTTAAATAACTTGCCTCAAAGGAACGTAGGTGGCCTTCGTCTCTCTAAAATGTCAACATCCTGTATGTTGCTGCAGCAGTGGTAGCGACAGACATATGAAGTCATCCATGCCATGGGAACTGAATGCTCTCACACCTTTCACTGATAACAGGGTAGGTGCTTTGTTTCATCTTTGGCACATAAAACCAAAGGTCAGTTTTTTGTTTAGATCACTGCTTTGAGTGATATGAAAGAGTGCCGGGGTCAGTTGAATAAAGGTTCAAAGCAAAGAAACAAAATACCGTTTTTCCAGCGAGCAGTTTTTCACATCAGCTATCTCACTGATACTGACAGGTTTCTGACTGTCTAGATTCACATTCTTAAAGGAATCCATCAGTGAACGCCCTGTGGTTGCCCTTTTACTTTGCAGGCATAACGTGCATTTTCCATTCTGATGCGATTACTTTGACAGCCAGCGACAAGACACAGATATGAAATTAGTTTGACTTATCAGGGGAATCTGTAAATAATCATTTGTCACACATTGCATCTCAGTGGGTATTAAACTTCTCACAAAAAATGTTTTAAGGACTGAAAGGATGAATCTGGAGACAGATGTTTAGGTTCTAGTGTTTCAGTTTTCCTATTGTCCTGTTGTACGTTCATCTGTGATCTCCGCTGCTTGAACAGTAGTGAAGAACAATATGCATGGCTAGTAAAGCATCCCAGGACGCGCACACAAAACAACCTTATCCCGGATCAAGGATAAGTCAAGCCAACTGTTCCCTTCCTCCACAGCCTGATGCTCAAATCCAGTAACGGCATGCCAAATAAGCATTGAGCCTGTTTCCCTGAGCTGCAGACCTTGACCCTGCTTTCCACTGGACCAAACACAGCTGAGCTACCTCGCTATGATATCTGCTGCCGTAGAGGCCTGAGCAGATAAGGCATGATGAATGCAGATTGTTTGCAGTGTGACAGACTCATTCGTTTACAGTGGGATGGTGCCTTCACAAGGGGCACGACATGCAACCCTGAGAGGTACTGAAGGAGGGTGAGAGCAGAAGTGGGAAAGGAGGCAAGTGAGGACAAAGTGCCAATGTAATATAGAGAATGAGATCTGGAGGAATGGGGGAAAGACAATTGTGTGGAAATAATTTCATACTGGAGGACACTATGACACAAAAAACAGCAGTGAAGAGTCCATTTTCCCTTCAGGCGGGTAGTAAGGAGAAAGAGATTGGAATGGGAGGAGTAAGAGAAGGCATAACAAAGTAAGCAGAGGACAAATGAGCGATGGAGACAGAAGAGATGCATCCACCACACTCCTCAGTTTCTAATCTAGTGTTTTCTATCGCTATGTCGTGGGATTTATGCTTCTCCCTGAAAAACAGAGGAAGCCCTGCGTGAAACTCTCCATAGCAACAGAGTGTGATGACTAATTTTAGGGTTTGCTTTTTGGATAACTATTCAGATCTTAAATACTAACTGGACGGCCTCCATGTTTCGCCTTCTCTAAACGGGGGTATGCTTAAGATCTGTCATGCGCATTGCAAGGTTACAACTCATAGCAACTATCCCTTTTTTTCAGGATTAATCAATGTTCCACGTTGTTTACATGTTGTTTACCTCCACATATTTGAGAAATACATGTATTCCTTTTTTCAGCCGAGTCCGTGCATCATTGGGTGGTTTTGGCCTTTCTTTTTTTATATAAAAAGGAGGGAAAATGTATAGGTCTAACTGGGAGATGAAGACATCTGGATAAAGTTTTGACTTTCAACTCATGACTTATCTGCCGTTTCTGCTCGAGCAGTAGAAACATACTGACATGAAAGGTCATTCCTATGAAGCCACATGTCTGATGTGGAATGATTGCTGTGCAACAGTCTGTTGCCAGCTTGGGCTGCTCTGCAGTTTCTGTTATCTGGTTGCCAGCTGCTTCGTTCTCTGTAAAAACTCAGCTCATCAGAATCAGCACTGACTACAATAAATACATTTTCAAAACTACTTCGACCTAGAAATACATTTTCTATTCTACAAAAAAAATTGTCAATGTTTCAAATGGAAAATTCCCACTTGTCGGATGTCAAAGGAAAAGAAGGAACTCGCCTAAAAATATTCATGCTTTATACGATTTTGGGTTGGTAAATTGTCCAGCTCCACTAAACTAAAAACTTTTTCTCCATATTCTGAGCCATACCAGAAAAAACGGTCATATGTTATGGGTATTTTTTACGTAGTAAAACCAAGAATTATATCAAGTCTTGTTAGAGTACACAATTCTCACTGCTCATATGAGAATATCAGTCTAGTAAATGTATACAAGTATCAAGGACAATGAACAGAACTGCTGTATACACAAAGGGAACATGCATATCTATATGAATTGATTAAATGTGTTTGTGGAATATATGTTATAGGGGCTACAGGTAAAAATACGTTAATAAATTAAAAAATAGAGACAGAGAGACAGAGGGCTGTTTTTTTCTAGCAGGACCGTGTAGAATCAATAGACAATTAGCATTTTCAGTCATAAAACCAGGGTTAACCTGGAGAACGTATGCCATGAGTAAATTATTGAATAATTTAACACACATTCTGCTAATTTTAAAACCTTGTAAGGACCAGATCATATGTCTTATGTCCTAAAAGAAATAGATTTTTTGTTAAATGTTTAATTTTTTGCCTCAACCGGATGCATCTCCAATCTCAATGCAACTGAACGGAACATCTTAAATAATTTAGTTCTACCTTTCCTGTGCTGCTTCCTGATTGACTTATTGTTGCATAATAAGTTCAGAGGATCTTGTTGTGTATATCTGCCTTGCCTGAATGTCTTTGAGGCCTCGTGAATCATGAGATGCATCTCAGGTCTGTGGGGACTGGACATTTTTGCTATATGACACTTATTGTGATGCCAGGCTTACAGTGAAAAGCCTTCGGCTAATGCAAAATCATTGCACGCTCTAAGTGAGAAATGATTGACTGCTTAATTGATACTCTCCTCTGCCCATATGTGGGCTGTTATCCCAGCAGCCCGCAATTATTGATGAATTACCATATCATCAATATTTAAGTAATCTCTCACTGAGTAACCAAAAAAGAAAGATTATAATGGGCTGCAATTTGTAAAATATTCAGTGAAGGGATCTCTTGGACCAGATCCATGTGTGATGAGGGAGTAAATGTTCCGGAGCGGCTGTGTCTGTTTCTACCATTACCAAGAGGGCAGTAATCCCCACTGGCTCCAGAACGACAAGGGAGTCAAGACGTTGCGAAGGACAATTGGCTACTTGTAAATGTTTTATTACAGCTATGAATTAATCAATAAAAGCGGGTGGATAAATGAAGCAGCCGCATACACCTAAATGATAGCAGGGGAGGCCCCATGGCCCACCGCTATCCTGAATAAATCATTTCCTGTGAAGGACCGGAGTGTCCTGCAGAGCGACCGCTCATGGACTCAAACTCTTTTCCCTCCTGATTCTCTCCCTTGTTGATCTCAAGGCCACGTCAGAGAGCAGGGAGCTGAGTCTGTTCATTCACCTCACTAAAATAGACTCACTTAGAATATTTATCACACAGAGCTCCAGTTAATTTCTTATGGGACCCAATTTAGAGGAAGCCCTCTGTGTGAATGTCACACAATCAAGCATTAAAACTTAGTGTAACTGATCTCTAGGAACTACAGCTCACTCAGATTCAATTCTTAAAGCCAAAAAACACAAGAGAGATGGCTGAATTTTTTTCCCTCAGCACTTCATGTTACCCTCTCTGTGTCTTCAGCGTAATTATACCTTACACCTCCGTTTAATACGTTGGCATGTAACCGCGGGAGGCTGACAGGTTTAACAGTAACTGTTGGTGTAATTATGCAGTTTGAGAGAGCTGATTACCAGCTTTCACCGCAGAGACTTGTTACAGCTTTGAGGGTAACCACTGTTGCAGGAGCAGATATCAATTCACACCGTCGTGGGCGTCCGCAGCAAACAAGCTGCAAAGCTGGACACGTTAAACGCTCATCAGTCCTGCCAAGCTGATGAACTTTATTCTTGTCTTCTATATTCAGTATGCGTTTATCTATATTTGGATTTGTTTTTAGAGTCAAACTGAATTAGATGTTTTAGGATATCAATGCATCTGCTTTGGTACTTGATTACTTGAAACACAATCTGCAGGAACTGAGTACAGTTGAATTCAAAATGCACTCTAGTATGTACATGTAATTATATAATGAATGGATGGATTAATGGATGCATTAACAGAAAGACAGACAAATAGATTGGTTTGCATATGTCTTCTTAAATTTTAATGGCAGAGTGCCTGACTTGAAAGACAAAGCCACAGCTTCCTGTAGGTACTTTGGAGCGCTTGGAGCTAGCAATGAGTAACCTTCCACAGCAGCACAGTGTCTCCTGGGCACTGTTCTCTTCCAAGTCATCCTCAGTACTCAGTGGAGCACAGCAATCACTCCTCTCCACACAGATCTGCACATACGATTACACCCCAAATCAAATGAGTGTGGGACTGAAAGATGGAAAAGGGGGTTTGGGTTGGAGCTCAGAGGGAAGAGAGACGGAGGGGGGATGTGGAAGGTTTGGCAGATGTGCATACACATTTATCATGCCAGCTCTGCATCTGAATGCTTATAGAGAGAAAGTGATGTGTGGAGTGTGCAGTGATACAGAATTTGTATAAAGTATGTTGGTTTAGAAAGGGTGTTCGTGGAAATTACTCCAGTGTTTGCACAGAGATTCCACATCAACAGTGACGAACGTGGGGTAGATTATGTCCCTCAAAGCCAGTGCAACATTTCTTGCCTTCACTGTTAAGACAAAACACTCAGGCATTACATCTGTTTTATCATGTAGAATCTTGCTGTGAAAATTGTTGGTGCACCAATGCTTTTTGTTCCACAGTGAAACAACCATAGCAAACATTTAAAAACTTTACTGACAAAGGGGCTACAAAATCCATATAGCAGGAAATGTCAGTAAATAGAAGGCTAACATAGTCCTTCCACTTAAGCAGGGCCGAGTGGTGAGTTACTAAAATCTGCTAAGCTCACCTCATTCCACAGACTGAATTTAAAATGGACACAGGGGGTGATGTTATCTATCATTTATGAAGGCATAAGTTTTGCATTTGCCACAAAAAGTAATGAGATCTGGACACTTTTTAGTGAAATAGGGGGAGAATATTTCCTTCAGCTGTAAGTGGGTTCTAAGTGCGTTAACAGTCCGGAGAATCTTCTAAAGATTGCGGCGAAGGTGCTTCGATGCAATTATCAAAAGCAGATGGATCTATTGTTGAGAAAGTGAAAACGAATTACCAATGGCTTCTTTTCACTGGAGAGAATGTTCAACTCGTTCTGCTGTCTGAAACTGGCAGCAGTGTGCTTTGCTAACATGTCTGCCATGGTGTAGACACTCATGGACAAATGGTTCATTCAGTCCACTATTTCGGTGCATCACCTTTATACTAAACACTTTCCACAGGTGACTTCCCAGATGGTTCTGTTGAACAGATCAGCTGGTGTTAGGTTAGAAGTTACACAGCAATACTTCTGCCCTGTTTTGACTTCTTCCTGAAATCTGAACCTGTCTGACGAATGGGCCTGCTGATTAGCTGAACATTATGAGCTGTATTTTCCTCCCCCTCTCTCTGTGTGTAAGCATTTATAACGTCTCCTTTGCTGCAGGAAGCAGATACTTGGCTGCAATCGGTATGATGAAGATGAAGCGTTTTGATCTTGAAATACGCCGTGTCTGCTTGATACTTTGGTGGCGTTGTTGGCAAATTCATACTTCGGTTTTTTGGTCTGTTTCCACGTCATTGCCTCATCAATTGAAATCCTGAATTAGGTTTGATATCCCAAAATAAATGATCTCATACTCAACATGATCACCACCTGAAGGAGCTCTTCTGAATATTCCTCTTAATGTTGTGGAATTGTCCAGACACAAGGAAACTGGAACATGGGCAATGGTCACATCTGCTGCTGGTGAAGCACTGTCATTTCCAATCAAACAGCAAAGAGATATGTCCAGAAAAAACTGAGAAAATAAGCCAGAAGCTGTCTGACATCTACTGCTGTGGGGGCAACACCTCAGTTAAAAATGATACTTAGTGTTAGTGTATGGAGGTGAAGACACCACTGTCCGCACAAAGGCCAAAACGAATGTTCACCTAGCATTATAGGCGACCTCCTCTGACTTTCTGATAGACAGATTAAGATGGTGGTCTAACCCCGTTCCACTCCATCATAGTCCTCTTATAAAACCTGCTTTGCCTTTTGCCGTATTTTGTTACATTTTTCTAAGTTAGACTTTTAGATGGAGTTGAAAATGTAATGCATTCAGCAGGCTTCTGTAGGAGCATACATGCAGGATAACTTCGTCATATTATCATGTCATGTTCACTCTCAACATGGTAAATGTTGCATTGATGAGCTGCAGTTCAGCTATTTTGACTAAATGTTCACCACTGAATTTAAAGTATGAGCTAAACTTATTTTAACTAATTCGTACATGTCCTTGTGATCTAACCTACATTGATCACTATATAGATTCCTCACAGAGAATGACAACTTGTATATACAGTCTAAGACTGGTTAAATGCAAATTCACATATCTCCCTCTTGAACCACAAAAGCCTTGATACAACTAAAAAGTCACAAATGTGCCAATACTAAGATTTCTTATTAGGTTTTGATGTGTAAAATCCCAGGAGTTCCCATTGAAAAAGCCCTTACTCCCTTCTTTTTACTATCCTAGGTGCATCAATCAATACATTCATTATACATTTCTATTGGAGTGCTTGTAGTACAAATCAACCCACAATTTTCCATTTTAACCCAGCTGTAACACAAACATCTTTTGTATTACTTTGTGGCTTGGTCAAACCTGACTTGACATTCAGAGAGAGTAAAGATTTGTATTTAGTTGCTAAGGACAAATGTTTGCTATGCAAATATCTCAGTCGACTCCTAATTGCTGCGCTGAGGTGCTTAAAATGCAGGATTTGTCCAGGTTTACCTTTATCAAATTGTCCTTAAAAGCTTTGGGTTACCTGTACAAATTGCAGGGATGAAATCATATTGGCTAAAATGAAAACACTTTTATAAAGTAGCACAATCTTTTAAAATATGATTTTTTTCCAAAACTGACTGTTTATCCCAAAACAGAAAGTTATTTCTTCATTTTGGCTTTTGTCTTTTCTTTTGCATGTACCCATAATTGGTCCTAGAAAGACAAAATAGAAAGAATTTAGAGGCAATAAGAATTTGAACAGAGGTGCTATTGCAAATGTAGTTTATAATTGTATGTAATTTTCTCATCTTTCAGAGCCCTTTCTCTTATTATTCAAATTACCCCTGATACCTGATGCTTTCCAATGCTTAAATCTACCGGACCAAGTAAACACAAATGCGGTCTGGAGTCCAATGAGTAGAATAACTGACAGGAGGAACGCTAAATAAACTGGGTCTGAACTCTTGCAAAAGAGGTTATCAGCCTTTAAAAGATGACAGGGTAAAAGCTCAAATTGTTACAAATGGCCTTGTCAGCCATTAAGTGGAGAGCCACAGTGCTACCTGTCTGGTTAGAAAGCTGGTTTTAGAGAGCCTCGAAAACAATTAATATTGTAGAAACCAGTCCAAAATGTTATTCTATATTGAAGCATATTTCTCTTGTCTCTTCCACTTTTAAAATTTTGCATACATTTAATTGAACCCTGGCTGTAAAACTCTTCACTGGTCCTGTGACTCTTAGGAGAGGATTAACTTGACAGAATGTATCCTAAAATATCCCCATCAACTTTTTTGCTGTCTGATTTTTTTTTATTGACATTTAACAGCGCGTGCAGTATGCGCATGAGCTTGTTGCCTTTCATTTGCGACTGACAGCACTGGATTTGCAACAGTAAGTTTTAATTGGGCTGATTTTCTCTTCAGTTCTAGACATTGTTTACCGGATTGCACATCTGTGTTTTACTCAGCCTGGATGTACTCAAGCATCCTGAGCAACTGCGTTCGTGACTGTGGTTTCGGCATTAGGCATGCTTGCCTCCCAACAGCCCAGAAGTATGAACATCACGGCGTGAATGACTCAAGGCGGAAATGGAGGAGACAACGGGTGACGGCCCCATTGCACTTGAAAAGAGAAAGAGAAAACAGAGAGCCTCTCAGTTTTTTTTTATCCGGAGATGGGGAAGAGAACAGAGGGTGTGTTATTCTGTGTTAGCGAGACAGAATGAAGAGGTGGGTAGTGAGAAAAGATAAGGTTCATTAGAAGAGGTGTGCGGGAACAAAGCGTAATCTCCATTTTAACCTTACCTTTAGAGGAAGGCCACAGTTGCTACTGTGATAAAGGACTAGTGCAGCCCTGAGCTATGCGCAGAATACTGATTAATCCCTCACTATTGTTATCAGGAGATGTTAGCTAATGCTGTGATGGAGAATCGCTCTGCTGCTGCAGCTGGGGAAATTTTTCTCTCTCTGCCCCTTCAGTTTCTGGTGCTCTTGTCCATTCTCTGCATCGATCCATCTCTCCCTCCTCATGAGTGGTGAATAGGTGCCCGGGGCTTATGATGGCGTAAGGGGGGCGTTGGTGTTTTGATAAGTATTGATATCAATCTTTTAAATCTGAATTTAATGGCCCAATATGCCTGGGCTTGGCCACATTTGTCTTCAAATTCTCATATGAGGAATCATGCTAAATAGCCTCTTTGAATTAGCATTGACTCATTTTGACAGGAGATTGCCTGCTTGTGCACTGCAGACCGTAATGACGACAACTCTGTGTGTTTGTGGCATCCAGTTACCTCAGCAAATACACACTGCAGCCACAAAAAAGAAGGCACATTTATGTGGAGGGAGCAGTACACCAGTATCAAGAACTGATGAAGTAGAAAGTAATCAGAGGTGTGAAAGGGGACAGGTTGAAAAGGAAAGAGAAAAGAGAAAAACCACAGAAAGCAAAAATCCAGTAGGAAGAGCCTCAGCGTGTGTTCATACCTTCCCTGTCTCTTCCTGTTCCTCCTTCTCCTCTCTACTTCTCTCAGGCTGTCTCAATGATGGATTGGCCTATCAGTTACAAATAATTAGGCTGAGCTGTATTCTAGTCTTACTGAAAGCAGAAGTACATGGGAGCAGGGTCGAGTCAAAAAAGCAGAACTCCATCCTTGCTTTTGCTTTATATTCCAACAAGGGGAAAGTGTTGGTACATTAATGTGCCATTCCGCTTTATAACTCTATTACCTCTGCAAAGACAAACAGTTGAAGTCCGACCGCTGATGATTTCACCTGCAGCTTCTCATCGTAACTGGGCACTTAAAACATCTTGTGAGCTTTCTTATTCTCCTCTTCTTTGTAACGTGGACTCAAATCACCATTCATTTTGAATGCACACCTTCATCTTGCCTGTGCCTAAAAATGACCCTACAATCTGACTGTTGGAGCAAAATTCTGTCCCCTTGAAGTTCTTCAGTGTGTTTGAGCTCCCAACTCTGTCACTATGTCAGACGCCTGCATGTTTGTTTTGGATGCAAATGCTACCCATAGAGAGTTGCTTTTGGACATGTTGCGTATACAGAGATTGTAGCCTTTTATTATGTGCAGTAAAGCATAACCGTGATGATTTCTAGCTTGAAAAAATATCTTCAAAGTGCAACTAAGTGCTACTGCAATAGCGCAAATAAAGTCAAGGTAAAGACCAGAATTCAACAGACAGAAATAAAAAGTTTGAAGAAAATAACAAGTCATGGTGGTCCAATGTCAAACTGTCAAACTCAAGCGGATGCACTGAATATTCCTTACTTTTTGAACCCCTACTGGGTGTAACTCGATTTTTGAAAAGAGAGAGAGTCGCACCTTGTACCAATTACAATATTTGCACCTCTTCAGCAAACCAAGCCAACGCCAGGCTGCAGGCCACTGATTGGCCGGGGAGTCCTGTGACTGTACGAGTCGTGAGTTTGACTCCTTCACAACAACCCGATCCAATGGCGAGGGGCACCAGTCGCTGCAGTGTCGTCCATTGTCGCGTTGTATTTGTGGCACACAAGCGATGTCCTGGGCCGTTCTTGCTGTCTTGCTGTTGCGTGTTGGAAAACTACCTAAGCTGAGCTGAAGCAGGAGTAGAGCTGAGTAGGCACAAGTGAAAAAGGGCCGTTAGATTAAGTCAGCCACAAGGCAATTTCTCCTTTAAAGTGATTTGTCTTTTTCACAGCGAAGGATAGCTAAGAACCAGAAATACAGCCAAGACTAACTTTGTTTTTGCAAACCTCTCAAACCATTGATTCTTCCACATATTTCTGCCCCAAGTTGGCAGAAAAATGCCAGATGAGTAAATCTATAGCTGCAGTCATGTTCGAGTCCTTACTTGTAAAAATAAACTGGCACCTATGTGTCAACCTTTGCTGTTGGTGCCACAGCTCCATCGGTCACAAAAGAATAACTGGCTGTGTGCAGCTGTGGAGCTGTGTGTCCTGACAATAAATGGGTGCATTGCGCATCCCCCTGACCATAAGTGCCAGTGTGAGATAATTTTTTAGTACAAATGTGTTGCTTGACCGTGTTCACATGTGTAAATGCATTTAGTTTCTGCTACAAATGTATAACTCCTGTCGAAAAGTGAATTACAGAGCTTGAAGGCATAATCCCACATGTATTTCCACCCTCCACCTACTTTTGTCTCATCATTATGTAGAGAATCCTTCACTCTTCAGCGGATACTCTTGTCCACAGGAGGCCACCACTCAATACTGTGGATTGCAGATTAAATCCATTGTCATACTTATGCACCCCAAGTGTGTGATGTTTATTAAACTCCAACATACCTGCGTGACTCACGAGTGAAGTGTGTGTTGATTATAAAACAGAGGAAGAAGGTGGCTTTGCAGTTCTCAGTCACTGGTGCAGCACAACTCATACATCATGTCTGGTTTTAGTTTGAATCTGGTTTTATAACAAATCAGTGACTAAATGATTTGGGGACAGACCCTGCAGTGGATTACTATGCATACAGCTGACTGCTTGCAGCTGTAATAAAAACTGATTATGAGCCATGACAAAGGACTTTAATCAAGATCAAAGTGTGTTTTTTATTTCAGGCAAGAAAACTGCATTTTCTTTGTTTTTCATTAGTTTAAAAAGACAAACAAATACATAGCACAGTCATGCAAGGGTTTAGGAACAACTAAGTGCATTAGGTCTGTTGCTCACTTTTTACAGAGGTGTCATACCTTGATTAGCTGATTATCTTATACTTATTAAAAAGTAAGACTGGGAATTGTTCCACTTTAGTAATGTTACAACTACTTTGATGCTGCTGCCTTTCATTCAACGATACAAAAGACTTTGAGACTGCAACAATGAAGCAACACCCACGGCTATACAGCCTCAATTGAACTTTTTCTTCATCCTCTCAACAGAATTCAGCATGCAAAGTGTTGAAGCGTTTATACAGACACGCTTGACACACTTTGGAGACAGAAATGTAAAGACATGTTCAACATGCTGCATGAAAATAGGTAGCAAAAACAAATAAAAGATTTTGAGAAAGAAGTACTTCTGGGCCAGGATTTAATCATTCTGGGTTGGTACTGCAGCCAGTGGCATGGGTGAGAGTGTCAACGTGAAAGGGAAGAATGGCTTCAGCTGAATACAGAAAATTCTAGCTGCACACATCAGGAGATTTGGAAAACAGCTGAAGATGAGAAGAGGATGGCTTTGGCAACAGGTTATTGAACATAAACAGCCCTAAAAATATACAATATTCTCCTTTAAGTGCTCCTGCACATGAGTATCATCATCAGAAAATAAGATAAATCCTTTGTTTTTACAACCTGTGTTGTTACAATGTTAAAGAAATATAACCCTAACTATTTCTTGTTTTGAATTTATTGTCAAAGGCGAAACGCCTCAGTGGGAGTGCTCATAATGTTCTCTTCTACATTAACATGTCACTAATCATGACTAAGGTTGCCAATTGTTCAGTGTTTAAGGAACTGTGGGAAGGAAAAAAGCAAAGCAGTGCACATTTGATCTCGATTTATGAAATAAATCCAACATCTGTAACTTTTTACATTTCGTGCCATTTCATCTTTAGTTAAAACACCTTTATTTGCCAGGAGATCCAAGGTTGTAGACTATCATCCTGTTTATCCTGCTGCAGTAACAGTCCTGTAATTTAAAGAAAGTCAACATCTGTGCCAGAACAGAGGATGCCAGAGAGCCCAGCCCGTTTTTAATGACAACTCTCTCATCCTCTAAGGGTCGTTATTGCAGTCCTGAGGCCATCCCGACCTGCCAACTGTACCTGTCATGTGCAGCCTCCCTTTCTGTTCTTTACAGTGGAAAGCCAAGAGTCCCAATGGACCAGCCCAGAATTCAGGTAAAGGGATTTTTTTTTTGGAAACATCACACTTTCAGCACAGAGTGATGAGCAATGTTCTCTTCTCATCGTTATGGCCACTGCTATATGTATGTGTGTGTATATGTAAACATGTATATGAATGACGATTTTGTTTGGACTGTGTCTAATTGTTTAACCGATGTATTCTCTCATATGTATGAGTCAGATTGCCTCTGACAGATATCGAGTCCATGTCCGCTGCCCTCTCATTTAGGGAAAAGCAAATGCAAAAATTAAACAGACACTGGATCTGCAGTTCATTCCATGCTCAGATTCATTATTCAAACGTGACCTTTCTACCTCCTCCTCCGCCCTTTGTAAAAGTCGTACCTGCATGAATTCAGTCAGATAGAAAGATTGGCTGGCACCCTCCAACACGCAAGGCGGTGGAGGTTCCACAGACAATCTGTCTCTGGCACTACACTCTTCTCCATTACTGAAATGAATGGAATTCATCAGAGAGAAGAAGAGGTGGCAGGAAACCTTAATGTGTGAACTGTTGGTTTTGTGTTTCGAGCCTTTTTGGTCCAAACAGAGGGATGAGTGTCTGCTAGATGAGCACATAAAAGACAGAAACGGGTGCACATGGGTGCATTTGTTTGCCTGAGTAACTGCATGTGTGTCAGTGCCTCTGTGTTTGCTTAGCCTTTCATGTTCACTGCGAGCTCCCTTGTTCCTGTCAGGTCAGGCGTCGTACACCGGTCAAACTCTGAGCCTCAGTGGCTCAGCTGCCTGGAGGGGACACGGGCTAGGAAAGCTGCGCGTAAAAATAGGGACTGCTCACAGCTTTCAGGGCTGTACTTTAATATCTCGTGTTTTTTCACCAGGTGCATTGTCAGAGCACACACAAGATTTCACACACAGCACTTGATCTCTCAAATGCCCTCTCTCACTCAGGTCGTCTCATCTTCATCCAAGTGCAGTCAAGCACATGCATTTACACTCAGGGGGAAAGAAAAAGAAACGGCAACACTAAAGGGCCTGAACTGCCTGCGGAGCAAAGGAACATAATCTAATAGCATCATGACTCACATGACGTGCACGTGTCCTCCCATCATTTCTGTTTATAGCTCCGTATCAAAGAGATCAGCCACAGAAAATAAGGCGTTGTTTAAAAAACAAAAAGGTGTGCTCTGTTATCAATAAATCGCCTCATCTCTGCAGGCATGATGCATTTTACATGGCAGACGCTGTGAAACCTGCTTCATCCTGATGATGGAACTGAAGGGGAAAAATGGAATTCCATCTATTCAACCCAAACCCATTTTTCAGTTACACGAAAGCCCCTTTGTTGGTGGGTGTGTGTGGGTGTGTGTGTGTGTGTGTGTGTATGTATGTATGACTGCTCATGCATGCGTATGGCCATTTGTGTTCTTGTACAGGAAAGGGATTGTTCTAAAAGGCAGTCCAATCTTTGTGCAAATAGAGAAAGAAAGTTGCAAAATCCGAGATTTGAAAAACACATTCTTTGTCGTGCAAGTTGAGTCTTACCCGGCATACTGATAAGGAAAACATTTCATTTTTTTCTGTAACTGAGAAAGCATAGTTTGCTCAAATGGTATTCTGGGGTCTGTATGTTTTACTTGTTCAGAAGGTTAGTCCCTGGCCAAGCCGAGTTTTCTGGCATGGGCTTAATCGAGGCAGATACAGGGAATCACTCTTGTATTCACACTGT
Source organism: Menidia beryllina (assembly GCA_013363375.1). NCBI lineage: Eukaryota > Metazoa > Chordata > Actinopteri > Atheriniformes > Atherinopsidae > Menidia > Menidia beryllina. The sequence continues at coordinate 3,063,219 of JABUIW010000152.1, read as the reverse complement.
TAGATTAAACTACATATTGCCCAACATGTTGGAATCAGTATCTATCGCTCTGATAGATAAATACATATTTAGCCACAAAATGAAAAAAAGAGGAAGAATTGCTCTTTTAAAAGAAGTCAGTTTTTTCAAATGTCAAGTAAATCTTAGATGTTACTGTAAATAAGTCCAGCCGCTGCACTTTTTCTGTTTCCTTTAATGAAATAATGTCTTTCAGTCACTATGGGCATATGCGTCAAAATCAGATCATGCTGCGACAAAAGCCCTCAATCTAAAGCCAAATGGTCCTGGCACATGCTTTTCAGAGTCTCCTAGGTGTGCTTCTGACTATAAACCATTCTCTGCTGAGCATTCACCTCACATCACAACCCATCCGCCGTCTCGATCCTGAGATTTTCCTCTGCGAACTCCATGAATTCTGCATGACACACAATACAGGACACTTTGTACCTAATTCCAAGTTTCATGAAATCAATGCTGTGTTTGCCGATGGATGCTTTGCATGAGAGCAGACTGATGGCATGATGGGAGTCTGACAAAGACGGTGTCTTGACGTCAGGCTCTCCAGTCAAAGGAAATCAGCAAGCAGAGGGCTGGAACTGCACTGCAGGCAGGCATCTGCTGTGTTGAATGAGTGGTCATGTGTGAAAGTGGACTTATTCTTTTCACTGTACTATGAACTGTGCCAATCTACGTAGTTTGAAGGGACTTTATGGCTAAGCTGACATTTCTTCAGTAAGTGCTATTGTGTGTTATACAAAGGGGGGCCGTGAGACCCAGGTTTAGACGGGCATACAGCTTCTAGAAACCAAAGAAATATTCAGACTCGGGTGTAGTTGGTTAGTTGAATGATAATGAGACATAAATCAGTTGTTTTTCTTTATTTTGTAGCCTTCATATGAAAATCTAGATTATAATGTTGCAGGCATGTGCATGTTTTTCATGGTGAGGTTAGGGTTATGCTTATTATTATAAAAATCAACCAACAATTCTGCCCCATGCACAAAATATTGCTATGACCAAAGATGAATTCCTTCTTGTTTGTAGCTGTTTGCATCATATGCACGTTGGAGAATCAATCAAATGACAAGCAAGCAACTTAAGAGGGGAATTTACACCACACTGGGTGGAGCAGCTGTTTTGTGTTTTGCTGTTGTGGTGGATCACCTCCCACATTCTCGTTTGGGTTGTATGCTCACAACAAAGGAAATGGATTCCAATGTTTTACAGACAGTGCAATGGCCAGTCATGAGTCATTTTCAAAGCAAATTTGATGTAAAAACTGTTGGGTTTGCCACTACACCAAGCAAGCAGTTTATCTAATTCCATTTGTTAATGCACTCAAAGAGAGATTCTCTGTACATGGGGCTGTAAGCAGGCAGCAGCTGGGTTTAGGAGCTTCTCAAAGTTAGCCAACATCAGCGTCACTATCAGCTGATAACGTGGTCGAGACAGAGGCTCTTGGTACCCGTTAGTGTTCTGTTTTGCAATATTGGAGAAAGCATTGGAGAGTAAAAACATTACCATTCTAAAATTGTCACATTTATGTGACCATGTATAATTTAGCTCTCTTGTTTAAACATTTACTGCGGATTTATTGGAACAGATTGTGACATAGAAAGATAAAAAGCAAAGGCAGTGTCATATGGAGGAAAATTCTGAAAAGTCCTTAAAAAATTCAGAAAACCACTTTCTGACCAAGGAGTCATCTTAAAATCATGAAGATCTTTTATATCAAAAACTTATCTGAACTACAATTTTGACAATTTTGGGGGGGGATTTAACATTAACTGGAGAGGGATTTTATATAACTGAGAATGTGTGATCCTCACAACATTTTTCACAAAAGTTATCTTAGAGCCCCATTCTAAACCTGCTATTTTGCTTACTAAACTTGATAAAGTAATTTGGTTCTGTGTCGTATCAGCAAAAATAGATTAATTCTTATGAAAATAAGAAAGGTGGCTTTAAGGTTAAACGGTTATCTCAAAGGAAAAGCAGGATTCTCATGGGTGAGCCATTTGAAAGTGCTTATGTGTGAACCAGATGTGGATCTACAGGGGGCCTTGTCCGAGCCTTGCCCGCCTACAGCCATCTCCCACCCCTTTCCCATCTCCAGAAATGATCCAGGGAAAAACAAATTGCTTGTATGTATGTATCCAGATTAAGCCAATTTCCATAGATGTTGTTTTAACTCAAAATTAAAGTCAGATTTGTAATTACTGGAATATGAGCTAAAGACCGTTGCCTCTGTTCAATGCATTCATTAAAAGCTTTTCCAAAATGTAATTTGTTAAAGCATTGATTGCCAGATAGTTCTGATTACAGTAAACATGAGAGCCTTTTATAAAGGAAGTAGGAGTAAAAAAATTGGGGAGGTCACTTATTCAGGAGCCATCCAATCAATATCGCATCAACATGGCTACACTGACCAAACAGAGAAAATAACAAATATTCTTCAGTGAGTATAAGTCGTTTAAAGATGCTGCTTGTGTGATTTGTGTGCATGTAATGAATTATTTCTGATTTCATATTGTTGCATTCTTCTGGCTGGGGGGTTAAGGGTAGAGAAGTACAGGGCAAACTTACTATACTCAGTATTAAGAAAGCATGGAAAAGCTTCAGATTTTTATATGTTTGTGAGAAATAGCTTCACAGCACATAAACTTCTTTTTAAGCTCTCTCTGTGGAATTTAAATGCTTTATACTTTATCTATAATGACAATCCTTTTTCATTTAAGCTGAGGTAGAACTATGTTTTCCTGGAAGTGGAAAGGATACAATAAATGTCTTTGGTTTTTTGTTTTACATGTATTGCAAAAGTTTATGAACATATTAAACGGGTTGCAGAGGCACTTAAATCTAGATACCAAAGTACAGAACACTGGCACTTGAGTCCAGAAATGTGACATGTCAGTGTATGTTTGCAGGGAACATGATTGCAAATGGAATCAATACAAAGCTGACAAGGTCTGTGGGTTTGTGTTTCTGTTTCTTGGTTTTTAATGACATGCACTGTTCGTTTCTTCCACTTATCTGAGTTATGTGCTATTGTTGTTTTATTTTTCTCCTGTTTTCACAATTTTGCTTCTTCAGTTGGTGTTTCTGCTGCTCTTGTCACACCTGGTTTCCGCTGCTGATTGCTCTCACTTGTTACTCATCCAGCAATTAGTCTCTCAGTATACATCCACCAGGTTTTCCTCTGTTAATTGCCAGATAAGCATCATTTTCTCATGATACTCTGTCACTCAGCCCTGCCTTTGTTTGGCTTGAGTTCTTGTCACCTGTTTTTTGTTGGGGTTTTTATTTTGCTGGTTTTGTTTGGTGTTAACTCAGTCTGCCTCAAATTGGTTCTGAAATTACTTCAAACATTAATTCTAGAAGAACATGTCTGTTCTTGAGGCCAACTTAGTAAGTGGAGGAGGCGGTGAGGTGCTGCAAACAAAAGCTGACATCATCTGACACGGATATGAAATATGATTGTTTTTCTAGGAGATATACAAAGACACTTTCGGAATTTTCTTTTTTTATCCAATCTATGTGTTTTAGGAAACATTGCAGGGCTCTAAAGATTCAAACGCCAGCACAGATGGAAATAAAGATCTATTCTTCCATTGATCATGTTTGTTCCAAACCAATCCAATGGTTATGTAACTAAATCTTTAAACTTAACTTTCCGTCTATTTTCGCTGTTGCAGTCGTGATGTGTGGCTGTACATTCAAAGGAGACAAAAGTGACGCCGAGTCTCTTTGCTCTATTGTGCACTTTTCTTTATGCTGCTCTGCACCTGTGCAGCCAGGAAATGCCATGAGAAAATCAGTCAGGGCCAACTTTTCACTGCGATGGCAACCATTATTATTCTTTAATGCAAAATGGAAAAAGTTGTGGACATCCCAGACAACATGAAGCCATTATGAGCAAATTCAGGTTTAGAATTTGCACTCGGGACGCAATCATGCAGTCACGGATACCATTGTTCAACTGCAAACAGACAGCTTGAGAGTAATGCGAGGAGACAAGAGTTTTTGGAGCATGTGGCTCTGAAGTCTGTCCCTTTAAGCCTGGTGAGATATCACACTGGGAGCAGATCCAGCAGCTACTTCAAATCCATCTTTTCTCTTTGGTTTCTAATTAGTCATTAACAGATGACGCATCCTGGAGACAGAAGGGAGAGGGCTCTGCCACGGTGTACGTCAAAGCCTCTGGTGACAGACATCAAACCCTCACGCCACCCATTTTCTGTGATTTTTGCCACTTGTGCTTTTCCAGGATAGTGATTTTTTCTTCACCTTTCACATGCCTCACGTTCGGCTGATCTGAGTTAAACTCTGAATAAGCCCCCCCATTTCATGGCATGCAGCAAGGAGACTAGATCTAACGGTACAGGTGTGGGTAAGTATTGAGACTACAGATCTTCAGGCTAAGCTCTGGATTGGAAACGTTCCAAAGCACGGAGGAGAGTGGTGGAAGGAGAGCTCTGTGCTGCGTGGAGACACCACAGGCGTGACTGTGAGGAACAGCGCAAACTAACCTGCTGTACCGAACCATACCCCTACCTCCACTCTCCTCCCAAGAGCAGCAAAAGGAGGACGTTTCTGTTTTTTCAAAAAGTCAAACGATCCAACTTTCTTGCCACCAGATGTTGGTGGAGTTTTCCTCCGCTGACCCGTCTCTGCTTCCACTGCAGCAGAGCTCCCAGGAGGAGCACTGCTACCTCACATGAGGTGTGAGCTCCCGGTTTTAGCTGCAGCAGTATGCGAATTTGCACCCCCATATGAGACTAAAGACATGTTCTCACACCCCTGGGCACAGGCAGGTGAACTCAGCATGCCATATGGTTTAAAGGGGGGCTTATTAGGCTTTGAGCAGAAAACACATTATCCACAATGGACCAAGGCCACTGAGGGAGGATTTTCATTATGAAAGCTTTTAATTCCACCGGTTTGAGCAGGAGGGGTGGAGTGGAAATGTGAGCAAAAATATTTCAGGAGAAGAGTTAACTGCCTGGCTCATACAGGGCATTGGTGATATCTTAAAGGCCCTTTCTTCTCCTCAAGCGTAATCATATGAAATGGGAGTTGTTGTTTTTGTTTTTTGTCTGACCAAATGTTAAGCTTAACTGGACACCCCAAATTACCCCTAGGAGTGAATATGTGTGTGTGTGGTTGTTTGTCTCTGTGTGGCCCTGTGATGGACTTGCGACCTATCCAGGGTGTACCCCGCCTCTCGCCCACTGTCAGCTGCGATAGGCACCAGCCCCCCCACAAACCCGTTGTGAATGAGTGTCATAGAAGATGGATGGAAGGATGGATGGATGGATAAGGCAAAGCACCTGATCTCACCAGCTTCTGAATTGTTCCATCAATGCACAGAATTTGACAGACCCGGTTTTGCCTTTCATGCACAAACCCCAAAGATGTCACATTTGCAATGGGCAATTATACAAGCGAAACATCAACATCATCCATCTCAACAGTGGTTTGTTGCCATTTTCATCATCCCAATCTTTTATTTATGGTTTTTATCGTGCTTATGATTGTCATTTCTCAACTAGGTGAAACATGACCATCACCCCTCCTGTCAAGCCTTGGTATGACCCTGTGTTGAAATGTGGAGGTGAAAACATCAGGTGAGTGTACACTGACCCCTAGAGGCAAACAAGTCTAACTGCGCTCTGACTGAAGTCAGAAAAGCAGAGAATAGTGTCCTATTTCTGAAGTACTTTAAGTAATGAATTGCTGATTTGAAAATGTTTACCTGACATTGCTTGCATCTGAATTAAGTGTAACCAAGGACACATTACGCTGAGAGGCACATCTCCCCACTTGTCTGTAACACCTGTATAACTGAAGAGCTCCAACAGCAAATTAAATCCCCCCCCACACATGATCTGTGAGCTCATGTAAGCTACTCTGCTTTGCATTCCTGGGGAAAACTCAGCCTCCACTTACCAACAATTACAATACATTTTCAACAAGATACAAGGACGTCAGTCTAAATATTGCACTGGAGGTTAAAAGGATGTGAAAAAAGGAAACATCACAGTATCAAAGAGCAGAAGAACACTGTAATTTGTTCTCGACTTGAGCTGTTGGACAACAACTCATGACCTTCACAGTTTGCACAGTTGTAGCTATACTCTTCTAATAAGCAACAAAGAAGGAAAGATCAGACCTGGGAGATTTTCCTCTAAAGTGATAATTATCCCTCTCCTCTTCCTCGTGAGCTTCTCACCCTCTGCCACTCTTGTTGCCTAGTAACCAGCCAGGGTAGAAACACTGTAAGGAGCCCGCTCTCCATGTCTGTACAGTGGTGGCAGATCATCACCGTCTCACTGTTTTTCAAGCCTCATGATAAACAGAAGCTAGCAGGGGCTGCTGAGGGACATGAGGACCTTTTCAGGCAAGCTGTCTCATAGTTGGCACGTTTATGCGAGACTTGTCCTCCAGCAGCAGGGTGTAAACAGAAAAGGGAGGGTGATGCAACAAAGGTGAGGCTGCCGTGCTCACTGTGAGAGGGGCGCCAGGGGGTAGGAAAGGGACAGAACTGGAGCCTCCCGCTTTAACCTGAAACCTGACTACTTGTTATTCCTGGTGTGGGGTAAGGCTACAGCATGTGGGAGATGTGTTTAAGGACTACCACAATATTATTGTAACTGTATTTTTCCTAATACTACTTAATGGTTATTTTTGGATTTACTTGATTTTTTTTTTAAAAAGGCATGCATACGAGAATTAACATGGACTGAACATTTTTGTTTTATTGAAACAGTTTTCAGTTTGGAATGTGCTTACATATAAAACCCATTTGTAGACTCTTCTTCCAAATGAATAAACAGCAACCTCTGAGCAGCTCCATTGTTCAACAGTTTGTTAGTTAAAAGTCAGTCATGTGCAAAGGTTAAATGGATAACTTAGTCCATATTTAGAAATGGTGTGTGACACACGGGGGACAATGTCTGATGCAGTGACTTCTAAAATCAATTTCTATAGCAATAACTTTAAATAAACATTTTTTAATCTTGAATAATATTTTTCATGGTTGAATCAGTGACAATAAGGTGTTCAGGCCCTCTGTGTGCAAACTAAATTCAGACCATCAGCCATCTGCCAACCTCTTTGGCAGCTGAAACGATGCTGATATACCCTGAATGGTTGTTGCAAAGTGGTGTGGTGGTTAGCACCAGCACTTCACGGCCATAGGGCAGAATTCCCCAAGGAATTGACCATTTAGAAAATGCATGATTACATGGATGGATGTCCGGTAAAACCTTAATATAGAAAGAGATGGTTCTACCTTTCATTCTCAAGCCAGAAAGAAAAATGGGCAAACCACAAGATGGTGCTAGTGCTTCTAAAGCTCACTGACAATCAGGATTATTCAGAGAATGTGTTGGATTGTTTCATTATCAGTATATTAATAGACTGAGATGAATGTGTCAATCATCTCATTGAGAGGAACTGTATCTTCTCTGTGCACACTAGAGATGGCTGCTGTTTTTAGCCGACAAATGTCAATGCATTATGTGGAAGACAGTTACATACCATCTATGCAGCAGTTTAAAAATACCTAACAGAATCATTTCTTATTTTCAAACCAGACATTTAGATTTAGAATGTCTATTAAAAATCTATAATGCTATAATTTACTTAATAAATACCATTTAAGTTGGCTCCTAGTTGTTTAACAGGTAATATCTGTACTCAGCTAGAATAAAGAAATTCAGTTTCAGCTCTACAGAAAGTATCCACAGTATCCAATCCTGCAGGCATGAAATTTATAATACAGTTTGAACACGTGCAGATGGCAGATCAAATAGTCTAGACTGAATATTTGTCATTTTAAAATATTTGATGATTGGAATTTATTTTCCTTTTTCTTAACTTTTCTGTGTATGACACAACTTTCATAGTTGTATCTAATGTCTGTATGTATTTTGTTCGCAAACATAAGTTTTTATTTTCAAAGGTTAATGTTTCAGACGGTTTGAGAATTTTGACAAATCATTACAACTGTCTGTATTTTATCTTGGTATATTCAAAAGTAAATTAAGGTACAACGTCCACAAGGTGTCAGTACTCACAAAAAGAGTTGTAATTTTAATAATATCAATTTTGATATTGTCAACGGATACCTTCAGTCATAACTACATAGATGTGACTGTTCATTTTGTGACTCAAATGATCTGTTATTCAATAAATATTTTCAATCAGGCTCGAGCTTTTTAGTTTTTACGTTGTTATTGTTTCCTGTTTTTAATCTCCCCTTTTATTTTATTTTTTCACCATCATTGTAGTCATTAGCACATTAACCACTTGCTGATAACTGGGTATGTTGATGTAAAAAAAAAAAAGGATAACGGTGTTTATATGTCTGTTTAAAACCGTTCTCGAAGCAGGCGCATTTGGATGACGCCATGAGTTCAAAGTTCAACCGTCAGGCTCTCAAAATGGCGGCTGATCCAACACGGGAGTGGAGCGATGAGCAGCTCAAAAGTGACGATTTACCAAAAAAAGACATAATAAAGTTCATCCAGGACAATGCTGCCCACTCGGTATGATTATGGCTTTAGTGCCCTTGTGTTTTTACTTTGAGCATCAGTAGGTTATTGTAAAGGAAAAAGTACTTTGAACTGCAGAATGTTGTGTGATTAGCAGAGGGGAGCCACATTTTTGGGGCGTTAGCATCAAACAAATCAGAACGCGCAGCAGGATATACGTTCTTACCTGCAAAGGATGGCAATGCACCGGTTCAGAATTTCACCCACATCGCAGTTGAAAGAGCTAATGAGTTATGCAGAGGAAAAGATGCCTGATATTAATTGAACATGATAATTAACAGAAAGTCTGATTTCCCCTTTCCTTTTTTAAGTTCCTCAATGAGCACAAGCTGCTGGGAAACATAAAGAACGTGGCAAAAACGGCGAAGAAAGATCAGCTGATTATTGCTTACAATCAGCTCTTTGAAAGCAAAGTAAGTGATGCTAGTAAGACATAACATATCATTATTGAACATGTTGGAAGTTGATTTAAACTGAGGTACTTTGTGTCTTGCAGCGGTTCAAAGGCACAGAACCGGTGGAGGAGGTGACCGAGCAGGTTAAAGCTGTGAAAATTGATGAAAAGCCCAAAGAAGTCAAGGCAGAAGTTGTGGACGAGGTGTTCATCTTATGTGTCTGACAATAAGTCTAGACGTGCAAGGTCTGTTTTCCATGTAACATGTCTTCCAATCGTCTCAGGGTCCTCCAAGGTACACCAAATCAGTGCTGAAGAAAGGCGACAAGGAAAACTTCCCTAAGAAGGGCGACACCGTGAGCTGCTGGTACACTGGAACTCTAGAGGACGGGACTGTGTTTGACACAAATATTCCCGCAGGTTAGACCCAGGCTTTCAGTTCATCCTCACTATTTATGAAATCAGTGATCAGCTCAAGCTCACCCTGTTCCCTTTTTCAGCCGCAAGAAAGAAGAAACAGTCCAAACCACTCAGCTTCAAAGTGGGCTTGGGGAGGGTCATAAGAGGAGTAAGTTGTCACGGTGTGTCTATCCTGCGTTTGCGTTTTTATCACATCAGTTCTACAGTGTGACCGTTTTGAACTCTTGTCATTGCTACAGTGGGATGAGGGACTTATGACCATGAGCAAGGGTGAAACGGCACGGCTGGAAATTGAGCCAGAATGGGCTTATGGGAAAAAAGGCCTCCCCGACTCCAAGTATCCTTTTCTCTTGTGTGTTTCAGTTCACATGATTCTAACTAAAGTTTTTTTTTGTAATCTGAATTAAGTTCAATTCGGTGTAAGGGATATATATGAATGTGTGGGTGGTTGTTTGTCCTTGTATGCCTTGTGTGTGGCCCTGCGATGGACTGAAGGACCGTCAAGGGTGTACCCCGCCTCTCGCCCATTCACCACTGGGTACTGATAATTGATGGATGGTATTAAAGGGTTAGGATGGAATCCAACAGGGCTTCAAATCCAAGTTTGTATTGCTTCAGTCTGTGTTTGCTTATTCTGCTGTTTTCCTTAATTCTATGTCCTCCAGAATTCCACCCAACGCCAAGCTGATTTTTGAAGTTGAACTGGTGGCTGTGGATTAAATTATTCGGCAAACATATGTACTACACTGAGCATAGTGACCAATTTTTGGACCTTGTTTAAGTTAAACCTGGCTCTTGGACTGCACTATACCCAACTCCAATTATGCCTCCTTTGCCTTCATTTGTTCTCCTTTTCTCATTAACAGGCCAGATTTTTTATTTTCCCCAACATTAAGTTTTGACCTAAATTGGATGGCTTGTCAATGTACATATGACAGATCGTGGATGTTGTTCTGTCCTTTTGCATGTAAATGATAAATAAACCCATTTGAATTAGCTCAAAACGAGCAATTGTTACTTTTTCCTTGCTTGACCTGAGATTAGTTCTCCAAGAAACAAAATGGTAGACATATTACATATGAAGAAATCCAGTAGTCATATTAAATACGGTTGTGTCTGTTTCAGTCAAAAACCCATTAAATACTATTAACTACTCCGAGCAACCAGACAGTTTTCAAAAAGTCTAGACTTGCATTGACTGACATGACAATAAATCCAAGTCAAATTATCTTTATTCTGTACAGGACAACATTTAACTTGGAAAAAAAAAAAGCCGACAGGCTGTGCTGCTGATCTTTGTAGGTACTGACGCACTTAAGAGTTGGCGTTGGGTCCCTTCTTCTTTCCGAAGGTGGGCACAACATTGACAAAGCGCCTGTTGTACTGGATGCGACGCTTGGCACGGCCAGTCTTCTTCTTCTTCTTCTCTTGCTTGTCCACCTGGATATAGGAGGGAAAGCAGTATTAATTAATTCTCGGCCATAATATACATTATTATTAAAAGCTGCACTCTAATGCTTTAAATGATGCTGCCCTTTATAGATGCTTTTTGATTATGTCAGTAGAGGAAAAGTGGACGTGATAGAATTCTAGAGAGGTCCAAAAGGCAAGGAAACGCTGAGAATCTTACCTTAGGGGTCTGTCCTCTCACTTTGCCGGCACGGGCAAGGGAGCCGTGCACCTTACCTGTTGAAAGAGAAGGAAAAATGAACAAATAAAGGTTTTAAAGGCCTTAAAGTAATGCTAAATTGTACTGATCCTTTTACCAACTAAGAATAATAAATGTGTCTGACACTGACCTCCCAGCAACCTGCCGGCTACTTCGAGGGTGCAGTGCTCTGACACACCACAAGATGCCAGGGAGGAATCATCCTCCAGTGGGCACCCAGCAAGCAGCAGCACCTGATCCTCGACCAGGAGTCCTTCTAGAGCCTGGACATGGGCCTGAAAAACAACGGAAATACGGCATGTCCAACTCCTCAACACAACCTGGGTAAGTCATTCTACGTTTAAGTCATACAGCCATTTATCCATGCAATTCCTTTTTAAATTTACCTTGATCTGGCCAACAGTCTCCTGTCCGGTCACCTCAAGGGTGTGAGTGTTCTGGGCACGCAAAAAGAGCTGCATCTTGACGCTGGAAGAAATTAGAAACTTTACCAACAGTCCGTTATTTCTCTTAGTGATTCATTCGCGTCCCACAAAAAAAACGTTTACTCATAATGAAGCTCCTTTTTCAAATGAGACGCGTTACTTCCAAACATCCGTTATTGCTTATACAGTTTTTGATTACTGACAAGTGTGTTTAACCTATGCAACATCAGCTATGACAAGCCAAGATGTCTGCCGTGACGAGCTGTTGCGGAAATCTGCTGTGTAGCATCGCGTCTACCGACAGTTATAAACTAGCTAGAAAACTAATATTGGTTAACTACGTCTTGGATAATTAAACAAATAAGATAGCGAACCTTTTTTAAACATTCAACCGAGTAAACCACAGGAGGATAGTTTACAGAAACACGTTAAGAAGCTAATCAGACCCGCCGCTCTTTAGCCTCTTGCAAACTCTGCTAGCATAACTAGCCGCATGGGACACGCGTTATAAGAGTAACCGCAAAAAAACATATAAAATACTCATTAAAAGCACACAGTGACGCTTAATATGCTATCTTGTGGCCTGATAACTATTTTGGCTTATTGAAACATACTCTGAGTGCTGCTAGTTAATGATTTTTATGCGAATAAGGGACGGGTCTCACCTCGTTCGATGCTAGTCGTTCCACGCTAGGCATAAAAAGGACTATTTGAGGGGCAACACTGCGCATGTGCGCATTTACGTACCCTCATCACAATCAGTAGTCACGCCCAGCACACTGAATGTAATAATTCTGACGCAGTTTCTTTGAATAGACAACTTGAATTTATTTTCGACACGTCCAATTCTATGTAACTGAACATATAAATAACCTATAATAAAATAAAAACGAGTAAATGAAAATAAAATTAATTTAGTCATTTAATAATGGAAAGAAAAAAGCACATTATTTAATCTTTCAGAAGTTTTTTGGGATGAAATTCATAAATGAAAAACTACTCATTGCTCTGATAGTCTCTATCTCACATTATCTTGAACATTATTTCCCCTAATTTCCACACTGAACAAAAATCTAGACTATTTGCTATCTTTGCATGAAAGTTTGTCACAATCTTCCCATTTTTTATTCACACTTGCATCATCATGGACACACAGCTATTAACTCTTTTCACCCTCTTGAAATTTTCAATGGGGGCATATCTGTAATCGAATCAGCCAAGAATTAGACCCTTTTTAATGCGTCAATTCCATTTACAAAGTTTCTAAAGAGGCATTCCCCTCAAGGGGAAAAAATTTAAAACAAAAGATACCCTTTATTAAATAAATGCTCCCATTTATATACAACTTGTGCTGCATTTCCATACAACCATTTCCATGAACCACCTTACTTACCAGCTCACAAAATACGTGCCATCCATCAAAAACTAATCTTTAGATTTTGTGTGCAATATGTGAACAAACCAATCAGCATTTTGAAAACATTGACATAAAAGAAATCCAGGGATATCAATTTCTTTATTATGAAATAAAGGTGAAATAAAAAAGAAACAAGGAACTCGTAATTGCTCTTCGTGGAATCAAGCATGAAATATTAAAAATCTTAATTTTTGGGAACAAGAGACTCTGTTCAAACATTAATGAATGTCTCCTTTACAAGTTTAAATCTTAAACACAAAGAAAGAGACCAACCTAAGTCATCTGATCTAAAAGTGAAGCTTACATCGGAAAATAAATCTGCCTTCACAAATAACCAAATAACATGCATTTATAAAACCCCAAAAAGTGATGCTGACAAATGGAAAATTGCTTTATTTCTTTTAAAGAGGGGGGGGGGGATTTTTTTTTTTAAAAAGAGGAAAGAAATTTTTCACACTACTGTCATGGAGGGTAAAATATGTATGAACTGTGACCCAGGAGGAAGTGGAGGGGGGCGGAGAATCTGAAATCTCCATGACATCCAGATAATTTGTTCCAAGATTTAAGAAACCTGTAAGAGATCTCCATCTTCACAATGTCCATCATGTAGGAGGAGGAGGGTAGTACTGGTTATACTGGGCATACTGGTTGTACTGCCCCCAAGAATTTTGTCCCCAACCACCATATTGTTGCTAAAAAAACAAAAACAAATTTGAGTTAAGACAATGCGGATAATTCCAACAGGGTTGACTAAAACGTGACAGTTTCCAGAAACCCACCTGATACCAGTTGTAGTTATAAGCAGAGTTGTTTGCCGACATGTCCGTCATAGCAACTGCTGCTGCAGTTCCATCGTCGACACGCTGCCTTTTGGCATCAGGCTCCTGAGAGCTACAGAAAGAGGGTCAGATGAGTGGAATCCCACTTGAGATTACCCAGGGTAAAGCAACCCGAGTCCTGCTCCATCACATACCTGTCGTACCCGTTCTCAGCCTTCCTCTTTGAAGACTCCACTTCTTTCTGGAGCCTCTGCTGTTCCTCATATGCAGCCACGAGCCTGACAAAGGGAAAACAGTTCATTCTTCAAACACACCCAGCACAATGAAATGGAAAATAAAAGTTAATCCAAAAGCTGAAGAAACTCACAGATGGATGTTGCTGCCAAAGTCTTCCAGGAACTCCACCTTGCGTTGGGAAAACAGCACGCGGGACTCCAGGTGCATGGGACTGCTCAGGGCACGGTCAAAGCATGCCAGGATCTCTGCTTCGTTCTGCATAAGGTCGCCGCCGTATTCCAGCTCCAGCAGGTTGAGATACAGTTTTGAACTCGTCTTTAGGAGGAAACACAAACTATTTCAACTGAGAACTGTGGGACAAGACAAACGGCCTCTGTGACGATGGCTCAAATTTTTCCCTCATCTACAAAAAGAGCCTTTCTTCATTTAGATTGAGGGAATACAAATGCATTTAAAGAAACTCTTTTAAACATCAAAACAGTGTCAGGGTTTCACCTTGACGCAGACCAATCCTCACCGGGTCTTTCTCGATGGCATCCTGCAGCACCTTCTTGGCCTTGCTCAGGTTTTTCTGCACCTTCATCAGCAGCCTGGCCAGTTTCACAGCGTAAAACGATGAGTCGGTGGGGCTTGCCGCCGTCTCCATTGCTTCCCTCAACAGCGCCTCTGCAACCTCCACGTTGCCGTGGCGACGCTCAAGGCTGACCCTTCGAAGACGCACCATTGCCAGACCCGGTATCAATGCATCCAGGGACGTCAGGATTCTACGAGCCTCTTCCACGTTGCCTGGGGAGAGAACAGAGTGAAACCTTTAGTGTGGCTCAGTGGATAATAACTGACTACAACTCAATTTGAAACTAAAGACAATCTGGTTGGGAAGTGTCGCACCTTGCTGCTCTTCAAAGGCTGCCCAGAGCAAGTGGATGGCTGGTTTCCTGGGGAGGTGGATGGTGCACGCTTTCTTGTAGACATGTCTGACGCCGTCAGTGCTGAAGCCCTCTAGATATTTTGCATACTTTAGATTGAAAAAGAGAAAGCAAGTTGGAAGGAATGCAAGAGAGGACAGGGAAAGAAAAAAGGACAGAAAAGAGGTGAAAAGAGAAAGGCAAAAAAAGAGACAGAATATTTAAACCTAAATTTTCAGTCGATACAGTGAATTTCTTCATTGACAAGATCGTTTTTAGAAATTTTCTGTGTAAACCCATCAGCACCTTCATGGAACCAATTAGATAAGTTTCTGTAAGGTAGTGGGGAGACGAAGAAGATGCAACGTAGTAGTTGGCAAATGCTGCAGTCAAATCTTGTGTGGCAAGCTGGCCATCCCCTAATACAACAGATACAGTCACATATCAACGTTACACGCAAAGAGTGCAGGTCGATTTACTGTGTCGATGTGATATCATCGTTGGCGGGGGAAGTGCAGGGAAGTAGCAGGAGTGGCTGAGAGGCTTGTGCTCACACTACCTTGATCCAGAACTCCTCGTAGAGAGCGCAAGCGATGAGGCATCGTTCAAAGAGGACCACCACGCGCTCCGGGGTGCCGTTTTCAATCTCGAATTCCAGGTACTCCTTCCAGTTGTTCAGCTGCGTCTTCTCCAAGGCTTTGACGTGGAAGTACGGTCGCTTAATCTGAACAGAAACAAATTTTTTTGTGTCAAAATAAATAGAACATACCTTCTAAACTCAGCACCACTGAGGGGGAGACGGGGAAAAAAAGACTTACTCCTTCTTCAAAGGCCCAGCGCTTGCTGACTTCATGTTCATTGTGGTTGAACACTTCTTGCCGCACCTCGATCACTTTGTGTCGCATGTTCTCGATCTCTGTGACTCTCTACATGAAAACAAAGAATTTCAGCTTCTTTGCAATGCGTCACATCATTCTACGCTTTGAGGGCCAAAGCTTCGACCAGGGATTAAAATCACCATGAGAATGCCAGAGAAAAGAAGCCTGTGGAGAGAGATGTGTATGCGCCCTGCACATCAGCCCGCAGATGTTCTGTTGAAGAAAAACCCTATTAGCCTCAGAGCCAACCTGAAAGCCCCAGGTTTTCTTTGGCCTAGTTATTGACAGGAGAGGGGAAAGAAAAAAAGACATAGTTTTCCATTTCACCCTGGACAACTGCAAACCTGCAAACAATCACTTCGTCAACCCGCCTCACAGACTCGGTTTTATACCTTAGCAGGATCTGGGAGGTCCTCTGTACCAGGTGGTAGGTCCTCCTGAGGAACAGTGGACTCACCATCTTCACCAATCACTGCCGACAGACTGGCTTTGGAAAGCTCGTGTCTGAGTGTAACAAATTCCCCTTCTGACAAGAAGTACTTAGGGTGGTTGCTCTGGACATGATCTTTAAACCTGCAGTGATTTAAAACAAAATTAACATTCCCTCTGACCATTTAAGATCCAGCAAAAAATAAACAAAATAAATCCAAATGTATTTGAAGTCTCCATACCTCTGAAAGTGCTGGGAGTAAAGCTGAGTTGGGATACCCAAGATGCGATCATAGAGGGTGGTTACGTGGGACAGTTTCTGTTGTTCCGTCTCCCAGTTTATGAAGGACTCCCAGAGGCGGTCTGAGCGGAAGTCTGTGCCTGCTGCCAGCACAGCATGTTCATAGGAACTAATAGAAAAAGAAAGAAAGGAAATCTTAAGATCACTTGCCGTCTAGCTATATCGTTCAGAAGTAACAGCTGTTAGTTCCACACTATCAAGTCATGTGGTCGTGAACACTTTACTCACGCTCTAATGTGTCCTTCAGTCGCTGGGTCAGTTAGATCAGAGTTCTCTTTAATAAAGGTGAGGTAGTGAAGCCAGAGGTCCACACTGAGAGGAATGGCCTGCAAGCCCCTTCTGTACACCTGAGGGAAGGCCAAAGTAAAGTTTGTCAGTGGCTGAAATTGTTTTATAAAGGTTTAAAGAAACTCTTCAACACTCCTATTAATATCAGTCATTATTCTTGATACTTTTAAGACCGCAGAAAATATCAGATGAGTCGAGCAGGTCATCAGCACACCGACTGTGTGATTACAAAATACTGAAACATTACCTCCTCTGCAACCTGTATGTTGCCATTCTTTTTCTCAAGATCAGCATATTTCTTCCAGTAGCCATAGCAGTAGGGATAACGCAGGAAGAAGACGTCAAAAGACTTTCTCGCAGGAATGAGGAGATTCTACAAGGGCAAAAGAATATATTCATTTATCATCACTTCCATCTGAACTCTGATTTATAAATATAACTTATTCATTCAACCTCACAGACATACAACTGGACCATAGGTTAACCATCTTACTTCTTGCTCCACATATTGCAGCAGGGTCACCCAGGCATTGAAGTCTTCTGGGTTGTCCTCACATACTTTGAAGAGTTTGTCAAACTCTGATGGCAGTTCAGGCTCCACAGAGACAGCAATCTCTGGTGCCGCTTCCTTGGAAGGCTCCTCAAGCTCCATGCCATCCTCAGCCGCCTGTGGTGGATCAGTCCCTTCTAGAGGGGGTATGAAGTATATTAGTATTCTGACCAAAATTATTATAAATGCATGGCTAAACAGTAAATAAGAGCTTTACCTTGACTGTCATCCTGCGCAGGTTGCGGTGCTACTTGTTCTGCCTCTTCTGTGGGTGGTGGTGGAGGTGGGGGTGGCGCTGGCTGCTCGTCTTGGAAGAGCTGAGCACTGGCAAGCTGAAATTGTTCCACAGCCTTCTCAACAGACCCTAGCTCCGAAGAGTTCATTTTCTGGTTTTCCGGCTTTTCTTGGGTAGGAGCATCCTGAGAAGCGGAGAGTTGTTCTGGAGGAACTTGGTCATGCGGCCACTCAGCTCCTTGGCCTAGGACAGGTAGATCAGGAATAAAGGCATCCCCATTGCTTTCCATGGCAGGGGACTCAGTGTCCAGCATTCCAGTAAGAGCGTCCTCTGAGAGTTGATTGCCTGTTTTGAATAGGTCAGTAAATGAGTAAACAACTGCTTGCAGAAAAAAATCTCAATTTCATCTAAAAAAGATAAACAATGCAACACCTCACAATACAGGACATTGTTCCATCTGACATACTGCATACATTTTGTCATTTCGTTTTGCAGTAGCAAAATCTTACAAGCGACAGCTCGAACAGGCAGACACTTCCTTGTTTTAGCATTAGCTCCGCTGCCATTTTGAGCTGAAAGCTTAGCCGAGCAACTATAAATACTTAAACCGCGTCATCGTCTATTGATGTATCATCTCTTGACTTCAATAAATAAACAATTATAAAGTTAACTTTGAGATCCTTCACAATAGAAGTCCTTCAACGTTATGCTATATTACATCCGGGTAAATTATGCATAATCAAAGTTCGATCTTAAATTAGGCCTCAATGCCCGTCTATTTCACGTGAAGCTTTGCGGTGCTCGTGCAGTACTCGCTTGTTCCAAATATCCGCTGGTTTGCGAGTAGGCTTTATCTATTTAGTCATGTGTTTATCATCCCTCCTAATCAGTTCAATGTACAATGATTATACAGTTTACCAAACTTTGACTTATACTTAAAGGTCCAGCGTGACCACAACGTGCCATGCCTTCATTTCCAGTTAATAGTCGGCGCCATTCTCCAAACTAGCAAGGTGGCTAACGTATGCAATTCCGCCTCTACCGTGGCTGGCTTTAGTTGAAGGTAAAACAGCTGTAATTGTTACGAGATAGCAAAATATATTTCAGTAAAGACATGCTTCAATAACTCACCGGTGTGTTTCACGTGGCTGTGGTGAATTTTGTATAAGTAAGTATGCCCTTCGAAGCACGGTCACAAACCTACAACAGTCAAGCGCGCCTCATCCACCATTCTTATCAACTTAGGGACATGATGTGCGCATGCCCAGTCATAACACCATGGATACAGAGTGAGCGGGCTTACCGAGGACAAGCCCAGGGGCTCCCAACGCTCACTGTTAAGTTCAGATAGAAATATAAATTTAAAGAGGACTCCAAGAAAGGTTACAAATCCATGTAAAATGTCCAAACGTGACGGATAGAATGTTCCAGAAAAATATTCCTAGGAGCCACAAAAATATACAGAGGGAAAGGGATACAAAACAAAATGAACAAATAATTCAGAGAACACAGGGGAAACAAACAAAAAACTGAGCAAATGGGTAGAAAAAAACAACGGTGGTTCATGTTTGGTTATTCTGTTTTTGCAGAATGATACTCATGCTCATAGAGGTGCTGGTGCAATTTAAAGCAATGTTGCCATATCAGTATATGGTCATATAAACCAACTCCTTGTATTGTATTAGATACATTTCTGAAAAATTGTTGCCTAATTTTTCTCAGACTGTATTGTTGAACATGTTTTTACGGAAATTAAGTCTCTTAAAAAGGAATTCTGCTGTACGATGGGTGTGGCAAATCGAACGCCTGCATTTAAAATGACTTTATGGGAACTAATGTAGACTTTTTATTTGCATATACAGTTAAATAAAGCCATCATGTTTAGATCTTCTCAGACATATTTTTATTTAGAAATTATAATTTAAGGTGTGTAACATACATACACTCTTAGATAGCAGGTGTCGTGTTTGAAGGTAGCTTTTTATAATGAAACAGTTTCTTCCCCCCGCCCTTCCCTTTCAACCTCCACGTCACACACAAATCATACGGAAACTGTTTGAATGAATGGTCAGGCATCTCGGGGGGAAATGGCGGTAAAAAAAAAACCTTTGAGATCACTGCATATATGAAACAATTATGCTTGATTAATTTCTTCAGCATAACGTGTTGTGCCAGTCATGACGTTAAACCCCACCACTTTCATAATGAATGCTCAAATGGCGTCAACGGCTGCTAAAGGGCCGGTCTGCAGTTCGGATATTTTCTGCGCGCATGCCAAATGGCGTATGTTGCCTTTGCAGGTAGTCGGAAATATTAGACTCAAATTGGTCTGGTTCCTTTATCCCCAATAGTCTGTAAACATTTACAGCGTCTGTTATAATAGCACTGCCACGAATAAAGGCGGTGGTTTATTGAATACATATTCTTTATTTGTCTATGTGAATTTTGAAATGATAATTACAAAAACTAATCATTTGTGTCTCTTTGGGATACTCAGAACCCGTGCTGTGTGATTGGGAGTCAAATGCGGTGGCCTGGCCGGTCAGGAGGTTCGCACGTGTTCGCGGTCTGACCAATGTTCTGACGCGGTCCTCAGATGTCGGAGCTGTGAGGGAGACCCTGAACGCATCGGCAGCCTGTGTGAGCGGCGTAGAGGAAGTGGCGGCTGATCTGGGTCCGCACCTTTTCCGGTAACACAGCACCGCCACTGCTGTGACTGAAGGGCTGGAGACAGAGAGGGAGTCACAGAGACCGAGAGCGGCAAGAGCGGGGAGAAACGGCCCGGGGACTGGGGGATGATTGCCGCAGAAGCAGGTATTTATTCGATGTCCCATTTTTAGCTCTTTGTGCCTAGCTTTTTTTTTTTTTTTAGTAACCGTGAGAGTATTTTTTGGATCCAAAGTTGTCCTCTGTACTAACACCCCTCCCTTCTCTGGACCGCTCCTGTGTCACAGGGGGAAGAGAAGAAAGTCGGATGAATCAATGACCTTTCGAACGATCCTCTTTTGGATGCCCCGCAAGAGAAACGGACCGGAAAGAGTGTAAAGATAAAAGAAAAAGAAATCGTACGCTTTCGAAGAAATCGACGTGCTTTCAGATCCATCGAGTGGAATAAGAAAGGCCAAGTGTGGACAGCCGGCAGCCAAGGAGGAAGTGGGAACCCCGGGCTTGGACTGGGCCTGAATTCATTTTCTCCGCGTTTTTGGGTTAACATAAGTAAATATTTCAAAAGTCTGCTTCAATCGGCTCAGCTGAGCACAAGAGGAGTTCCTAACTAGAAAAAAAAATCAACGTGGATTTTTTTTTTTAGTAAGTCTGAACTTCAAGACGAGTTTGAAACCAAGGGATGTCATTTTTCCCTCTCTCATGGTAGCGTAGTGAATGATGAAACAATACCTCCACCCAACCCTGCGAGGACTCCTCATTTAGTGCTCGCACACCGGCTCAGGTCAGTTCAGATCGCCACTATCCGCTCGATTGTGGGCTACTGCACAGTCTTTTTTTGAATAGTGACACTCGTGTCAGCCCATCGCTGCCATCACGTGGATGTTTTTCCCCCTCTCCCTCCCTTCTGTAGCTACACACTGAAACTGTAACCTCTTGGTTGTAGAAAAAGTAGAAAAAAAAAAAAAAACGTTTTCCTCTCAAGAGAGAAGTGCAGCTCTTTCCAACCTAACAAAGTATTTATGAACAGCAAACAAGATGGGGAAAATGCTTTCGAAGATCTTTGGCAACAAAGAGATGAGAATATTGATGCTTGGACTTGATGCGGCTGGGAAAACGACCATCCTGTACAAGCTGAAGCTGGGACAGTCTGTCACTACCATCCCCACGGTGGGCTTCAACGTGGAGACCGTCACCTATAAGAATGTGAAGTTCAACGTGTGGGACGTGGGCGGGCAAGACAAGATCAGGCCGCTCTGGAGACATTACTACACGGGCACCCAGGGCCTGATTTTCGTGGTGGACTGTGCCGACAGGGACAGGATCGACGAGGCCAGGCAGGAGCTCCACCGGATCATCAACGACCGGGAGATGAGGGACGCCATCATCTTGATTTTCGCCAACAAACAGGACCTCACAGACGCCATGAAGCCCCACGAGATCCAGGAGAAGCTGGGCCTGACCCGGATCAGAGATAGGAATTGGTACGTTCAGCCCTCGTGTGCAACAACTGGGGATGGACTCTACGAGGGCCTCACCTGGCTTACCTCAAATTACAAATCTTAATGCTCGCCCACTCACCAGCATGGACACTTGGAGGCAAAAGAAAGTAGCAGAGAAAAACCAATCAAATTTAAAAAGAAAGAAAAGCAATTTGAAGCAATTAATAGCACGACCTCTCTGCTGAACATGTATCAAAAGAGAGTAGCAATTCCTTTTTTTTGGTTTAATTTTCCTTTTTGGTAACAATGACTTCACTTTGTCTTCATTTAAGCTGAAGCCATTTATTTTGTTTTGTTTTTCCTGTAGTTCTCTTTGATTCTCGCTCTGTGTAATCAGTGCCGATAAATTGTACAATAAGCTTACTTTTAAGCTCTTGCTGCAAATGATTTTGTTTCCTCATTGTAACATTTCTTATAAGGGGACTTTGGGCGACGCATATTTTTAGTATTGCCCGTGCTTAGCTCTGGCTCAGTATTTTCATGACTTAGCTACATTTCCAAAGGATGGTGAAGCCCAAAAGCCATTGCCTACATCAGCATATCGCGGTCATGACTCAAACTGCCTGTGTAATGTGTAAGAATGTGTATTGTGGATGTGTTAGGACCTCAAAAAATGATACTTGCTTTCAGAACTGATTGTACTGGGATGACTGAGGAAACGTGTTCGTGCTTCTTTCCTGTTGTTTGACTGCATTCATACTGTGGACGCTGGATCCTCACACATACACACTGTGATCACACACGTACGACTTTGCCGTTTCAGGGTCTGAATCTGTCACCGCCAGTCTTATTGTTTCCTGTATTGTTTCTCTGAGCTTCCATAACTGTTGAGTGTTTGTAGTTTCAGCTGCCTTAGGAGGGACCAGGGCCCCAGGTGCCCCAAAACTGAGGCGGTTCCTAGGACAGAAGGGTTTTCTCAACCGCTGAGTTTGCACTTTGGGTGGGAGAATGAGGTTAGCGACTAGCTGGCTGTGCATGTTTTCGATTTTGCGTAACTGACTTTTGGACTCCAGCGGGTGTTTACGAAGTCCCCGACCCCCACCTCCTCCAGGTGCTTCAGTGACTGCGAGCCCCCTCTTCTTTTCTTTTTTCTTAGCTTTTATTTTAAACCATCACCAGCCTGTAAGGTCCTACAATTCTTTAATAGTTAACACACACTGCTGTTTGATTTTTTTTTTCCCCTCCCTTCTTTTCTTTTGCTATGCTGTTGAAATAAAAAAGAAAATGTATATCCCGATCAGCATGGAAGTGGTGCCTTTTCAATGAGCAGCTGCTACCGTCGATACAGCCATGTTTCCATTCTGAAAGACCATCGGCTTTTAAAAGAGGAAACGAGAGTTTTGGGCGTTATGATGGTTGAAAGGAGGACGAGCTGTGAACTGAAGTGAGCCTCGGCCCGTTTCCTTTCTGCTTTTGCGAGCATGACTCACTTGCTGTCAATAAATGATGAGATCTCTGGTTTCAGAGTAGTGATTGTCAGGTAAGCCGTGCCCTGCCAAAGGTCCCAGTCAGAGGATCGCTCTGTCTGCCGAGGCGCTCCCACCAGAGGACGTGTGCCCTAAAACAACCCCAGAGCTCAAAAGTAAGAACTGGTACTGGGAATGAAAACAGTTCAGGAAGAAACAGTGCGGTTTGGCTCAAGATGTGTTTCTGTCATGTAAACGTTGAAAAAGAAAAAATATCCCGTTACCACAGAGGTTAGGAGATGTATTCATGGGATTTTTTTACCTTGGCATTTTGCCTTGAATTAGCAAGCTGCCCTGGGGTAAAGACCAGAGATCAGGCTACAAGTTCAAAGCTGTTCTTTCATTCCTTTTTTTTTTTCTAACTTTGGTCACCTGCTTACTGGATGTTTGGTGCATCATCTGAGCCTTTTGTCCACACAAAGAAGGGCTAAAGTTGCATGCGTAGGGTCAGCATCTCCTTCTCACTTCTGAAGAGGAGGGTGTGAATCACACGGTGACATCAACGCATGAGGTCAGGACGCACTTAACAGAAGAAGGTTGTTGTCATGGTGACTCACAGGAGCACAGAAAGGCTCAAACCTCACCAACCAGCTGGTCAGATCGTAACTTTGTGTTTAACTTTCCCAGCCAGCTTTTCTGAGCTCTGCAACAAGGTGGACGGTGGCGACATTCTCAAACGGCTCGCATTTTTAAGTTATTAGACTCGTTCTGAGTATGTAACTGTAGAAATATTCGGGAGACTCAGAGTGAAGGAATTCCTGTCCGGGAATGCTTGTTTTCTATCTCCCCGTCTGCTCTGTTTGCTCGTGTGGTGTTTGCTCTGCTGCCGTGGACGTGAAGTTTGACCCTGCCGTAGCCCCAGCATGGGGACGGCTCCAGCCTGAAGGACAGGGACACGGCCGTTACACACAGATAGACACACAAATACGACAACCCCTTATCTCCCCTGAAACTGTTTTTTTTTTTTCAAAAGAATTTCCCGCATTTTCAGAGCACGCTTCTCACAATGAAACAACTGCAGTTACACAGTGGAGGACGGCCCCGGACGTGTCAAGTAACATCTTGTTTGCTAATTATTTTCCATTCATGACTCATTATGAATGTGGGGGCTGTTTTCACTGGAATGCTTTCATGTTTTTTTCAGGGAGAACCCAGCAGGGCGAACGTGGCCGGGGACGGGGGGGGAGCCGGTGCATGGTGCTGCACATGTCCGGGGCCTTCTGTGCAGCTGTCACTGCTCTCAGCAGCAGAGGCACCGCACACACCCACCGGCCTCACCTGTGGCCCTCACCGAAAGGACAAATGCTCGGCCCTCATGTTGTAGCTGGGAATCAATTCGAATCCGAAATTTCGAGCCAGTTGCTCCGGCGCAGCTTGTCCTTCGGCCTTTACGGTCCGGCTTTATGCTCCTTCGCTTGAATGCAGTTTTCGCCCCAAACGCCACCATTGTGTATTTCAGGGTGGGTGCTCGACCACGCCATTGTATGCCTATGAAGGGGCTGGTTTTAAACAATACTGCAAAACTGAGCTCAATAGTAGTTCCTCTGTCGCTTGTTTGCTCAGGCGTTCCTCTTTGATTTGAATCTCACTTCAGTTCTTCAATCAGCAAAGCAGGAAACCGTCCCACAGACAATGTACACTACAATTCAGCAAAAAGGAAACCGACGTCGATACGTTTTTCTCTGTTTAGTAGCACACAGAAAGTCCCGAAACTATTAGCTTGTTAAAATGCCCATCACTTACTGATTTACTTTGAGTATTACTCTGCTGGCCTAACTGCAGCAATGGTGTAAAACAGCCCTGAGTCTGAGGACGTTACTGTGAGCAGACACAATGCTTTTCTCACATCACGCTGTCTGCTTCCTCCCACTGCTGTTTCCATAGAGCTGCACACGTTAAAAGCATGGTATGCTCACCCTATTGAAAGAGTCAGAGGCCAAATGTACAGCTCAAAGTTTCCCTCCATAGCTTTTTCTTGTCTTGTTTGCACAAACCTGTATCATCTTTGAGTTAATTATTAATAATGCTGCATGCGTACATGCACAGCACACACTCTTTCGTGAAAAAGATCTTTCAACTCTTAATGTTTTATGTATCAGAGTTTTGTTTTGTTTTTTCAGGGCATTTTATTTAAAAATACCTTAGTCTGTGTTAGGTCTGAAAAATACTTACTACTTCAGCAATAGTATCATATTTAGTCTTTGGAAGAAAACAAAACCAAAATTCCAAAGTAGTCTGCAATATGGAAAAGACAATTGGGTAATTTCCAAACTATTTGGACTCTACTTCAACAGTGATGGTTTTTTAACATGTGGAAAACATTCAGTGGTGTTGTTGATTTTTCTAGTAGTTGATTTGACAATAAATTCTCCCCAAGGTCAGACTATACACAATGTGCTTAGATAAACTGTACAATCCCAACAGCAACATCACATATCAGACTCCACAGGCCTCACCATGTTCAAAGTTCATGACAATACAACTGGAAAAAGACAAGAATAGACTGTTGGGAGTGGCTGCCTGAAAAAAGTCCTCATCTCTTATAAAAAAAATAAAAAGCAAGGCTTGACATTGATTCTGAACTTGCCCCAAAATTTCTGGAACAATGGCCTTTGGAAAGGAGACCAAAGTGGAGATTGCTGATCATCATGTGCGGTGCCATACCTGGTGAAACCCAAACGCTGCATGTCAAGCACTGTGCTGGAGAGTTGATGCTTTGGGCCTGTTTGCAAAACCTGAAAGTACTTTTTTTTTCACATACCAGTTTGTAGACTGTGATGAAAAAAATTCAATATGCCACTCAAAAAGCCTCACTGAAGTTCAGCTGTGAGTCAACCACCACTTCCTTTCAATGTTTTTTTTTTGGAGTGCTGAAAAATGCTTGATTATCATATTACATATTACAACTTACAAACATCCTCTGCTTATGACCTGCAAATATGATTCCCTGAGGGATTAAAATTCTATTTCGAACCCGCTCCCTAGTCATTTGTTTAGCTTTCACGGTCCTCCATTTCAAACGTAAGCTATAAATCCTCCTTTTTCTGTGAACAAACAGGGAAATTGAAAAAAAAACTCTTGTGCCGCCTTTTATTTCTACCTAATTTACCACAATTTTTAATTAATCAAGAAAAAGGATTGTGGGTGTTATCCTGCTGTTTGATTGAAAGACATTGTGGCATTTTCTGTCTGGTAAATTCCATTCAAAAGAAAAAGAAACAAGTTGTTTGGAGCAGTTTGATCTGCCAGAGCTCAGCTCAGAAACTTTCTGTGTTTTGGTTGTCATGGGTGCCTGCTTTAAAGCGCCATTAAAGCGTTATGCAGAGTGACATTCGGCTGGCAGTTTTGCGCTCAGATTCTGTTGCTGGTTGGATTTCCCTCCGCCATGGACAATGTGCTAATAATTATAGGGAGCCTGAGGCCTGCGTGTGCATTTGGCAGAGAGGCTATGCAGTGGGAGGCGTGCGCTGCTGCAGTCCTCTGTAGCGCCAGTGATTTCTGCTCTCAGATGTAATTAACAGAGACTGTGCAACAAGAATAATACATATTGATGTACTCTGGAAGAGTAATTTACACTGAACATTTATTCATGTTAATGAGTGTACTACTTCTGTAAGAATTCAGCTGACATTTGGTTTTGCCATTTGCTGTTTTCAGTCTAAATGTCTGTAAAGCAGTCTGAAATGGTAAACCAAAGCAAATCACAGGAAATTAGCATAAGGCAGATTTTGGTCGACTCCAGCTATAGCAGGACTTGTTTTATCTTATGAGTCTGAAAATGTGCAGGAAGAGGTTTTTTAGGCTTTTAATCACATGTGAGACTTTTCCTTGCTAGACGAAGACACAAACCCGGAGGGTAACTGCGAAGATGTGCTTTCGTTTGTGACAGGAAATGACATGTGCTGCAACTTTCCTGTGCGACACATGGCACACCACAACAACAGATGGACAAACTGAGATAAAAGAAAAAGGAAAGAAAGAAAAGTATTCTAAAGAAAAGAACAAAGTATATGGCAGCCCAGGCCTGAAAGAGGACGCCTACTGGCGCAGCTAAAGCGGCTTTCTAGTGGCAAACTTGAAAGCTCAAACCATAATAAGCTTTAATGAAGATGATCTAATTGAATAATTTGAGTTTATTCTATATAATTCCCTTCAACGTTCATAAAACAGTCATCCATGCCTGTACTTGTTCTTTGAATGAGATGTTAATAAATCTTGTCATGCCCAGGTCAAAGACTGCCTCTCACTGCCTCTTGATCATTAATATGCCCATTTTTTTATGCTGCAAAACTGAGCAAGGAGACAACTATTTTAAATGCTTCTCTGTTTCTAATGCATGTTAGTGAACTCACACCCATGCCTAAATACAATTGCCCCTATAACTAACTTCCCTAAATAACACACAACAGGAAAGCCAGAAATAACCCACCACCACACACGGGCTCCCCACTGGCTCTCGCTAATGACCTGTCTAAAAAGCCATCTGCCTGCATGTGAAACACACAAACAACTGTGACTGTGTGTAATCTCCGTGCATGGGTCAGGCACATGCATGGCAGGTTGTTAGCAGGTGCCCTTGCAATGCTTGAAAGGAGTAAGTCTGAGCTGTTGAAGCCGAGCTGCAGTGTAGCCCACACTGAGTCACTGTCTCATCACTCTCTGATGAGATAGTGTCACAGGGCGCCCCGGTTTATTTTAATGAGTGTAACTGAATACTTCTCTTGGCATTTACTTACACCTTTTCCTGCGAAAGCTGCAAAGCTGCAAACCGAAGCACTGCTGTGTGCCGGCCACTGGCTACAAAGGTTAATCTCCTCACATGTTTGCAAGGTCTACTTGCTCAGTTCTGGCTGGGATTGTTCTGTGAGCCCCTCAGTACGTTACTCATCGGTTGCTCCCACACAATCTCCTCTTATCTTGCTCTGCTTTATTCTGCACATAAATGTGCCCGTTTTCTTTTTTACAAGCAGGCTGCATGTCCAAGGTCTGTTATGGCTGCTATACGCAGCACATGCAGGCAGTTGCCCCACTTTATGACAGCATTTGTTTTTGGTGTTTTGTGACAAACCTGCTTGTGTATGTAATTAGTCTACTCTGTTGGGGGCCAAAACTACTAGCAGAGCCTGGCGTGTCTGGGCTTCCAGGGCATGGGAATATGCTGAGCCATCTGCATTATCGGTATCAGCATGTCTGCTCTGTATGGGAGAAAGCATGCTCATCGAGTAGCATCGAGTAGAATGAGGTGTTTCTAAAATGCACAAGCACACGCGGGTACGCCTATAAGGACAGTGGCAGCCCAGGTAGAACAAGTGCTTTAAGTCAGGGTGATTGTGTTACAGTTGTTGAATAAGTGCTGTCACTGTGCTGGTGTGTATAACACACATGCTAGGTTCTGTCTACCTTGCTAGTTCCAAGTTTATTCTACGAACAGGGATGTAGGTTTGCTTAATGACTGAAATACCTTTTCTTTGTTTGTCCCTGTCTCCATGGCAACATTGACAAAGCCCAAGCAGCAGATGGCTGGAGCACATTAGGTCTAAACTGACTCTGCTGACTCCAGTTTCTTACTTACCATTTCTCAGAATCTTTGACATCAGAGTAAACTGAGTCCAGGTTGAAGTAGTCAAGCCTGAGGTGACTTATTGTCGCCCAAACTTTGCTTTTGGTTTCAGATATTGGGAGAAAGGCACACATCATCTCTTCCTGATGGTCCATAACAACATAATCCAAAGCAAATTTAAATATGCCACAAGCGTTTAGGAAAAAAGTTTTATGACCTGTGTTTTGCCTGTTTCGCTCTGTTTTTGTTCCTCTAAACATTTCTTTGTGAGCATACTCTGTGCGGTATCTGGCATTTATAAAAGATTTTGCCAAACATTGCCATACTTAGGTTTTGACACACCTTGCAGAATGCCAGAACTTGATCTGATTTCTGAAAGGTTTAAAGTTGAAGAAGAGCAAGACGTCTTCAACTTATTTAAAGCGGGGCTACTGTTTGTGAGTCCAACTTTTACAGTGTAAATGCAAAAAGAGAGGGAGCGGCCCAAAAGCGAAGTCTGGATACTTTGTGTGGTCAGCATAGTACCAAGGCCTTTGGCAACACTTGTAAATAGTTCTGGTAAGCAGCTGAGGGTAATAATTGTGCACACTCAAGCACTACAGGTGCACAAATATCTGCTCCACACTTTGAAGGTTTTTGGCGTTTATAGGCATTCACTTTTGTTTTTGGAAGTAGATAATATAAAAATGAGAAAATATTTTGCAGGTACAACACGTTCCAGAAATTCCACTTTGTTGCAGATGTGTGAATTTTGCCCAGAATTTTCATTTGAGCTGATGCTAGTATTTCACCACGTATTCACCTCAGCCTCTGAAATAAGAAAAGTCATCCTTAGCTTTTTTCATTTATAGAGAAGAGCCTGTGCTCATGCAAGAAAAGATTTCAGGAGGTGTTACAGCTGCGTTGAAGTTTTAGGGGAGGAAATGACCGTTTCTTATGAGTGCAGAGGGCTCAGTTGTTGTCAAACTAAAAATATCCCCATACACTCTGGTATGTTGAACATACAAGAGCAGCGTTATTCCTAAAAAGGTCAATTTTTCACCTCTAAATTATCAGCATTTGCTCCTTTTCCTTTGCCTGCCAAGTCACGCTATCATGGCCGCAGTAATGCATGCCACATGTTCACAATAAAGGAAACAATCTGACCTATGATTTGCTCACCAAATACGAGGTCAAGATAACTTGAGCAATGTTACACGGCTTTTAATTATGACACACTGCAGGGGACAGAATGGTTTGGCTGCTGCAACCCGATCCCTGATTTTTACCAGAATACATGTAAAGCAAATACTGTATATCAAGGCAGGTAGGCAATTGGATTTCTTTGTGAGGCCATCTCAGTATAAGGTCAATCAAAACTGTCCCGTCAAATTCTGTTCTGTCTTTATCTGTTGCATAAAGAACTAGGTTACCGTACATATTGTAACTGATGATATCATGACTCTTCCATCTCCAGTTTTTGTGAATAGTTGTGGCATTGGGGTGTATTTTGTGCTGAAAGATGGCTGATAAGTGCCTTTGAACGCTTTATGACAGCAAGCATCTGTTTTGATAAGTTAGGTGACGCATGCCACTGAATCCCTCCGGCTATTCTGTTTCTAAAGATGTCCCTCACTAAACGTGAATTTGTCCTCATGGTATTAAAAGACCATCAGAGAATACTTTGTATATAGTAGATGACCAGGCAGGATGTCGGTTCATTCACTCAGAGCATACTTTAAATTCCTGGATCGGCAAGATGAGCAAATAACCGTGACAGTCCAAATTGGATCTTTGCCCTGCCGCTGCACTATTATGAGCATAAACTATGCAGAACAAAGGCGCCGAAGTGAGGAATCCTTTTTCTAGTTTATGCTAAAACTCGACCCGAATAAAGACAGCCAGAAAGAAAAGAGAGGACAGAGGAAAGAGACAGAGAACTCAGGAGGCAAAGCAAGACAGGGTGTGACCTTAATCCCACACTGGGAAAAAAAAGAAACGCACACCCACACAGACACTAATAAGGTTACATTCGCATGCACACACATCTGGTCCGTCCAGTTTTTCTGAGTTATCTTCGAGAAAAAGAATGTTTGAGGTCGAGCCTCTGATATGCAAAATGAAAAGTTTTGTTACTTATTTGCACCACAGTCAAGCAAGCTCAGAAGTTAGTTAGTCTGTGACTGTTGTTTTCTCTCATTTAATAAGGGTGCAGTTCCTTGTTTGGTGTATTGAGTTTACCACTCCTTACCTTTCATTTCAGTTACTTGTGGAAGTGAGTGCAAAATGGTCCCCTGTTACGACTTGTTGCTATATCAGATAGATTGAGATCAGGTCCATGAAAATGTTTTACAATGGAATCATGGATGAAAACAGGTATCTACATAAACAACACACACAATGCAGAGTCATGCTGAGGACTGTACGCAATCTCTGCGCCTAACCCGGCATGCAAGCCACCACATGTTACACTAGGTTGCCAGCACATAGGTTAAGCTACTGTTTGGTTATTGCTGTGAGTACTTAATTCAATACTTACAGGGTAACAAAAATAGCTATTATCAGACACAAAAAATCATAATAAGAATTGGATGTTCAACAAAAAGCGCAAAAATCTGCTATTTCTGTTTGATTTCTGTGTTTTCTGGAATTTGTGTTCTTGAATGCAAAAACTCTGAATTGCTTCTAAATGGGGGTTTGCTCTCAAGGACACGAACATTCCTGTCAACTTTTAAAATGGTCTTGAGCAATACTTGTCCAGGTTTCATGTAGGCCTTTCAAAGTTTTCTTTCCAAACTGATTGCCTTTTCACTCTTTCTCTCATTCAGTTAGGAATGTAAAAAACTGGATCATTGGATCATTTTCTAGCCAAATAATCAGTTTACATCATTAAAAAACTTTAAAAATAGAGAAAGAAATTCTTCAAGAAGATGAGAAAACTATTCCTGTAGTCTAGAAAGGTTTGTTGTAAGATAAAGGTGGACATTCAAATACTGACTTTCAGGGTTTTTGTTTTTTGGGGGGGGTCAATCTATCTGTGTTCCCCTTATGTATATATTTTACTATCCAGCACCCTCTTTTTTTATAAATATGTAAAGAAATTCATTTGGGAGCATGGCTCTTAGCAAAAGACAATATTTGTAGCTTTTGATGTATTTGTTTTTATTTATTCTTTCTGGCTCACAATTAATCTGCTCCAATGACGGGAAAGGTCTGTCCTGTTCCCAATGCATAATTCTAAAAAACATAATGTGTGGATGAGGAAAAGTAAAGCTGAAACTCATAAGCAAGACACAAATGATTCAAAGCAATGACCACAGACAGATCTCAAAACTTGAAGTTGAGCTTCGCCGTTGCACTGCCCTCGTGTGGATGCAATGTTGCACTTTACTACACTTTGTGTAGTGTAGTGTAGTGGGTCTGAATGCTTTTGTGTGTTCTGGTCCGCGGATGGGATGGACGGAAAAGAGGAGTTGAATTCATGCTCCAGTCGGCCTATATGTGACTCGGCTTCAACATTAGTTCGGGGAACAAGGAAGGGGGTGTCGTCTGGAGCGCAACGTTGACCCACATCTCAGCTCCGCCACCACACACCCCCGAAGCCCCTCATTACGTCAGACTCCATAATGGCCCATTAGATTTGTCTTATGTGAGGTTATACACTAATTCCAAGGAGGAAGAGCATTACATTAAACACCCAAAGACGCCTCGGTATGCCCGGGGACACCAGTACTTCCTGTGGATCTCCAAATACCTCATTTTATTCCATCAGTGAGCGCCTGCTACTCATCATGGAATAATCCATTTGAACTTTCATAGGGAAGTGTGTCTTCAAGATCATTC
Organism: Menidia beryllina; assembly: GCA_013363375.1. Classification (NCBI taxonomy): domain Eukaryota; kingdom Metazoa; phylum Chordata; class Actinopteri; order Atheriniformes; family Atherinopsidae; genus Menidia; species Menidia beryllina. The sequence goes on along the minus strand of JABUIW010000152.1, from coordinate 3,030,720 downwards.
TCAATTTGAGTGATGGTGGTAGTTTTAAAGACGTAATCGCATACAGAAAACTTCCATTATCTTCTAAAATATCATTGGAATACGCAAATTGCTGGAAGGTATACATCTAATGTTTTAACCGTGCACTGAGTGGGTCTCACCCCCTCCAGAACATGGTATGTCTTACACCCTGCCGTTAGCCGTTGTTGTACCCTATGCTACAGAACAGATTTTCCGCGATACAAACTAGCTTCCCACTGGCTTTAAACCAACGAAAAGATGCTGCTTCACGAGATCAGAATAAGAATACAAACACCGAGAAGTCTGGAAAAACTTTACCCAACTGTACCCAAACTTTGATATACTACAAACCGAGCCACTTCTAAACAGTTTCGACTGTGTTAGCATTGTTTTATCTTCACACTGTTACTGGACTGGACGCGTTCTCCAAGATCTACAGAAGTACACTTTTTTCTTCATTTTTGGAGCAGTCCAGTCTGATGAATTCACCGAAAAAGGACGGAGACGATGATGTGCCCTTTAAAGACCCGGTAAAATACGGAGAATTGGTCATTTTGGGGTAAGTCTCCTCGGAGCTTAAGCATTAGTGATATTGTAACGGTTTGAGAAACGCACCACCTGCAAGCGAAACGTGCAGCAGCACCCCCAGAAGCTCACGAATCTAGCGAGGACGATCCCTACATCACAACGATGGCTAAATAACCAAAACGTTTTTCTTTTTCCTCTCGGCGAGCAAAATTGGTCACGATAAAACAGCTCGGCTTATTTCTCATTTCGTTACACACTGCCGTCATGCTCGGTCTGGTTGTGTAGGAGTGTTGGAAGGCAAGTTCAGGGTTCCGCTGAAGCAATATCCCCTGTTACTACACCACTGTACTGTCCTGTCCTCGTTTACTGTGCATCTTTTTTCAGCAAAAGGGGCCAAATCTGCTGTAGCCCTACTACACAAGGCTACTACGGATGTAGCCGCTTTTCATCAATGGTTGTAGTGGGGGGGGCGGGGAGCAACGCTGGATGGCTCAGGCTGAAAACCCCAATGATGTCATCCACTGCTGGATCTGGATCCCTGGCTGCTAAAAGTAGAGCTGAGACCAATGCCGTCGCTTGAAATATGCAGGCACCTTGCTCTTATTCCTTCTGGTGGGTTATTTTTGAATCAATAAAAGGTAGTCTGATCCCCACCGAGAGGGATGAGGATGAGGAGGAGGGAGAGAGAAAGAGAAGCCCATTTGCATCGCTGGCCTGCACACAGTAGGCAGAATGTGCTGATGACAGCCACCAGCTTCCATGGCATTTCCAGTCTCGCAGTTTTAACACTTTGCGGGATCTGCAAGACTAGAAATGCCACAGCGCACGCACACATGCATATACGGAGTCATATCCCAGCTCACAAAGGCCTCCCTCTTGCCCTGCAGAACTTCCTGTGTACTCCAAAGATAACTGACCTAATGGCCTGTCACTTCCCCTCTGGCCGGGCCTGGTTCAAGGAGCCTGTAGTTGGCCTGCATCGGAATACTGATTAGTTGTCCTCCTTGTCATTTGACTGTCTGAACAGAGGCCTCCTTTACTTTCTGAGGTCAGAATAAGGGACTGAGAACTGAATGGCTTTTCTTAAGGTTGGGTTGTGTTGCTTTAACCCATCTCTTATCTCTCTGATTGCTATAAATGCACCCATGTTAGGTCTTTTTGTAGTGTTTTTGGCCTGCTCATAACAAGATCAGGCGGCTGCAAATGCCCGACTGTTAACTTTACATGGTCTGCTTATCTGTATCAGATTATTGTTGAAACGGGCTGCTCTTCTCACTGCTTCCGGCTTGATATCATTTTCAGGCCTGTTCTGTGGATGTATGTTTTTTTGTTTGTTTTTTTTCAGATCCGTCAGCCTGGATGATAACACATGCCTCATGGTTAATGTCTGCGTAATTGTAGGCCTTGTGGTTTTTGCAGCCCGCAGATGCTCTTTACCTTAGTTAGGCTGAATACCTCAGACCATGTCCAGCACACCCCCGCGCTCCGCAGTGGTTGCATCGCAATGAAACCCCCGTCTTGTTCTCAGCATATATTCTACTCCACACACACCTTTTTGTTCCTGTCTGCGACTTGTCCTAACACAGACGGTGTTGCATTCCTCTGCCTCCCATCTAGTCCCCCTGCTGCCAGCCTTCCAGTGTTCTGCTGAGTGCTGACTTTGACAGAAGCAGGTCTCCGTGGTGACTTGCCCTCAACAAAAATAAACCCCGTGTTGGGGGGCAGAAGGAGTGAATATTTCATATTGTGCTTTACGGTGTGTGCACATGCGTGATGCTGGTCAGAAGTGCCCATAGTTGCACCTAGTGGAGCTGCTCCTTCACTCACGTCTCCCTTTAGCCCTCTCGCCCTCTGCTCCTCTCCATCCTCCACTTGCCATTTCACCCATTTGGATTCAGCTCTCCAAAGTACTTGGTGGCTCCTGACTGCTTTTCATTCTGTCTATGTTGACTCTTTTTCTTTTATTCTCTGTGCCTGCTGACCAGACGCCTCTGGGTCCGTTCTGTGTGCAGTTATTCTTTCCAGCTAGGTTTAATACAACAGACCAGGCAATGCTAAGCAGTGGCTTTAAGTCAGATCCTCCACTGGATTCAGATGTTTTAAAAATATTGAATGTAGCGTGTTGGAAGTTTTCAGAAAAAATATTTTCAGCCCACATAATGTCTTTTTTTTGTTGTGAGATTAACAGACGGAAAGCTTCTTAAAATATATAATGACAACAAACTATTCCATTTGCATCCTGACACATAACGACTGAAATATCTGTTCTAATATTTCCTATTGTATGTAATCTACGGAGGATTTATTTTCAAAGACAAAGGTTTTATGTCCAACCAAGTTGATTTGTGATGACTGACTTTATGCAGCTGTAAAAGCTAAGTCTTCCTGTTTATATTAATAACGTTTTCAGTGTTTCACTGTTCCCAAATTGTCGAAACGGAAGCCCTGTTTCCTCAAGCCCTTGTTCTGTGGTCAATGTAGACGTCACAGACGCACAAAAAAAACAGACCATATCCCCTCTGATCTGATTAGGTTTGAAAGGCTGTAAAGGCCGTCGTTTTCTGTATGGTCATGGTATAGTGTTCCTGTCTTCTGGGTTTCTGCTAAATGGTTTTGATAAAATTCCGCTGATCAGTGAAAACCAACTCGCTGCCCCCTCGTCTGCTCTCACTGTGCAAATTATATTTTACACAGCTTTTTTTCTAAAGGGAAAGAGTTTTAGAATAGTCAGCACTAGATGGAGGTTAACATCATGTCAGAATATTTTGATTTGATGATAAAAAAGTGAGACCATCCTCTTGGAAAAAATGTGTTACCAAACAGTCCTTTATCAAATAATTACACAATTTAGAGCTGCTTCTTTCCATGAACAAAAAGACATACCTAATGAGAGCTCTGTCTTAAACTTTCCTCGTTAATACAGCTGATTTCACCAGGACTCGCTTATGAAAAGGAATTTGAGAGCATTTTATATTGTAAAAAGGGGTCAGATAATGAATGAACCCCTCTTGAGGCAACAGGGGCCTTAAGTAGGAGCTGAGTGAGTCAGATCAAGTGCTAGTTGTGCAGTTCATTCCTGTTCAACAGCTTAATGTGACTCACAAGTGGAAAGAATTTTCTGTTTTGAATCCATTTCAAAAGAATACAGAAAAAAGAGATCTGCCCAGATGTCCGTGACTGATTGAACTTGCATTCAAATGACTTTTTATATTTGTCTACCGGAGGCCAGCAACACCAGCGTTCGGAGCAATAATGCATCGGAAGTGAAGGAGGCCAGCGGGACAGTAGTGCTCTCTGTGTTCTTAACACCAGTAGGCTTCATAGGCAGGAGCTGTACCGGGTTCGCATGTGTGCTTAATTGCTAGACGGTGATCTGCTTGTTACAGCTCTCGGACTTCTGTTTTTGACACCTATCCAGATATAATGGCTCGCTGCCAAGTGGAGACCGAGGGCGCAGGAAGAGCCGCTTCGCTCTTTACCGGCGGGCCAAAGCAAACGGCGTCAAACCCAGCGCCGTGCACATCCTCAACACGCCGCAGGACAGCAAGGTGGGTGTGCGCCTTTCAGCAGTGGTGGGCCGTTTCCTTCCTGTGATCCTCTGTTGTCTCTCATATGCGCTAGGGGACAGTTTGTGAAGGCAGATTGATGTTTTTTGTGCGTGTGTGTCTTTTGACAAAAAAGTTTCTGAATGATTGTTGATGGACTTTTGCCAGGTAGGTTAATGGATTGTGTACATCAGATTCCAATCCTTTGCCAAGGGTTCAGATTTTCTTACCTCACAGAAACTTTTCCTCTCTGGAGCTGAATTGAGAATAATGTTGTTGCATCCTGAGTTTCCTTAAAAGCGAGTGGCGATGAGGAGGGGTGGCCTAACGCAGCTTGTGGGCGCTGTGCTCGTTGCAGGCGGTGCACAGCAGGGGGCAGCACAGCATCTCCTTCACTCTGTCCCGTAACCAGACCGTGGTGGTGGAGTACTGCCATGACAACAACACAGACATGTTCCAGGTAACGCACAAGGAGAAGATCAGGTTTTTATCGAGGATCTTCCATCAGTGGCGACAGAAGAACAACACAATGCAATTTTCTCTTAAAATACTCTGTTATGTAACACCATCAAAGTAATCCTGGAGTAGGTGGATTATTTTGGGTCACAGCTGTGTCTATTTATTAATTGAAAAGAAAGCCTTTGAGAAATGTCTCTTAGTAAGTCTATTCTTATGCTGAAGGTGCTGCTCTTACTATTATTATGATAATAATGCCTCACCCAGTTTAATCAAAGCTTTGAAGGCCTTGATAGTCACGATTGTGGAAGTGTTAAAAACAGTCCACTGACATCCACATGCAGCAGAACAGATTTTAAAAAATTTGCAAATAACTAATGCGTTAAAAAGGAGAAGGCACAGCTTTAAAGGGTTCTAGTTTAAAAGTCGTTTTTTTTATTTATTTATAAAACTGTATATTTGTACATCTGTGTCTCTTTGTCTCCAAATGTGGTTACAAAATGTTAACAGATTTTGGCATTCTGAGCCCCTGTTTCATTTGATGACACACTGAAATATCAGTGAGCGACATCTTTGCTCCTCTGCCTGCAGATCGGACGCTCCACAGAGAGTCCCATTGACTTTGTGGTGACAGACACGTCTGGCGGGGGAAAGGAAGGGGAGGATCCCTCCGTTGCTCCCAGTACCATCTCTCGATTTGCCTGCAGAGTGGTGTGTGAGCGCCACCCGCCCTACACGGCGCGCATCTACGCTGCAGGCTTTGACTCATCCAAAAACATCTTTCTGGGGGTGAGCGGGCTGTTCAGACCCGGGTTTCTGATTTGTCGTGTATTTTTGGAGTCTCTGTTGGAATGGCTTGAAAAAGCCCTGAAAGGCCTTCTGTAAATCACCAGACTGCTGGTTTTGTTGGCAGTTTGTAAGAGAGTGACTTTTCTCAAAAGCCTAAAAGCTTGGAGGGCCACATTAGCCCCATGCATAGCCTCAGTTAATGGCTGTCTGAGGCAGTGATAAGACATGAATTTCCCCACTTATGCCTTAATGTCTTTCTTCCTCAGGAGAAAGCAACCAAATGGAAAAACCCTGATGGGCACATGGACGGCTTAACCACCAACGGTGTGTTAGTGATGCACCCTGAGGGTTTCCCTGAGGACCCCAAGCAGGGCCTGTGGAGGGAGATCTCTGTGTGTGGGGATGTGTACGCGCTGCGGGAGACGCGCTCCGGGCCCAGCCGGGGAAAGCTGGTGAGTCTCCGCCGCCTTGTCTCCGGCCTCCCCGTCCTGCGTCCCTCTCTGAGCGTTCGTGGGTGTGACGTTCGCCCCCGCAGGCGGAGGGCGAGAGCAGCGCGCTGCGGGACGGTTCCCTAGTGGACCTGTGCGGCGCCACCCTGTTGTGGCGCACCGGCGAGGGGCTCACGCGCGCCCCCACTCTGCGCCACCTGGAGGCCCTTCGCCAGGAGCTGAACGCGTCCCGCCCCCAGTGTCCCGTAGGCCTCAGCACGCTGGCCTTCCCCAGCCTGCCACGCAGCCACAGGTGGGGACAGCGGCGCCCCGAAGGGGGGCTTTTTGCTCTTCACCGCATGCTTTAGGGCCGCCTCTCACAGCCTTTGTGTCTGCATGTGCTGCCTCAGCCTGGAGGAGCGGCAGCCCTGGGTCTACCTCGCCTGTGGGCATGTCCACGGACGCCACGACTGGGGCCAGAGATCCCAGGCAGTGGAGGAACCGGGGGAGAGCGACGGCTCCACGGCCCGCCGGGAGTGCCCCCTGTGCCGGAGCGTGGGCCCCTACGTGCCCCTGTGGCTGGGCTCGGAGCCCGCCGTGTACGTGGACGCGGGAGCTCCCACTCACGGCTTCGTGCCATGTGGCCACGTCTGCTCAGAGAGGACAGCCAGGTACTGGGCGGAGACCCCTCTGCCGCACGGAACACACGCCTTCAGGCCAATCTGCCCCTTCTGCTCCACCGCCCTCAGCACCCCCGGCTGGACGCGGCTCATCTTCCAGGGCCCCATCGACTAGCCGACTCTCCCCAGCAGCCCCCGTCACAGTGACATGACGCCCCCTGAGCCTAATTTCTGTTCCAGGCGCTGACGAGTAGGAAGAGGTAACAAATACAGAGCGCTTAACTGCATCCCAATGCACGACAACACTCTTTAATAAGGTCGTGTCACTGAATGTAGCTCAGTGCTGAGGCATCCCCTCTTTTGTTTATCCTTCAGTGCTTTGAGTTCAGGGAGATACATGAAAGTAAACATGACAGTGTATTCAACCACAGATTTCCTCAAAAGTTCTAAATGATGTGTCCTCTGCTGGGCGGGATTAATACTTTATTTTTATGCCAGCTGATTTGAACGGTAACCTATCTTCCCACTCAACACTTCTCAGAAGCAACACTGTACGTGAACAGGAGATCGATTGCTGCTGTTTGAGCCTTTTCAAACAGGAATTAACACCGCCCCAGTGTAACCGTCAGGTCCAAACGCCGATTTTGTCCTTATCAGGTGACGCGTATCCTCTGAAACGACGAGTAGCTTTTTGCACATACTAAACGAATGGCCTTGACTCTCAGTTTAACGGCATTAACTGCAGGTATCTGTGTTCTTCATCTCGCACGTCTTGATCTGATATCTTGCCACCGCTCTGCTTTCTGAAAGGCGCTGTAATGAAGCGATTAGGTTTCTTCAAAACCCAGCTTCGGTACCACTTCACCTCATTTCTTTGCAGGTGCATTCAGAGCCCCCCCCCCATCTGCCAGCTGATGTGCAGACGGTTGGTTCCTGGCTCACGCTAAACGGGGTTGCAATTTGGGATAAGGGGCTCCTGCTTTCATGCAGCTATTCAAATTCCATCAAGTTTTGTTTTTTTTCTCATTTCAGAAAATTTTGAGTATATGTAGTTCTCATCTTTTATCAACACATTTCTCTTTTGGGTGACATCTATGCACAGACTCCCTGTGAAACAACACCCCCAGCGTCCTTTTTGGTTGGAAAGAAGAATCCCAAGCAGTGCAGCATACAGAGGATGTTTCATTGAGTGAATAGAGGATAAACAAAGGCAGGGAACTAACTGGTAAACTCCACTCACAACTCTCTAAAGCAATAATAGCCCTCATACAGATAAGCTAGATCCAGTGTTAGGTCAGTGGGGGGGGTTGGTGTTATCTCGGCGGCTCGACCAGAGGTGCGTTGGATTTCACCGCTCATCGATAGAAACCTTAAAGATGAGAATTGGTGTGTGTCGACCTCCGACCAAAATGCATTACTTCTCTTAGTTCGAACCCACTTCTGGTTCCTGAATTATGCTAAACCGAGTCCGTGTCAGTCGGTTTGATCTTACGTAACCTCCAAAAGAAAAAGAGAAAAATCTTTTTCAGTCTCAAAGAATACTATTTTGTTAGGAAATAGGGTGGGGTTTATTTGGGGAAAGGAAACATTCTTTTAGATGTTCGGTGTAAAAAAAAATGTAAAAAACCTTTTAAAAAAAAAAAACTACAACTATTTTTATAGCTGACAGTTGGTTTTTAGTTAACTGATCTTACTCAGTGTAAGCAGGTTCTGTACGTGTCCAGATATAACCGTGTGGTAGATGTAGGCGAGCCCGTGAGTGCGAAAACTTTGCCAACACTGTGTCCACTTACACACTGCTACCATAAAACATTGCCCAGACAATGAATGTAGCCAAATTCTCAGGCTATATTTAGCCTTCGCTGGTGCTCATATTGAATGGTCTATATTGTGATACTATTTTTGTAACTGAATATTATGGTGTTGCTTGGTGAACTAGTTTGAAAAGTGTGGTCATTAATAGCCTCAAGTACGGAAGACAAGACATAACTGATTATACACACTCACATGGATCTTGTGTCTAGCTTGCATGTGCTGAACGTACACGTACAGTATATACACTACACATACAGGTATTAAAGAAAACTTTGCACGGTGGATTGCCAACTTGTCATTCACGCGGAGAGTTTGTCGCAGATCAAGTTGTCTTCCAACTCCTCTGTTCGTTTAAAAGAGAAAACAGAAAAAAAGAGGAAGCAGCTTTTCAGTTTCTTTTTCCTGAAAAAGAGAGAGGAAAAAAGAGCCTAGAATAATCCTCATACTTGATAGATCTTTGTGAATCAGACCTCTTGTATCCCACGTTGTAATGCTATGCTAACGATTTCCATCACGCCGGTCTACAGCGTTTGTTTACATTTTGTATTCAGACCCGTCCTGGAGCGTTTCAGAGCTCATGAGAGCAAAGGCGCTGGTGCAAAATGTGAGTTTGTCATGTGGTGGTTGAGTGATGTTGTGGTGACTGCTGTAGCTCAGGTTAATGATCTCAGACTCTCAGCTGGCAAGACCTGAAGGAAGGCCTGGAGGAGGTCAAAAAGTCTCCAGATTCCAAAACAAACACATATGAGAGTACCCACATCCAGTTTACAGAAGGCACGACCGGTGGTGTAGTGGTGTTTGAGACTTCCATGATTATACAAGGATTCCTTCTCCGTCCACCCCTCCCCACCTGAAAGCATTTCCACACAGTCAGTCACAGACACAGAAGGCTCATTTCTAATTCTGCAAACTAACTTCCTATTAATATATTTCATAAATTAGTTCCGATCTGATCAGTTTGTATCACGTGTCCTAAGAAGGCAAAAGTGTAAATGAAGTGTAAATGAATGAATGAAAATGTTTTTTATTGCCGCTCAAAAGTAAATGTGTCCCCATTCAGGCAACGCTACACCACAGGTCAGTGTTCCACAGGTCTTGTTAGAAAAGGACCGGGCTCCGTCAGGCAGTGTAAACATCTCTGTCAGCTGCTGTTTATAAATCATGCCAAATCCAGTGAATTCTGCTTTTTGAACTTATAGAAAAACAACAGTATGTACCATTGGCATGTGGATGGATGAACAGCTGCAGCACCCCTGCCCCCATTCGCTTTTAGTTACCTTTGGCTCACTTATCTTCAGGCTTTCCTTTTCTTTCTCCTTTCAGATCTTTGCCATGTTTAGTTCTGTTCCTTTGTATTTAAAGCTTTCAGTCTTGGTGAAAATGTCCGAGACGGTATTGTAATGCGGCATCTTGTTGTTTGGTCGCACCAGTGACACCATAAGCTCGTCCCAAATCGTTTTATCTTTTCATTTTTTTGTTAATCACATTTCTGTTGTAACCCTCATTCCGAATGGTGAAACCTCAAAATCCTCAACTTACAGTATAAACTCACTTCTTCACAGGTGAGTACGTAGCTGACATGTATAATACAGAGTAAAACCTCACAATTAACAATGCATTCCTTAAATATATCTTGTTATCTACAGCAACGTTTGTTTATTTCTTTCTTATTTTATATAATTTTCTAACATATTCTACTGTAAGTGTCCGGTGCACAGACAATCACTATACACATGTCAATAAACCAGTAAAAAGAAGAACATGTCTGATTCTTTTTCCCCCTCAATTTAACCGGAAAGCGATCCCTTTAAGGGCACCAAAAGTGGAAGGCAGGCTCCAGCAGAGGGCGCCGCCCACCAGCTCTAAGGCCCAGGCCTCCACCACCAGGAGGTTGCTCTGGGTTGCATCAGCTCTTTAAAATAATCATCTGTTTTGATGAGCAGCTTTGGCAGCAGGGAACGGTACATCACCATGAAAATGTGATAAAAAGAAACAGAGCTGAAAATGACAGAATGCTTCGTTTCCAAAAGCAACTTAAAAGACTCTGCAAAGAATTCAGGACGCGAAAGACTCCGGAAGCACTGCTGTCATTCAGAAGTTCATGTGCGGAGATGATGGCACTCTTGAAGTTTGAGGAGGAGTTTTCTTTCACAGAAGCCTGTTTCATGGATATCTGTGACATGCCTAATGTCTTTCAGAGCACGGAAGTGGAGAAAATCACCAGCCTTTAACTGAACTGTGGAAATTCCTGTTTAAAGAGTCCCTTCATCTTCATCTCATGAATTATACTAGACGGCATTTGCTCATCGAGCACAGAGTCATCTGTGCAAACAAGAGTTTTTGCTGCGAATTACTCTTTTTTTTGGCACCAGAAGGTGCAAACAAATGGTCCTAGTAGGGAAAAGAGAGCGATAACCAACACTTTTCCAGAGGGGTTAGGTAGAATCTCAGGAAACTGATCTTCAATGCCACTTTAAAGGAGAACATAATGATCAATGAAACAGGAAGTCACAAAGCATTTTTAGGCGGAAGTGGACCCTATGCAAGCAGCACCGCCTTAAATCATTGGGGGAGCATTGCCAACTGTTGCTCACAAGCCAGAGAAAAACAAAAAAGGAAGGGCAAACTGGCTGGTGGAAGGTGTACAGAGCAGGAAGCGTATCTATGCTGTGGCCTTGCCTGGGCGTAGGGGCGGAGGTCTCCACCCTCCACGCATGTTTCCCATGGAAACTAGTAGAAACTCCGAGGTTAGGGCTAAACTCTGCTCCCTCTGGTGGATGTGAAGCAGGCATTGGAGACTGACTTTGTTTTAAATGGAGCTAAAGGGAGCATAAATGAGTTTGATAGTACCTCAATTCCACCTCCGCCCGACAGCTTTGAATATGTTTTTTTGAGAAAACTGTGTTTTATCTTTGCTTGACGTGTGCAGTCAGCCGCTCAGGTCACAGTTGTTTACCCGCTGCATGAGGCTCAGAAAATACACCATTCTATCCTTTTCCAGCCAACTAAATGGTGCAAAGGAGGAACGGGGATAGCTCCTCTTTTTCCCAGGCCCGCTAACGATGAGACCTGCCAATGTTTTGTAGCCTTTATGCGTGTTTGGGGACGTAGCGCAGAGGATGGCGGTGCAGCCGAGCCGTGCAGATGAATCCTCAGCGGAGGGATTTGTAGTTTTCTTATCCCAGCTAATTAATGTGAATCCCTCAATGGGAGTGGTATCGGTGGCTGGGAGGTTTGAAGGGGACTCCTCAGTCCCTGTGCGCGCAACAAAAAAAGAAAACGTGCAAGTTGTTGCATGTTGGAAGTGTTGCAAAAGCTGATGTGTGTTAATCACATGCTCTGAAATTTTAACTCTCCAGGGAGACGAAGGGCCTGTGTGCCATTGTTCCATCCATCCACCCACTGACTACAAACACTGGAAAACTTTAATTAAGCTGGGGCAAGAGATGATTAATTAACTTTAAGACGCTCACCTCTTTCTCTCTCTCTCTCTCTCTCTCCTAAATATTACACTGAGCCACTGAAAGTGTTCATTTAGCCACGTAATTTCCAAATCCAATTAACAGCAATATTACTGCACCGCAATCTGCTTTCCCGTGTTCTCCGGTCTTATGCGGCTATTCTCTTCAGTGGCTCGGCTGTCAGAGAAAGCCAGCACCCGTAAGCCGAGCAAAATGCATTAAACAGGGGTTAAGAGTTGTAATAACTTAGATTATAGTATGGAGTTTATTATGCTGTGTTATCCTGTTAGGGAGGTGATGTGGTGGCAGTGGGTCGGTAATCCAGACTGTCTGGTGTCTCACCGAGTGGTCTCCCACTCTGCCACCGTCGTCATGCGGATGTGGGTCGAAGAAGTTGAAGTATGACAGAGGGGGGAAGCTGGACCGCGAAGGCGTCTCAGCTAAATTTCCTAGGCCTGAAAAATTGACGTCCGGCTATGCAGTAGTTATGATGCAGAGCCATGTGCTGCCGAGGTCCTCTAAATGTCTCCTACTGCAGCAGAACCATGCCAGGCCGCCTCCTGGCCAACTTAAAAACGCCAAAATGGCGTCAACAGCCACGGCTGAGAGCAGATAGCATTGTTTCGTCATGCTTGAGGAGGAAGAATAAGCCTCTTAAAATATCTGCGTGGATAGAGGTAGGTGACAAAATGGGCCTGTAATTTAAGTCTTTGTATCGTTTTACCAGTCCTGAAAATGACTGAAACTCTAGCTCTAAAACAGCCCTTTGGTGTTTTAGAGATGTTTAGTGAATGTTTGAATTGCCCCGCAAAAACAAAATCCTGAGTGCAGCACGTCTCCATTGTCTCATTTGAATAAACTAAGCTGAGACACAAGGTGACATCCCCACTGGACACAAAACACCAGGAGAAGCAAACAACAATGCAGTGGTGGACATCCCTAAAAAGTAAGATCCTTTTCCGTCTGCTGTCTGTTAGATGGGGTTAGACTTTTATGTCATTCACATTTTTAGATTTGCAACATGAACGGTGACCCAGTTCATTCGATTCTTTTATTCTTAAAGGCCTTAAAGCTAAAACAGCCTGTAAACAAACTGTTTTTGTTGCTTTTGCCGTGCACATTCGTGGAAGTTTTCCAACCTTCATTTTCTGCTCCTGCCTGATTTAGTTCATTAGTAATTTTCCTTCTTTCCCTCCTTAAAGCTGCTCTCGCTGCGTGACCTACTGCCTCGAGGAGCCAGCGCCGGAATTCTCTGTAAAAGGCATCTGATGAAGTTGGTATTTCCTCTCAGCCCGTCCTTCTATGGCGTTCAGACGAGGCAAGTGTTTATTCTCCGTTGTCTTGTTTTGAAAACTAAGTGCTCCCTCTTCCTTTTTCCTCTCTGCGATCCACTCCCAGCGTTCAGGGACGAATACACTCGGCTCTGGCTGTATCAAACACATGCTCCATTAAACTCGCGCGGAAGGTGAGAGCCGTTCTGAAAACATTTCTCATTACACCTTATCACTGGGCCACAAAGGACGGAGGGGGGGGGCGGGCAAATGAGAGGGGTGAGTGGGAGATGAAGGACTGAAGACATCAAAGTGTTCCCGCTCTTTTTAAATAAGAGTGATCTTGTGCGAAAGATCCACACTACATAAAGATTAACCCTATCCACCCCCCCCCCCCACACACACACACACACACACACACACACACAGACGGCCAATATCACACACCCACATGGATTTATGTGTCACGGGTTAATAACTATGGGGAAGAGAACAAGGAGGGGGTTCCTGCAATTTGCGTATGTGTGTGTGTGTGTGTGTGTGTGTGTGTGCACGTTGGATGTGTGTATGAGTAGAGAGGAGAGAAGAGCCGGAGATCGCACAGCAAGACCACAAAAGGCTCGGTTTCGTCATTGGCTGACAGCACTCCCACCAGCACCACAGCACAGACCTTTCAGGGCTCTCCAGGAACACACACACACACGCACACACACACACACACACACACACACACACACACAAGCAGACAGAGGCTGGGAGCTGCTCTGCTGCCTGCGTCGTCACGTCCTTTGGCTACAAATTTGAACTCACTGCTATTGACAGGTCTGCTCAGCTCGGTTTGTTTTAGCATGGGACTTTCACCTCGCGCTGGGATGTAGGGCTCTCCTCTGGGCCTTGTTGGGCCTGTTGTTTTTCACAATCAAGGGAAAGAGTTGCTGCGCATTCTCTGTCTCCCCACAAGTTGTTTTTATGCCCTATATGTGTGTGTGTGTGTGTGTGCCTGCTCAGTCCCGCCCGGTGGATTAGTGACGTGGGTTGGAGCTCACCCTCTCCCTCTGATAAGGGCGTGCGGCGCTGACTCCCGCTCCCTGGTTCCCGTGCTCAATTTCAGATAGTGCTAATGGAATCTGTCCCGCGCGATTGTAATGCGAACGAGACTCATTTTCCACGGAGCTTGGAACTGTCAGCTTGGCAGGGCGGTGGGGGGGGTGGGGGGTTGGATGGAAGGAAAGGAGAACCGGTAAAGACAGGGTTGTTGGAATGATGAGGGTGGAGTGGATGAGGGTGTGTGTGTGTGTGTGTGTGTGTGTGGCTGACATGCTATGGTAGACCTCTACTTTCTGCAGTGTTCTGACGTGTGTGACACTCTGGTATTTGAAGCAGTTCTGAGAATCTCCCATTGTGTAAAAAAAAATGAAAACACAATCACACATCACAAACCGATATTTTGCTTATTATAGAATGCGGCAAAACATTTGTATGGAATTTTCCAAAAATTTTAAATAAGAATCTGAAAAACTTTAGGACCAGGCAGAGAATTCTGCCTGTTTTTAATGATGTGCGTTTAAGCATTCAAAGATCAGAAGCAGGGCCTTTGTTTAGTTTGTACAATTTAGCATTGAATAACATGAGTTGGAAATCCCTCCACACTTTGTAGACAGAGACACCTCACCCAGAAACTCTTTTTACTGCCCAGTTTCCAGATGAGCTAATAAGTAAAAGTGTTTTCCTCCATTGACGCAAAACCTTTTCTGCCCTTTGTTTTCTCCGTCCCAGTTTTTGTAGAATGCGTGGGGGTGAGCATAGGATGTTTCATAAAAGTCTCATAAAGTTCCTTCTCAACATCTGATCACTTGGGCTGTTAGTTCCATTTGATAACAACTGTGAGTGGATGGGTTGTGGGTTCAGGTGTAGTTCAGTCAGCAGTCTGCAGGTGGCAGTGTTTGCATAACGGACAGATAGAAACGAATGAACATAAAAACTTCTCTCTGGCCGGTGTGGTCCTTGCCAACTCCAAATTACCTTTAAAAATGTGTTTGTAGAAGTGATGGTGGACATTACCCTCAGAGGCGTCTGGGTTAGAGCATATCGGAGTGTTTCCCCCCCCAAATCCTACTTTCTTCACTTTGGAGTTCAGTTGGGCCGTTGTAACGATTCGAAGAAATGAGGCAATGGAGGTCACCCGGGTCAGGCCGTGCACGTCTCTGAGTGACGCTCTTCTTTTTAATATCCTTCCAATCTGCACTCATTCAGTTCAGCACAGAGAGTCCAGGCAAATGCCAATTTGGCAGTGTTACAGGGATTACAGTGGTGGTGGGCATCTTTAATCTGGGGCTGACTGTAACATTTGTCTGCACTTAAAACTGCCATCAGTCACCTTTTTCCATCTGGTGAAAACACCGGAAGTTGCTGGAGCTGATTAGACTCTTAGAAATAGATGAACAGCAACGTAAATCTTACTGTTGGGCTTTAAAAGCCAGTAATTCATACATCCACTAGGGAGTGTTCCTGGTATCCTAATCATTCCTTACACAGAGCATA
This sequence comes from Menidia beryllina, assembly GCA_013363375.1. Taxonomy (NCBI): domain Eukaryota; kingdom Metazoa; phylum Chordata; class Actinopteri; order Atheriniformes; family Atherinopsidae; genus Menidia; species Menidia beryllina. The sequence continues at coordinate 3,015,266 of JABUIW010000152.1, read as the reverse complement.
GAAACAGATAATGTAAATAGTAGTTAACTAAATGTTAAATGTATGCCATATAAATATATATATACACACGCATACTTGTGTATGTACATGCATACATGCCTCTGGATATGCACAAATGAGTCTATGCTTGATCTCCACTGGAGCTTCCCCACAAATAAAAAAAAAACAACTTGCAGGATTAAATCCTTGGAGCTTAACATTAGGGAAGTGCAGAGTTCAGCTCTTACAGGGTGAAAAAAAAAGGCAACCCATTATCTTTCAAAGAGTGGGAAAAAGAATCAGAGGTTGAGGGCGGCAGACTGTGTTACTGAGGAAGAAAAGCATCACGTTGCAAGGAAGACAGACTGATAAAAGGACGAAAGCATCACAGGAGGAAGAGAGAAAGGGGCCCCACAAATTGGCAAAGGGAAGTCAGGGTCTCTCCGCTTTGCATTTCATTTACATGGCTGGCCGTATCGACCAATCGGATTGGGAGCAGAGCCCGAGGCTTAGGAAGGCAAATAAAGACTCCAAATGCCTTCACTGCTCTCATCCCTCTCTCTCATAATACCCTGTCTGCCCTTCTTTTCTCTCGCTCCCTCTCTTTTCTCTCCTCTCTGTCATAATACCCTTTCTCTCCCCATTCTTTCCTCTCTGGCGTGGTACTATAAGTAGACCCTGTCCGCTGTGATAGCGGGATGAGGAGAGGTGAAGGGGGGGTGGGGGTGGGGGGCACTGTAGAGATGACTTTCTCTGCCACCCACCAAAAAGTAAAAAGCAATTCTGTGCCTGTGTGTAGGTTTATTTGCAGGATTTTTTTTTCTCAGGCTCTATGAGCAGAAACGGTCTCCCACATGTTTATTCCCGCTCTTCTTTTCTCTTCACTGCTTTCTGTAAACACTCACCTGCTCTGGGACCTAAAAAGAGGCAGCGTACGCCCATTAGCATGAAACACTTGCAAACACGCACGAGCGGAAAAGACAGAGCAATAGCTAATTGATTTAAAGTGCCCTCTAATTAATGGAGAATATATGACGTTGTCGATAATTGATACTGATAGCTTTGGTGTGGATGCAGTTGATGCTAATTTCCTGAGTGTGATGCTGTAGACTGCACACACACATCACAGTGACACCCCTCCACTTGAATTAATTTGAATAATGGCATGTAGACAGACACATTAGAAAAATCCAAGAATGACTCCAGGCACTTCTCACAGGAGACATGGGAGCACTTAGCACACACACACATACACACACACACGAACAGTGAGAGAAACCTTGAGGGGATCATTTTGTGCCATAATACAAGACTAATAGTTTACCTCCCATCCATGCATGACAGTCCTCCATCCGCGAGTCGAAAGGGAATTTTGGGAAAAGAGTCAGAGGGTGAGAGAGGAGCCTCTTCATGCCTTTCATGGATAATGACTATGTCCTCCACATTGGTGCAGCATATTTCCATGTTCTCTCTCTGTGCAGTGCAGAAACAAGTGCTGCAATCGTTTTCTTTTTGAGCCAAAACATCAGTGGCTCAAGGGGAGAGAAGCAGCAAGTGCGTTTGATATTTAATGGGGAAAAACACACACAGCCTCATGTTGCTCACCGTGGACAGTGTCCAAGAAGAAAAGCAGTGGCACTGACCCGTCCTCTGCCCAGAGGCTGGGCTTTGGAACGTGTCTGTCTTGTAATGCAACATTGCATCCCAGAAAAATACTGATCTATAGAACGTAAACTCAATAACTCACGAGTTAAACTCACAACACCATCGTGGTCGCCATCGCTCGAGTAATGGGGTAAAGTTGACTCAAGTCTAATTAGTTTGATGTTGATGGATTTTTCCAAACACTAGCCCCCCCCCCTCCCTCATTGTCATTGTGATTGTGGATATGACAAGTTTTTTCTTGTTAAACAGGTGGCTCTTGACATCTTTTTGACTTGATGCAGCTGACAAATGAAGAAAAATGAGCAAAACCTGTTCCTGCTCTGCCCCAGACTGTTACTGTCACCCCAGTCTGGGTGGTGTGCTCGCTCGCTTCTGCGCCCCAAACACACGCACGCACACACTGACCAAGTCTCCTCTGCTGTTAATCATCAATAACAATGGCTCATTTGTCAGGGAGGAATGTTTACAATGGGATCACCCTTTAGGTGTGTCAGCCCCTCCCCCCGACACGACAGTGTGTCAGTGTGCCGCCAATTACCGAGCGCAAACTGAATGAGGTCACGACGGGGATGGGGTCATTAGCAAACCCCCCCCACCCCCCAACCGACCCCATGGGGCCCAAAAAAAAGGGGCAAGGAAGAGATGGAGGGACTGATAGTTGAAGATGAGCCCACTTTCTTTTCTTTTTTCTTTTGAACCCTTTTACCACCATCCAACAGTCAGGAGAACCCTGTCAAAGTGATGATAGTTTATGGGTATTCAGGGGTTCTGGCTCCATGTCAGCGACTTAGAATCCTTTTACATCACCTCTCTGTTCCTGCCAGGCTTCATTCAGTCCAAATTGCATCACACACGCAAAAGCCAGCGGTGACACGCGAGCGACTGATGGCTGCTGTCAAAGGCCTGGAAGACGGTGGTGAAAATTGCTTTTATTTAATCTTTAGTGACATTTTTCTTTTGCGCTCTCATGATTGGGTATCAGCATGCTGAACAAAATGCTGGTCTAAAAAGAAATGTTTTTAATTCCACTCCTGAAATTGCCCTGACAGCTACCTTTACCAAAAAGTCCTTTGCTCTTCTTTGTGGTTTGTCAGTAATTAGAGATATAAGAGAAGTTTGGAAAGGATCGCCAAAAGTCTTCGCTGCAGAATTTGTGGTATATTCTAGTTATATTCTCTTCTCTGTCCTGAGAGGGAGGACTTCTCCTGAACTTGTGTGTATTAACCTTAAAAAATGATGTGAGGATGCTGTCAAACCCGTGTCACAGAGCGCATCATCCTGCCACAGAACAAATGACTGTTTGCGCTCCGCTGAATCCCTGTGTTCGCCAGTCCTCACAGGACATTGTGTGGAGAGAGGCCCCGTGAGTACATTTTAAGTGGTCAGCCATTTGGGCTTTGTTGAACGTGGCTTTCACACCGCTCTAATGAACTGCCTGTTGATGTTGTCCATTCTGTTCTACATGGCGGCGCTCCGCTTTGTGCTCCTGTCTTCGTTGGGATGGCTCATTGGTCTCTGCTGCTGGGCGTCATAGGGCCTTTACGGCTGAAAAGTGGGACAGCGGATGTGTTGCAGGTCAGAGCAGGAGTGAGGGAACGCCTCTCCCTGCGGCTCGCACACGTCAACAACCAGCCAAAAGCAAGTGTGCCCATTGTTTCTGAGAATCCTCCTCACTCAGAAATGAACCCGCAACAAAGGGATAAAAAAAAAGATGTAATATTTTTGTTATTTTTCATAATCATTCCTGCTCCTAAAAGCATCATCATGTACTGTACATTTGGAGTCATTATATGAAAAAAAAGATTGAAGTATTGGAGATGGTAAAAGCGATTAGCGGTGAGGCTGTCTGGTGTGAGCGTGTCCTTTGTTGGCCGAGGACATATTTGTGTTTGTGTATCTCCATTGTGATGCGTGTAATCCGCATGCTCTCTAATCCCGGAGCAGGTGGCCAGGCGTTTGGCGGCTGTAGGGAGGGGGGGGGGCGTCGGGAGGGCATGCTCCTCCGGCTCCCACACACACACACACACACATACTCGTATACCCGTACACACATGAGTGATCCACGGCCCCATAAACACGTCGCACCCGCTCGGCGTGCTGCGCCTCACGCGCTGCCTCGGGTGGGGGGGGGGGGGCTCATAGAGACACACCTGCACTGGAAGCCGGTGCCAGCGTTTCCTGTCAGGCCCTCTTTCGCCACCCGCGCCCCGCCGCCGTCCACCGCAGAGCCGCTCGCCTCCAGGAGATCACTCCCCGCCGTCAACAGGTGGGCTGAGTCAGGGTGGGGCAGGGGGCGAGGCATCTGTCAACAAACTGTGCACCCGCCCACCTCCACAGCACTACCTCTCCATCTGCCTGGAGAGAGGAAGAATGGAAAGGTCAGTGAAGCAGTGGGTCAGTCACAAAGGAGGCTGCACACACAAGGCCGCTGTTGTTCCAGTTCCGTTCCTGGTCCGCTTTTATCGAAGTGCCCCACTTTTCTCCACTTGGCACTCGGATAGAGTCGCGTGTTATTTTGTGAAGTTTTGCATGTTGTTCTGTTGTCTCACAAGGACTGGGAGGCCCCTCGACCTTTGACTCGTGTATTGTACCAGAGGTACAGGAGAGGGTCGGCGGTTGAAGTTTCTGCGCTATTAGCATGTGACCTTGTTGAGTTCTGATTCGAATCTTTACTTGCCCTTCTGGAACCAGAAGATCCATCGACACATTACCTCCTCCAGAAATGACAGAATCCAGACAGAGATGCAGAATATTCAGTCAGATTCATGTGAACACAACTTCAGACATCAGTACAGTCTAAAATGATGCAGAGTGATCCCAGACTGGACCGGACCAACTCCTCTCTTTCAGAGTGCACCTCGGCATCATGTTTGAGAAAACGCTCTAGACTCATTTCACAACTGCCTTTGCAGTCTTCTCAGTAAACTAAAACTTGCATTTTTCAATCTATTTTTTTATGCGCGGCCCATCCTCGATGATGTTCACATACGGTTGCATTGGTGTATGCATGAGCAGCGTTTTTATAAAGCATAGTGCAGCCTCACATGCCGCATCCATGAATATGGATGCATTTAAATAAAGTTGCATAATCTCCCACAGCTAGATTTGAATATTGAACTGTTTTTTTCTCTGACTGCAAAAGGAAAAGGAATATTTGTTGAAAAGAAAATAATATTCACAGTCTAGCTCAAGAGTGGTTATTATACATCAGATTGCCAGCAGGTATGGTTAAGACTATAGTAAATCTCCACAGAATTATTTAAAAAAACGCTGCTCATGCTTACACCAATGCAACCGTATGTGAACATCATCGAGGATGGGCCGCGCA
>JABUIW010000152.1:2981017-2997811 GCA_013363375.1 Menidia beryllina | reverse complement strand
ACACACACACACACACACACACACACACACACACACACACACACACACACACACACACACACACACACACACACACACCCCTCCAAGTCTCTCGAGAATCTGCAAAGTTAGGCTTTATTTCCCGCAGTCAGGGAGGCCAGAGCTGGACTCAGAGGTGGACTCAGAGGTGGACTCAGAGGTGGACTCAGAGGTGGGCAGGAGGAGGACAGGATGCTGCTGCATCAGTTCTCCTCCCCTTTGTTTCTCAGCCCCGTTTTATCCTGACAAAGAAACACATTCTTGATTTTAAAAAATTATAAGACAATATTTAGAATTCCGGCAAAAATGCAAAGACAGTCCCACCTAACACATTATTGGACAGGGGAGGTTGATTTTCCAGCGTGCGATGGCCATGTTCTGCCTCCTCCAGCAATTCCAGTTCACTTCAGCTGTCCACATCAAGGTCAAATCAATGGCTGGGCCCCCTCCACCAAGCCCATCTGTTACATGCTGACACTCAGAACTGTATGGAACAACGGATTCTTTTTTCTGTCTTTATGCCACATGCACCTAATAGTGATAGATTTATTGATATGAGCAAGATGAACGAAGCCACATTATTGACGATCACAACTCACAAGCGGGCGTCTGTGGATATTGACTTACTGTCTGCTTCTCTGCTCCTAGGAAAACTAGTCAGGAAAACGGCTGACAAAGCTGGTATGTAAAAAGTGCAGGTTAGATTCATGGTTTAGAGTTTTTGGTTTTTTTTTTAGGAACCGGAAAAGTCTGCAAGCTTTTTTAAAATATTTTGTTTGTTTGTTATTTCGTCTCGTTTTTCTTGGGAAAAGAGCTGGTTTATGATATAATTCTCAGTGATCCCCCCTTCAATCAGATTTTAGGAGTATGTGTTCAGCGGCACCGACAACAATTTCTTTAATCAACAATTTCCCCTTGACTGTGTTTCCATATGCTGCACCTAGTATTTCATGTTTATATTTCACATGTTACAATGCACGATCACGAGCACTAAGAGTTGCAAGAAAATGCTACAACTCTACCTAATACTATATTTTAGGTACATAAGCATGTCAACTTTCAGCAAAATACTCCTGATGGCCCAATTTGCCTACTTTTTGTCCAAAAGGCTTTTATTAACGGCAGATTCTTGTGAGACCTTCTTGTTTTAACACACTTCTGTTGTCTGAACTTCCAATCTTATCTGTGACATCCTCCTCAAGTAGAGCCTAGAGAGACCCTATAAAATGTGTTATATTAACTGTCCCTGCAGTCCACCCAGTGCCAGCGTAAATGAGGAGGAGGCACGTGCAAAAGATAGTCTGCAGCTGTAAGACCAAGTGCTCCTTTTGATCACATTGCCATTTTCAGATCGATATCTTTCAACGAGGAGAATTTTTTCTTCAGCCAAGCAGATGCAGCTGATCTCCACTGGTAGTTTCTTCTTTCGGTACAGTAAGATTCCATCAGTGCAGTAAAACAGCCACACCACGTCACCTGTGATCCACTTCAAACTGGAAGTTACTGGGCAGGAGTTTATCCTTTGTATATCAGCCTGAGCTCCACTACTGTTTAATGTTAAGAGATATGCCTATTTAACCCTCTTTGGGCCTTCTACTGCGTGAGTTCCATTCTTCTGGTCCCTCATTGAGATACATCCACCACTTGTGCTTTGCCCATGGGAGGGTTGAATGTCTTGTGCCTGCTGATACCTCGTTAACCTCCCACGGCCTGTGGCTAGTGTTAGCCAAACTGAGAGGCCTTATACCTGGGTATTGGTCAGCAGGGACAGACCCCAGGAGATCAGGACCCCCCACTGTCCTGGGGGAGGGAGGCAGGCGGTATAGAGGAGGGCCAAACAAAAACACAACCTGGGATCCCCACGGCAAACAGCCCACCTACTGTCAGCCGGCATCTGAGCCGCAGCACACCGGCCCTTCATTCACATTCTGATGATGGCAAATAGTGAGCAGCACACACACCCACACACTCAGGTGCACACAGTCGGGCTTGTATGCAAAGGGCATTCGAACACGCAACTCAATTTGTACGGCAAACACACACACACATAGATTTTGAATGAGTATTGCTCTCAATTTTTTTACGGTCAAGCTGATACAACACACAGATATCAGAGGAAAATGTGCAGGTGTCAATTTTTAAAGGCTCAGCTAAAGGTTTTGAATCCATATTTTCAAGAGAGTAAATTGCGTGTAAAGAGCAAAGTTCTGAAACTGCACAATGGGAAGAGATTGGGGAGAGAGTGACAGAAATGAGGAGGGGGAGTGTAAAGTTAATCCCATCTGAATTGATGGAACCGGCTGCAGGACTGACACTGAAAACAGTTTTTCTTTTCTTTCTTTTCTCTGCATATTTGCTCTCCCCTCTCCCTCTCTTTTTGCTTCCTCCCATGCCTCTCGCTATTTCTCTGCCTTCTTATCCTTTTTAATTAGAGGGGCTATTCTGCTGCACAGAGGACCTTAATCCCCAACTGACCAACAATGTAAAAAGCCAGCCTTTGAACATCCCACCCGCGCCCCTCTCCCCTGCCACCAATCACCACGCCGCCCGGCCACTCCACCGCAGTCGCCGTCGGGGAAAAACAAGGCCCTCTCCCGTTTCCATCTTTTGCAGCATCTTGGAGAAAGCACTCGGGGAGCCGCTGCGAAAAGAATTAGTCTGAAAGAGCATTCCAATATCCTCCGAGGTCCTTGAAGAACTTTGAAACGAGGTCAAAGCCATGTTCAAATGGAAATTGACTTTCACCAAATCAAGGCCCCAGAAATAATCACGTAACATCTAAAGTTGAGAGAGCTTCATTTTGACGAGACGGCATTGTTGCAGGGAGAAATTGGAACAGGTCTCCGTCCAGCTATGGACGGAGGTCTGAGAATTAAAGAAAACTTCTGTTGCAGGCAGCTTCACAAAACCAGTAGTTCCTTTACTTTTCTCTGCATAAATGAAGCAAAATTGATCCCTCTATTGTTCTGCAAAAGAGAGGGTTAGGGGACACGATATAAAGGGAACAAACTCAAAAGTAGATCATTTAAATTCCCCCACTGGGTCTTATTTCCATATGTATGTGAATCACAAAATGGAGTTCATCAACAAACCATTGTTGTGTTGTTAGATTACGATATCCTTTAAAAGTGAAATACCCAAATGGAAGATCATAAGTCAGGGTCCTGAGGGAGAGCGTTGTGGGAGTTTTGGTCACTTACAACACTGTTCATGAATAGAGACATGCACACAGTTGTTTTTGTTGCGCTGATTACACTGATTTTTAACCTCTTTATTAACTCCTGTTATTGACTGACAGCAGCCTGCGTGTTGAAAATTATTACGAGGGTAATGATTTTTTCCCCACTAATTATCTTAGACACATAACAATACAGCAACTCTGCCTGAAAGTAACTCAAGGTAATTTCCTGTAATTTCAGCTCAAGCTCATATACTGTCAATATTTTTGCCAACATAGCAATCTGACAAGTTGCCACTGGAGCACAATAACAGTCCACACACTTTCATCACTCCTCCGCTAATTCCTTTCTCCGCCGACGACTGCAGTTTTCTTATTTTAACATTCCAGCTCAACAGCCCCTCACACAGACAGGGGAAAAAAATATATAATACAGGGCAGCCAATCCCGCTGCCTGGCTAATCACAGGCCCAATATTTCCATAGCAGGCAATTAGCATCTTGCTTTTATGTGTGAAATGGCTGAGGCAAGAGGAGGACCGAGTCGAGGAGAGAGGCACTGTAGACGCAGAGAGAGAATAAAAGAGCAATTAAGATGTTGGGTGAGCAGAGGACACAGACAGGCAGTCTGTTGCCGTGTGATTTGAGGCTTGCAGGCCCGGTAATTAGCCCTTCATTGTGAGATAATGGACTTGGCCGGTCTTGCTGGTTCCTCGAGCTGCCCGGCTCGACTCGACCCGCGGAGGGTCAAAGGCCGCAATGTGCAGTTTGGCTCCTAAACCGCCGTGCGCAGACGTGCTGTGTCGCGCGTGATCTGATTACGAAGTCCGAATTCGGTGGAGCAAAATGCACTTTAGAAAAAGGAAATGAAGCATCTTTTTTTTGACGGGGTAAGTTAGATTGAGTTATTTGGGGACAGGGCGCCGGTGATTGCAAAGGCCGGCATTGAGGCATTGGAGTCATCGGCTCCTTAGCCCGCCACCCTTTGGTCCTGCCATCTTTAGAGGCGCAGTAATCTGTGAACCCTGAATCATAAGCTTTTGGTAAATCTATGTAATACGGGTAATTCGATGAAGCAGTATTTTTCCTGGTGAGAGGCAAAATCCTGTTGACTATTCAGGGACTGAATCATCCAACAGTAATGCCATTAGACCAGTGCCACGGATTCCACAGAAAATGCTGTTTAATTGCCAGTAACCGACCATTGTTTGGTGACGGGTAAACACTGGCAGCGGGGGCGGAGGTGGTGGTGGGGAGTGTTGAATCGTGTGAAAAAAATAGGTGGCCCCTTCGGCTTCAGCCAATCGCCACTTTGAGAGGGATTTACACAGGCTCAGAGAAGCCCGCGCGGCAAAGTGGCAACGGCTTAGCTGAAGTCTTCCCGAGACTAAACGCAAAGCAAACCTTTCCTTTTAATGCAGGATTTGCTCAACAATGCGATTTAGAGAGGTGTCTATTGAAGATAGACATTTTTCTTCCTTTTTTTGTTTTTGTTTGGAGTGGTAAGGTTTTTGAGGATCAAGACTTGTGCAGGTTTATTAGCGCAGGACTCGGCGGCTCAGGGATTGTTGGTTGATGTAATCGTCGTGTGGTTTGCGTTAGGCTGTATGTGCAAACACGCTGACATTAAGTCCCATTCACGCACTGTGAATGTTTAAGAACAATGCCACTACCTACACTCAGACACTTATTAAAGCCTCCTAACAATAAAAACTGATATAAACCGTCAAAATGAGCATGAGCTCATCTGAAGAAGATGAAGTGATTTTGTTTTCTATTCTTTTACTTCTCCCAGATTATGCCTTTTTTCCCTTCTTTTCTTTGTACCACACAGGGACTTTTTTATGAGTGTGAAAATCTGAGATGCATTGTGGTGCCTGCTCGTGGTACGTCGGCTCTCAGGCCTGTCCCGGAGGAGGCAGATTGGAAGCGAGAGGTGTAGCAGCCCAGGCTCTTTTTCATTGTGAGCCGGTGTCTTGGAGACGGGCAGCCCTGCCAGAACCGACACTGATTGGGTTTGACACAGCATCCAGGAGGCGAGAAGAGGCTTTTCTTTTCTTTTTTTCTAACCCCATAAGTAAAAAGAACTCGTTCTTTTTTTTCTACAAAATGCCCCTCCCTCTCCTCTCTCTTCTGACCCCCCCTTCTGTTGTGTTTCTTGTGCTCCTCTTCAGGCCCTTTCTCTTTCGCTCCTCTTCTTACATTCCTACAAGGCCCTCATTTTCAATTCTCAGATCAAATCCATCGCACCTCTGTTTCTTTTGTCTTCCTCTGTCATTGTCCCTCTCACTTGGATGCTGAGGGATAAATGTCATCTTCTGCACTGCAACATTGACCAAACGTTTATGTTTTTCTCTCATCCTCAAAGTTGAAGAAATGGTAACCACAGCTGTGACTGGAACTTCAAATACTGAGACAAATCTGAGTAGTCTGTAAAATGGACATTATGCAACATAATGAGCACGGTACAACATCACAGGGTGCAAACTGCCACATCCAAGGGACCCCTAATCACCATGCTCCAGGCTATGTTCACACACTGCTAAAGGCTGGACTTTTACACAGGATTTATCCTATAATTCACTAAGCTTGGGGATCATTTGTGTTCCTAAAGACCTCTGATGGTGTATTGCACTTGCAGCTTCTTTCCAGCAGTTCAATTTTAACTAGCAGTTTGAGGAAACTGTGAGAATGTGACAAAGTCAGCAGACATCCGGCTCTATTCAAGAGCAAAATCAGCATATAGCAGCTTTATTTTTTTTGTGAAAACCTTTTTTTTGTTTTCTGTACTTATCTTATCTCTGTTACCGTCTACGATTTATTCTTTCCTCATTTGGGGTGATTTTCAGTTAGAGCAAAAACGTTTTTAGCTCTGACATTCTGAGTGCATCTTGGCTGCACTGTCCGATATTCAGAAATTTTCATTATTAGAAAGCTTCCATCTGGCTCCTTTTTGAACAGTCAGTCAATCGTATAGTATATTTACTTGCACATTAAATTACAATAAATGAGAGGGAAATTGATTCAAATGTTCTTCTTTTTGATTCACTTTGAATTTGATGGATAAGTGGATGCAGAACAACCCTTAAGCATGATCAACCCACCTCCATGCTTAACAGTTGAAGCTGGATATTAGTTTGGATGTCATTTAAAGCTCGACTCACCTGTTTATTTGAACTGTCATAAAGCTCTCGTTTCAAACCTTTCCGATGATTGCTTTTAACAGCTTACGGGTCCCTATAAGCTGTAAAGTACGGAGACTTTAGAACAAGCTTCAAGAGTTCGGCCAACTTTTTGCACTTTCCTCTTTTCCGTTTTTTTTTTCTCTGAAAGCATTACAAGATAGGAGTGATATGCAATAAAAGAAGGTGGGGAGGTGGAATTTTCTTGGAATTGATTCGTCTTCAGATCACCGAAGGAGAGCACCAAAATCTTGATCCGCTTAATGGAGCCACTAATGACGAGCTCCATTAGTTTAATGTATGCTTTTATCGCCCTGCCCTTAGATGACTGTAGCATTTCATTAGACATGTCTGCCTCATATCTCACTTTGCACCCAGAGGAAACTGTGAAAGGATTAAATTTTTTTTGATAGACCCCCTGCCTCTTCCTGCCTCCCGTCCTCCTCCCGCTCGTCCCTCCTCCCCTCCCACCCTACTCCCCTCAACTCAGCTCCCAGCCACAGACAGAGGGCCCAGGAGGAATAGTGCCTTTGTCATCCTGCCGTTTTTCAGAGTTGGGGAACAAGAGGAGTTTAATCCTTATTGTCCAGGAGGCTGCAGAGGGTGAAGGGGGGTCCTCCGGCTGTAAAATGATCCAACTGGCCTTGGGCTAATCCCCTCCTAACCCCCACTCTCTGGCCTGGACCTCCTCCTGGCCTTAATGCACACCCCCACACTGCCACAGTATCAAGCTATAAACACACGAATCCTTACTCATAGAGCTGATCTTTAAGCAATCTTTAAAAAGATACAAGTACGTGAATTATTGAATCGATGCATTTTTTTCTCACTTTGTCTCTTTTTTGTAAACATCTGAAACAGAATGCTGTCATTTGTTGGGATGATTGTAGTGGTTTAGGGTGGTGTGTTTGAGTGGGATTTAACCTGATCACCTGCACGTGGACTTAATCAACCAGTCAGTCAGAGGTGTCAAACTGACTCCCACACACGCATATTCACCTATTCACCTCAGTGTGTTCGCGTATGTGAGCCACACAGCTGTTTCAAATGTCGAAAAGCCTCGTTTGACACATGACGTGTGAAGCAAACAGCCCTGTCAACACTCGAAGAGATGTGAGTGGATGTGTGTGAGTGTGTGCATGCAATATGTGGGCTGGTTAAAAAAAAAACAACAAGCAAAAAGCTCAGATTTTGTATTGCTTTCATTAACTAAAGGATTATTTGGAGAGCGGACAGGACAGGACTGGACATATATTTGACGTTAAGTCTGCCTATAACGGCAGAGGAGCTGAGCACAAATCTTCAGCTTTCAGTTTTCCTACCTTGCGCAAACCCCTCCATCCCTCCCTTCTTGGCTGTTTCATCTCTCTCCTGTTCTGTCTTCATCTCCTCGCTATTTCTCCTTCCCCTCTTGTCTTTCTTTTACTGTGCTCCTCCCTGAGTGACAGCTCAATACACAGCTCTCTTAGGCTTATCTAGCCTCAGCAGATGGTTGACTTGGATCACTGTTCATACGCCACGATCTGTGCTGGTGATAAAGACAGTTACAGAGGGAATATATGCTATCTCTCCCTTGCTTGCTCTTTATTTCTATTGCTCCTTCTCCTCTTGATCCACTTCATTAATTCATCCTCTCTCCATCCACCTCTTTTCAGCTCTTTGATTCAACCCTCTTTCTATACCTGCATGGCCCTCTCCACTTCTCCTTCCCGTGTCCTCTCTGTCCCACTACCTGCTCCCCCTCGGCCGTGCTCGCCGCGTCTCCCCATCTCCCTCCATCCCTCCATCTCTGCGCATTGAATCTGGTGCTCTGTGATTGTCTCTGGCTCCCTGCTGGGCTGGCGCCTGTCTAAAGGGCCCTAGGACCCGCACGCACCAAGGGGTCTGCAGTCATGCCAGCGTTTCCTCCTCTTCTCCTCTCCTCTGACATATCAGTTCATCTGGCCACTCCTCATCTCCAAAGAATAGATAAAAAGGTCAAATTGTGCCTCCTTTTTAGGCAGTTCTCTTCTCTGTTATCAAAGTTTCCCTGCATAGTCGGCCTCAAAGCACACACACACACTATCTGTGTGCTGCAAATATGTGGAAAACAGAGCAGTAATCTTCAAAGTGCAGCAGCGTTTCATTTATGTGATCACTTCATTTGTGCAAGTGATGCACACTTCACAGGCTGCAGTCACCCATTTTATGTATACTTCACTTGTTTGGATCGCTCGCACGTTTTTTTTCTGTCTTCACAGCAAGACAACAAAGCGAATGGGTAGGGTATATCTGCCACTCGTGGATGAAAAAGGCTCTAAGTGCTGGGAGCGATATGAATGAGAACGTATAACACAGCACCTTGTATGGCAACAAGGAAACAGACTGGCAAAGATATCCCCTGCACATTCACATACACACACACACACACACACACACACACACACACGCACACTGTTCGTCAGACCTACCCTGTAATGTGTGCCAGTGTAATATGAGAGGGGAAAGCATGAAAGGAGGCACAAACTGTGTGTCCGTGAGCATGGCTTTGCTTTGAAATGTCAAAAATATGTTGAAATTCATCACATAATAAGAACAGAGGTGCCAGCATGGGTTTATATGGAGCTGCCGTCTCATATGTGTCGAAAAACCTCCTACCCAAATGTTTTACTGGTGGCTCTTTCTCTCACTTCTCCAGACAGTTTCCAACCATCTTAATCTGAACAGTGGAATCTGGCAACCACTCCGGAGCACCTGCATCCGCCCAGCCTGACCCACTTTTGTTCTGGTCCGACCCCCTAACTTTAGCCCCTAATTAAACCAACAGAAACTAATTAAATACAGCTCTAGCGGACCAGACGCCAGACAGAAAAAAAAAAATGGAAGGAGGACAGCAAAGTGAACGGAGTGAGGGGCGCAGGCCAATGTGACAGGCAGGAGTAGGAGATTGGTGGGAGGGGTAGAGGATGGTGAAGATCCAACGCTTGGCGACAAAAAAAAACAGACCTGATGGAAACGGGAAACTTGGGTTTCAGTGTGAACCGGCTTGTCCTTACCTGCGTCTGAACCCAACGCGGACCTCATCCTTTTTAACAAATCGTTTTCTCTTTCAAGGTATCTTGGCTTCTTCCTCATAAATCAAAATGTCTGCCAACTGCTGTAATCACAAGCACACCAGTCACATGATGCAACTGACACCCTGGAGATATTTGGAAGAGAGTAGAGACAGGATGGGAAGAGTGAGGAGACACAAGAGCAGTATATAATGAAAATGGAGGCTGGGGGTGGGGGGGTCGGAGGAAGGTATGGGACAGACTTGTGACAAAGAAGATAGGCCTATATAAATATGGCCCAAACCAGCCAAATGTCTCTGGCAAGACACTTGTGCTCCCAGTCCCAGGCACAGCTTTCTAAGTGATAGAGAAAGTAATTAAGAGAAGCCTGTTCAAGTAGATAGGCCTGGAAAGGAGATTTGAAGAGGGGAACTGATTGTGCATGTCTGATTCCAGCTCTTCTGAGACTTCTCCGCCTCAAGGCTTAGCTTTAAAAGAGCCATCTCTCTCCCATTCTATCTCTATCCTTGTAATATATATTTACAAAAATGTATAACTTGTATTTTTGTGCCAAAATCTTTCATGTTACTTATCATAGAACGCATTGTTCTGTATTGATTTTGGTCTCCATTGAGGTGTTTCTCCTGCTGGACTGTTTTATGTCTGTGAGAAGCATATGGGAATGTTATTTAGCAACTATTATTACCAAATAGTGAAAAAATCACAGATTACACAAACCTGCTTTTGGACATGATAAAGAAACACAAACCCATGGATAAACGTTGTCACAATCCAAGTACACTCAAGGTCAGTTATCTCGTATTGTGTCGCAGGGTCACCTATCTTGAGATGCATGATTAACATGTCATATCCAGATGGAAAATGTACCTCATTGGGGGGGTTGACTTGCTCACAGAGGCCGTGCTAACAAACATTCGTGCCTTTCTCCAATATTTTGTGTTTAAGAGTAACTGTCCAAAGCTGCAGCATGAAGCGTCAATCCGATCAGACAGCGACATCTGCTGGAAAAATCGCGGCACTGTTGTTACGAAAGGAAATTTCCTCTGGTGCCCTCTGCTGGTGAGTAAGTAGAAAAAGGCACAGCTCAGTGAACCACTGGGAAAGACCTCCCTTGTGACATGGGTGGAGATAGTAAAACACATCAAGTGTGAAACTCCTTCAAAATGACATTTTTCTGATTAGTCTTTTTTACCCCATTCTCTCAACCGTCCGTGTTCTGTCCTTAAATGCCATCGCTTGTGATGCATTAAAGAACCAAATAACAGAAAACACCAATGTAAACAGAAATAGGAAATCATTTTTTTTTATTTGTAAATGGTCATCAGTGAATATAGCGTTACTTTGAAAAACTTCAACCATCATTCGTTTCACTACTGTCGTAAAACAAGCCTTTCTGTCGCAATGGCGTTTTGCGGCGGCGGCATTTTGCGGCAGTAGGGAAATCGAGGAGAAAGCTGTGACAAACGTCGCCAGCGGATACGCTACCGCCTCGAAAACTCTCGGATTAATCCGAAATCCGGCCTGCTGGTTTTTTATATTGACTGAATATCCCTTCGCTTTGTTAATGAAATTGCGTTCAACGATTCCCACGCGCGAATCTCCACCTTAATGCAGTGGGATGGCCACAGTGCCGCCTGGGCCTAGTAGCGCACTGCCCGCATCCCCGGCTGAAATTCCTCCTTTCTCCGGGGCTGGGAGAGCGGAACCGGCGGTGGAAGACGGAGAATCGACCTGCCACGGGGAGGACCGTTTGCCCGACTGTACGGGGAACAAGTCGAAGCCGGTCAGCGAGGTCAAAAGGTCGGTCAAGAAGAAGCAGAAAGACATGCTAGCGCGAGCTAGCCCGGCGGCGCTGCACCTCAAAATGCAAGTCCGGGAGCAGCAGCAGCTGAACGGCTCGGTCAGCCCCTCGGAGGACTCCGACAGCCACCAGCACGCGGGAAGCCTGTCTGACAATCTGACGTCGTCCGCGGACAACTGTGACAGCAGCGGCAGCAGCGACGGGACCGCGGCTACAAACAACAACGAGCACTGCCCGCACGAAGGCCACGGCCCCTTCTCCAAAAACGGCACTCACCCACCTTTGATCAACAGCAGCGTGAACGGGATGCCGCCGTTCACGAGGACTGACGCGGCCCACGGAGGGGAGCAGGCGTTCGACCACACGCAGGCCCCGAGACCGCCCGGCGGCGAGCCCCGGGACGCCGGCGGCCCCGGCGGGGACGAGAGCCCCGGTGAGCCCGGGCAGCAGCCGCCGCCCCCGGCCGAGGAGCTGGCCCGGCTGGACCTGAGCGGCTCCCCCGGCCGGGCGGAGGGGGACGACCACGACATCCGCTACGTCCGCTACGAGTCCGAGCTGCAGATGCCGTGGATCATGAGACTCATCACCAAGGACTTGTCTGAGCCTTATTCAATTTATACGTACAGGTACTTCATCCACAACTGGCCACAGCTTTGCTTTCTGGTGAGTACAGCGGGGGGGACCCAGAACGCCTTTCATTTGGCTCCCTGACTTGGGAAAAGTGTACTTTGGGTTGCATAACGTTTTGGAGCGGGGCGTGGCTCCATTTCCACAGCTCTTTATCGACTGTCAATAAGTCTTTAAAGCAGTCCGATGTAGTGACCATATCAGGTGATGATGCACAAGCAGAATCCTGGTTTTGTTTGTTTGGTCCACTTTACTGTCACAAATTACTCTTTTGTTGTTAGCTGACAAGACCCCTTAGTTTTACTGGAGCTAATTTGGAACATGCAGTGTTAGAAAACAGACATCCAGTGGGCCTCCAGTGCACGGCTCCATTTTAAGCCTCCGGTGTGCAGTGAGGGAGCTCTTTGTTTATACATTAAGACTCAAGGTTGCAAACTTCCCTTTCCCGGCCGTTTTGGAGCGCCACATGAGGAAGTATGTTGACATGAAGGCCGGCGGTCATCTCAGGAAGCCAGCCGACGGGAACTGTCGCCAGACGTTGTGCGCCCACCCCGTCTGACACCCCAAGGACCTAACGGTTGTGTTTGTGCATCGCAGGCCATGGTGGAGCAGGAGTGTGTCGGAGCCATCGTGTGTAAGCTTGACATGCACAAGAAGATGTTCCGCCGCGGCTACATCGCCATGTTGGCCGTGGACTCCAAACACAGGAGGAAAAGCATCGGTGAGATCCAGTGTCCGAATAATGTGACCAGGCAGCAGATTTAGGGACATCAGCGTTTTTTTTGTAACTATTTAAGTATACCATATAGATACATGTTAAAGTGTGTATGAGACTTGATATGAGGCATCAGGCAGAAACTACAGGATGCTGATGATATTTAGGAAAGTTTGTCCTAGTTTCTCCAGTCGGGCCTGAATTCTCTTTTTTTGTTTCAGGTACTAATCTGGTGAAAAAGGCCATCTATGCCATGGTGGAGGGGGACTGTGATGAGGTAATTGGAATGGAACACAACCTGAACAAGCTGTGCTCCATCTTTATCCTCCCAGGAACTTTTGTATTTAGTCATTTATTGGCTGACGTAGGAGTGTGTGCGCGGTCTGATCAGAACCACACAGAGGAAAAGTAAACCTTTTAATATATCAAAGCTCGGCCCATAACCATAAAAACAGTAATCCGGACTACTCCTGTGGCGCCGTTGTATAAATGGTTATCGAGCTGCTTTGACGGCACCATTTGCTGGTGTTACGACCAATGCTGTGAGCATTTTAGGCTCTCCCTCAGATCTGTCACATGTTGGCCCCACTGCCTGCATCGAGGACTTCAGAGTCTCCATAAACAGGCCAAACCGGGTTTAGAGTGACCTTTGTGGGTTCACCGATGGTGTCTGAACAGGTTCGGCGGCTTCTGTCGGGTTCGAGGGTCCGGAGGTCCACCTCGTCTGCCTGCTCCCTCTAAAAGTTTTAATGAAGCGCAGATGATGGAACCCCCAAATATTTCCTCCTAATTACATTATGGCCGGTTTGCCAGTAAACACCCGTTAGTTAAGAGATTCTTGAGCAGGTGGTGTTCTTCCATTACACCGCCTCCGTTTGGCTGCTTTGCCCCATTTATTTCAGATGTTTATTTTCGGGGTGCTAAATTCAGAATAAGAATGAAATATTTTGGCCTTTTCCCCAGTTAACTCAGTAAAAGCGGGGGCCCTCTATGTGGCGGTGACCGGCTGAACAGGAAAACGCTGGCCGCCGTCCGTCTGCTCACTTGCTCCCTGTTTGTGCGCCCCCCCTCAGGTCGTGCTGGAGACGGAGATCACCAACAAATCGGCCCTGAAGCTGTACGAGAACTTGGGTTTTGTCAGAGACAAGCGGCTGTTCAGATACTACCTGAACGGAGTGGACGCGCTGCGGCTCAAACTGTGGCTCCGCTAGAGGGAAGCAGAAGGGACGCGGGGCGGGGCGGGTGGGGGGGGAGGGGGGGTCGGGACGCCATCAGCTCAACAACCTCAGCTCTGCCCCAGCCATTTAGCTCCTGCACCCACAAAACCCTCGTGGACACACACACACACACGTCACACACCTGAGTTCAGACTGGACGCAGACACACACCCTCCTCTTCTCCCCGGCCTCCGAACAGCTGTTGTCACGGCAGAGACGCACCGCAATGCCGCCCAGACGCTCCCACAGTGGGGGCCTCCCGATTCTTTTAAGCGATGGAGGGAGGGAGGGGCCAAGAAGACGCCACGCCACGCCCCCTCCCACACAGCGCGTGGCGGAGGGGAGGACCCACACGCAGGAAGGAAATACTTGTGGAGTTTATTTTTGTGTTTCTTTTCTCAAAGCTTGTTAGTGGGGAGTGGGGAGGGGGGGGTGTAGTATGACTGTTTTTTCTTTTTTACGCTGGACCGTGTATGGCGTGGTTGGCGTTGGTGTGTGAGCAAGTGTGCGCCCGCCGCTTGTTTTTGTCTCGTTAATTTGTTTTCGATCTGTCCGGCGTCCTGCCGCGTCCCCCCCCCCCCCCCCCCCCGCGCACGTCTGGTGGAAACAAATCACTCCATTACCGTCTCAGACTTTGCCCACATGGTGGGTCTCCCATCTTTTGTCCCTCTTCTCATTGACCCCTCTCAGGGTGCGGCGGAGGAGTTTGTTGGTTTTTTTTTGTGTTTGTGCTTTTTCTTTCACATCAGGCGTTGCTTTTACTAAATGCACTGCCAGCCTCTGCAAACTCTCCCTGCCCCGACCCCAAGAAAAAGGAGGAATCGTCTTTCATAGATAATCCTCGCCAACGATGGAGGGCTCCGAAGCCTCCGAGCCGTCTGTTTACTAATTTGCACCATCAGTCCGACTCCGTGCATCCCCAGTGCCACTAAAGCCACCGCCTCTAACGGTGGCAAAAGTGTTACACATGCTGGATTCCTGTGTGATTATGCTGTGAGTGTGCGCGTGTGTTTACCTCTTGATTTAAATGGGGGGGGAAAGAAAACTAGAGAATACTTAGCAGATATTACATTTATCTTTTGCCTGCTTTCAGTTCCTTTAGAGTCGTCTACTACACACCTGTGTAACCTCGAGCTGCTCAGAAGCAGCTGAGTCCACAGTGCACCTCCTCCGTGCGCGACCTAACTCGATACACACCCAACCTCGCCGACGTTTTGAATCTCCATCCTGGAGCTCCTCTCGTGCACTGGGACGTGCCAGTGCACACCAATTGGAAAAACCGCTTCAGCTGCTTGTCTTTATAATTTCATTTCATTCTTTTTTTTTTTTTTATAAGTAAAATGAACAAAAGTCTAATGCACTTCTGTAAAAATTGTTGGTGTGTGTGTGTGTGTGTGTGTGTGTGTGTGAAAATGGGACTGAGTCCGGATGCGTGTCCTTCTCTTCTGACAGTGGTGTGAATCTGTTCGGTTGGACTCCCCTTTGCCCCTCTTTCAGAGGGAACCCCCCTGTATTGGTTGCTGCTGTTGGCCGCGGCCTGTTCCACACAACAGGAACTCTTAGCTATAAGAAAGGAACACAGAGTTCTGCACACACTGCATTTTAGCCTTTCTGGGTTTCAACCAGCAGCTCAATGCTGCTGGAGGAGGGGGGGTGGTGGTGGTAATGAGATTGGCAAGACATTTCAGAGGAAAATAAATTGAATTTGATCCCAAAAGTGAATACACAACTCCCCGAGCCTCTTTCTTACACCTCAGATTGTGTAATCGGAGTAGGTTGAGCTTCTGTCTCCAACACCACCGCGCGACACTACTGAAAAATCCACAGCGCGAACGAACCAAACGAATGCCGCCAGCCACCCGGCTGACAGCTTGCCCGTTCAGAGACAAGGAACTGGGAGAGTAAGAGGATGTTAACAGAGCCAACTGAGTTTGTTTGCATTTGGAGCAATGGATCAGCTATTTCTTTTAACTTTTTTTTTTTCGAGTGTTCTATTCGTGGGTTATAAATGAGAGTATGTTTATGTTTTTTTTTGTAAATCATCTGTTGGGTTGGGGCTCACTTGGGTTGATTTATCAGAGTTTTTTTTATCTTTGATTTCTGTGCTACTTTAACCCATCCAGATGCGCGGTGAGAGCGATGACCACATGAAAACAATCTTGCCCCTGAAGGCCAACTGTTTGCTGCTCATCAGACACTATTTAGAATCAATTTTTATTGTTATTCTGACCCTGTTCAAACTCCTCCCCGTTCACTGTGGAGGATTAAAGATTCTGCCCCAGCGCTCGGCACATTTTCCTCCTTCCCTCTCTTGTGTTCTCTCACTGTTCAGCTCCGTCTGCTCTCTTAAAGCACTGACCACTGTCGGGGAGAAGATTTAACGTGATCCATCAACCTGTCTGACCCTTTCAAATTAGCTGTCAGTCAGAGCAGAGCTGTTACATTTTACCTTTATTTGATTTTTCTTTTCTTTCTTTGCGTGTGTGTGTCGGCGTCCTGTGAAACTCTGGCGGCTCAGCGAGGTTTACGGGCATTACAGTCGAACACAGGAAGCCAAGTGGCTCCTTTAGGATCGGGGACTGAAGGGCTCCGTCACGGGTTGGCGGCCATGGCTCGTGGTGGTGCACACGCCGCCCTGTTTTCTAGAGCCACGACGGGCCTCTGCGGTTTGAGTCGGCTTCAACCTGACGTGTCAGTCCCGCGTTCACAGATGTCAAAAGAAGTTTATTTCCTCATCCTGGATGTCGACCGTCTTATCCTTACCTGGGGCAACTGCCATCCTACATTTAGGACTTCTAAATCCCCCGTAGAAACTGGCGCGTGGCTCCGATTTTTATTGGCAGTGCCACAAAATGCTCCCACAACACAAGCAGCCCAGCAGCCCACCACAGGGTTGTGCTGCCTCCGCCAAGATTTTTGAAAAGGGGAGCGCAAAGGGAGGGAGGCGGGGGGGGGGGGGGGGGGGGGGGGGCGGTCGCGGGTTGCCGGCTCGCTCAGCCCCTCG
>JABUIW010000152.1:2884565-2980917 GCA_013363375.1 Menidia beryllina | reverse complement strand
GGGGGGGGGTGTTCTTTTGCATGTCTGTGTCCCTCTGTCCCTCTCTACCCCGTCCCATCTCTTGATTTTGATCTGGAAATGTCCAATAGCTTTTATTTAATGTGGAAAAACAACACAGAAATAAATTATTTGATTATTTTTTTCTTTTTATGCCGTAAAGCTGGGTTGTTGTGTCTGCTGTTTGGAGTGGTTTTAAAGAGTGAAAAAAAGAGTCCCACTTAAAATTTTACAGAAGGAAGTCATGATTAGGCATCTAGATAAACAGTTTATTGGATCACAGTTGGACTTTACACAGAGAAACCAGAAGAAGTGTGCACTAATTGAAATCACACTCACCTTAACAGTATTATTGCATATAGACAGGCATTTGTAAAGGAAGCATGTCAGATGGGTGATGAAGTGACATACCAGTTATTTTTTTTAACAGAAGACACCTTAATGTAACATTGGCCTCAAATGACTTGAAATGAGTTTTGCTTCGAGAAAAGAACTAGTTTGATACCAATCTTCACATCTGCTGGTCCAGACAGAAGGTTATGTTTTTCTTTTAAAAATAAAAACAAACAAAAAACTTTAATCATTTTTCCAAAAGTGAAAAACTTAATCTAATTAGAGAACAGTGTATCTGAGCTATGTGGCATTCACAGACAAAACTGTTGAGCATTCTCCTCATTTATCTGCGTTTGTTTTGTCAGATTAGCACACAAACCACACTTTTGTACGAGTCATGTGAAACTGGAGAACCTTTGCTACACTGTCGTCAGTTTGTGTGTCTACTCTGCCAACAGAAGCGCATCATTTATTGAACAAAATCCAATTTAGACCTAGGTCATGCACTTAGGGAAAAAAAAGTGAGATTGAAAGTGGAAATGAGTTCATAACAGAGTTATATTGTACATCAGAATATGTTTTATGTTACATACTTTTATAGGATGATGGTGTTTTGTATTTGTCTCACAACAACTATGAACAAAAGACTGAATAAAACATTTGCATTTCCATTAATTTGACATTTAAACCAGTCATTAGCTTAACAGGATGCTCTGGATCCACTTGTAATTGGTGTTGATATCTTAGTTTTAATGATAGTTGCACTCTAGGGTGAAATTAGCTGGTTTACATCCAAATGTAAAGTTCACTTTAAGTGCAATTTGACCCCCAGCCTTAGCGGTGTCCCATATGTATGTATATATATCAAAAGGCACATCGACTTTTTTAAATTTTGTCATATCTTTGGTGGATGGGGTGTGAAGGGGGATTATTACTTTTAGTTGAACGTGTCCATTTAGGTAGTTTTGATACCTAATGCTAGCAGCAAGCATGGATCCCTGTTTGTGTCCCTGTGAGCTAGCATAAATATACTGGTACCGGTATTTTACTCAGACACATATATATATATATCAAAACATATTTAAAGCAATCAAGGATATTTCTAAAATGTCTCTAAAATATCTTCAGTATCCAGCAATAAATGACACTATTTACACTAGTTTGCCGATATATAAATCCACATAAGATTTATTTAAATGCCATATACATGCAAGCCTAAAATTATTATTATCCATAATAATTAAAAATTATTTAAGATTTGACAAATATATTGTAATTCAAAATTACATGCATAAGTGACAAATTATATTCAACCCTTGTGTACCCTCCTGGGGTCATCCATAGCCTATTTTAATTTAATTTGGGATATGAGTGGCCCCAGGAGCTGGCACAAGGGTTAAAATGTTTTTGATGAATTTCGAACTCTGAATTATCAATTTTTTCCGATAAAAATAACATTATTGATTATTCATATCATTTTTATTTTGATCTGATTGACTATAATAACTGAATAATTGAATATGAATGACTTCACTGGAATTTTTGGACCACACTTTTGTCTGCTACATTGTCACGGGCTCTGAGGTTGGCTGTTGAACTATCCATCACTCTGGCTCCTGATATTTCAGGACAGATTAATGTCTGAAATCTTCATACTGCTCTCCATCAGCTTTTTCTGGACGACTTGAGCAGTAAATTTCAGGTTATTGTCTGAATGAATGGTCCATATTCTGCCAAATGCCGAACTACTCTTCAGCCTATGAACAGGTCTGCTGACTGGCTGCTGATCGAGGTGGAGTGCTTTTCCTAAATAGTGGGATGCAAAGTCCCAATCCCCAAACACTGTATGTGGGACAGCACCGGGAAATGATCAGATGCACACAGAAGTAGCCAGGAGATTATTTACATAGTAGTGGGGAGGAGTATGAATATTTTTTAAGCCAAATACTGTATGACAATCGACCACATTTAGTAAAAACCTCTGTTTATACTAATAGAAATGCTCACTCTTACAAGGGATGGGGTACAAAACAAGTGCTTGGACTTTAAAAGTTTCGCCGTGCTCTCTGACACTCTTTCTGGATCAGATTAGTCATAGTTAGGGTGACTGATGGTTCAGTGGTCATAGTGATGGGAATTTGTTCCAAAACTCCATTGCAGAAGATCCACAGAAATAAATAAATAAAAGAAAACCAAAAAGCCGACCTCAGAATTCATCCTCAGAGCTGTCAGCCAGCAGCATGGCTTGGTCCTGAAGGCTGGTGCTGGGTTCATGGGGTTGCTGCAAAAGGAGACATGAACTTAATGTTGAACTCGAGGCCTCGTCTGTGAGGGACAGTGTGAATCATGTAATTGATTGTCGGCGTGATCTGAAAAAACACGGTTTGGATATTGACCTCTGGCTGTCTGACCTTCCTCCTCTGATGTTTGAAGCTGTTCCTCCTTTTGCGATGAATCATCCGAATACTGTAGAGGGCGCCGACAATCAGCAGGGCCCCTGTGATGCCGATTCCCACAGGAGCCAACATGCCAGACACATAACCGGCCTGTCCAGAGGGAAGACCCAGAAGTAAGCACAACTTACAGCAACCTTTAATCTAGAAAACCAGCAGGATTTCTAGTTTTGTGTTTTCTTGGGAAAGAATGAGCCAGTTTCTTCTCAATAAAAACACGTGAAATGTCTCTACAGCAGGGGGCAGTCTTACCTTTTCTCTGATCAACTGTACCCAGCTGCGCACTGAAAGAAAATGTGTACTTTAGCTGAGAAACATACATAGGGACAACAATGCTGCGTTCAGGGGCTGTTGTTCTGTGCTCGTACTCAGGCCCTGGTTGCGTTGAACCCAGACAGGAGGTGGAGGGATCAAACTGTATGATGGCTGGGTTGAGCATCTCGCAGGCTTTTCTGTTAGATTTTCTTCGCTTTCTTCTTCCAGTGATTCCTCAGAGTTCTCATCATCCTCATCCTCATCCGGCTCCTCTGTGGAGAGAACAGCGTTTGTTCATATTCACAGCTATCTAAAATGTTACTGCTGTTAATCGCTTTTTTAGAAAAGACGTCTTCTTATGCAAGTATTTTAAAAGCACATCTTACCCTCAGACTCCATTTCCTCCAAGCCCACTCTGGATTTATGCGGGAACTGATGGGTTGCCATGGTTACTGCAGTCATAGCATGCTGGAGGGATGAGAGAGAGGGGCCAGTCGAGGGAATGTTTTCTACAAAGCTTGGCGTCCTCCAGGCATCTGCATGTGAAAGATCACATCAGATAAAAAGTAAGCAGAAGCTATTCATACATTCAGTGTCACATTTCTAAGTCGGATACCTGTGTTTTCTCCACCTATGTGCAGTATTCAGACCTGTCCTTGTCAAAAACTTATTTACAGCAACTGTTTGTCAGCTATGACTGAATGTTTGGTCTAATGAGCTACCTACTGTTTTAAAAATGCATCTACATGCTGCGTAAAAGCCTCAGGCCACCCTGCATTTCTTTCTGCAACATTTTTGCCAAAATGAAAAAACATATGGGCTTAGAGATTTCTTGAGAATTACTACAAAGATTGATGAATAGGAATAGAGTGACAAAAGTTAAATAAAACCTTTGAGTAGTTCTGTTGCTCTAGAAGACTTTCATTCCTTAAAGTCCTGTTATATCATTTAGCATGATACTAAGCTATTATGGCTGCCTGGAAATTGAATAAAACATGTAGAAGATAGTGCAAGATTTTTGCTTAGGGCTTGGCTGTGTATTATGACTGCATTACTAATAATAGTAAGATATTGTCCTCACAACAGTAAATGTATGAAGTGCTCGCCCATGGTACATTCAGTCATAATTCCATTTCACATCATGTTGATTTTGAGATTAGTTCGACATACTACCAGATCCCCGCTGTCACCTGTCTCTGGACGATCCTTTGGCTGAGTGTCCAGCAGCCGCTGTGAAACAGACGGACCCGCTGCAGTGATCGGTTCCAGGAGCTCGGCACCGGACGTCAGCCAAGGTGAAGTCCAGTCAGGTAGGATGACGGGTGGGTTGCGTGAGGGACCATTACTGTCAGTCTCCACTGTGACCAGCTGGTCCAGATCCACCTCTGACGGCCCTCCGGTCACCGCAGCAGCTGCGGGCTGGGCGCTGGCCGGCACCCGGGTGCCTGCAGCTGCTGCTGCTGCACCGTTCTCAGCTGTGGCATCCTCAAAAGGCTCGAAGATGAGGGGAAGAGCCTCGGATGACATGGTTGCCTCTGTGGCTTCGTCCAGCGACGGTGGGACTGCGGTGTCTGCAGGAGTTTGTGTGCACACAGACGCATCAGAGGCCGCCAATGTATCATTAACGTTCAGTTTTCTGAAGGCAGAACTGATCGGAGCCTTCAGTTAAATACTGCTTGCTGGACTCAGTAATGTCACAAAACTAGGGCAAATACACAAGTGGGGTCTTGCCATCACAACTCCTCTGTCAGCTGAGATGAAAAGTGAATGATCTCTCCCCTGAAAGCAGAAACTGTATCTGGCAGGTAGTATTTTGTCATACAATCCAGCCTGTTAAAACAGATACTCTCTTTGTTAAAATGGCACTGAAGCAAAGAATCCGCTAAAAATCATTGAAAAATGCTTTCTCTCTGAAGAATAGACCAGATCAGAGGGAGGCCTCACAAGAGAAACTGTTACTGCTTTACTTTTATTCCAAAACATCTCCGAAGGCGACTGAGTGACATGCTTTCACGGACCCCAATGCTTTTGCGTAATACTGTTTTGGGAATTGAGGCACTTTGTCAGCTTCATTTCCTATTTAGAGAAAGCATCATCAAACAGACAATCCCCATATGGACTCATATTGGCTCAGACAGTTTGCTTTAATCCATTTCCCTCTCCTGACTCACTGAACAATAACCTGCTGACTCTTTACAAAAGCCAGGATAGGGAGTGTGAAAGGTGGGGAGAAGGAGAGGAGGTTAGGGGGTATATAATTAGAGAGAGGTGGGTGTCGCATCCTCCAAAGACTTGTATAACAAACCATCTCCTGGCTGTTGTGATGTTCTGTCTTTTCTATCTGGAGTCAGGAATAGAAAGTAATTAGGCTGCCACCGGTCCCAGCTGGGGTTCAAAGTGGAGCGTGGAAAAGCAAGGCGGCCCTCTGTGCCAGCCATCAAAGGCAATCTCTGCCTCTGGATGTGTCGTTTTCATTTCTGCCACGTTTTTAATGAAGCCTCCTAGAGCTCGGCAAAATCCAGCAAGCTGGAAAATGCCGCTCGGGTGGCAGTCACTGCAGAGCTTAATTTTAAAGGCATTCGGTTTTTCTGGATTCCGCTGCCTAGCAATTAAAGACCATCAAGGGAGATGGGGAATGTTTCACCCCAATACATATCATGAATATCTTTTTTTTCTTTAGTTTTTAAGCTCACCTTCAGCTTGTCTTGCTGCCTCAGTCCACAGACTTTCCAGGGCATCCTCTCTGGGCATCAGGTTCGGTCCAATCTCAGGTAGAATAGGATCTGCGAGGGCAGATATCTTGGCTCCGTCATGGCCCCAAATTGTCAAAGGTGCCGATGTCCGAGAGGTGACCACCATCAAGGGGGGGATGGATGTGTGGGAGGGCAGTGTCTGGGTCCAGAGGGAGGTGTAAGGGTATCGAGGCTCAGTGGAAGGTGGAAAGCTTGTTTCTGGGTCTTCGTCCTGGATCGTCCCGTCTGCTCCACCGTCTTTACTCTTTTGGCTGTGTGATGAGTCCAGGTGTGGCATCATTGTAGTGGAGGCTAACACTATCTGCCTTCCTCCGCCTGTAGGACTCAAAGGCTCACTATCTACAGGCGTGTCCTCATTTTTTCCATCCAGATCTCCCATCGCAGACACGCTCTCGGTTTTCTTTGCTTCACTCCTTTGGCGCCGTGCCTTTCCGCCAGCTTCGCCCGGTCCAAATCTTCCTCCACGGCTGTCCCCATTTGCTGTCTGCGTCACTGGATCCGTCCCCTCGAGTCCTCCATGTGGGCCAGTCCCTCCTCCTGCGCCTCCACGCAGTCTGAGGCCGGCGCTGCCTTCTCTGTCAGAGGGTGTGGACCCTGTATCTACGGTGTGCTTTGACCCAGGGGTCACTGCCAGGCGCTCCAGCGTCTGATTGTGGTTGGAGAGATAAACGGGGGCTCCACAGACACAGAGGCAGGTCCCAGCCAGGAGCAGGTGGCGGAGCGGCCAGGGCATCAGCATCTCTGTCGTCTCTCAGCACCTGCTGACAGTGGGCGTAAATGGGAGAGGCTGACAGGCTTCAAAGACATGCCGGCAATCCCTGCTTCCAATTTCTACTGTGTGATGCAGCAGATACATGGACCCAGAGATGTGCCAGAGGTGTCAGTAAGTTGTGAGGAGCCACGAGACAGTGAAGGGTCAAAAGGCCGAAGGAATTTCTTTTGATAGACTCTGAGCACCCCATAAACTCAGGATTAACTGAGAATCTGTGTCTGCCTTGGCTTTGATGCTGTAGGTGCAGCGTTGAAATTCAGATGAAATTCCCTTTCATCTGAAACTCTTCTGTTCTATTTGTGTACATACAGGAAAAAGCAGGACACACACGCAACTCACAAAGAGATACACACGCAGAGATGAAGAACAAGAAAGGAAATCTGACACAGCAATCCTCAGCACCCCTTTGCTTCATCTATAAATAGCAGTAGGTTTTCTATCCTCCAGGATCCTCTTCAAATGGCTCTGTGAATTGTAAATCTGGGCATACCGTAGAACTCTGCCTGTTTAAGCTCAGACGTGCCCAAATGCAACACCACATCAGAAGCTATCTACTTCACATTATTTATTATGTTAAATTTACAGCAAACCCACCCTCAAATGAATCTCCAGATGAAATCAAACCTGATAGTGACAGGCTGACACCCATCCATACTGAGTCAGACAAGCGTCTGAGAAAAATCCTCCAACGTCTGACGGTGCACTGAACGGTGTTAGAAAATCAGCTTTTCTGCGTTTGCAAATCTCCCCCGTGATCAGTCCACCGGAGTGCACATGCAGACCGCCACCTGACAGCACCATCGCCGGCTTTTGGACAGTAAACAAATTCACACTGCGGTGTTGAGTCACATTTCTCAAACATGACTGCACAGAATCACCGTGCTGGGGCTATTAATAGCCCCTAATAATACCCACAACGCATCCCTCAATAAACGGCATCACCCTTCGCATTCTGGAATGTGTGAGGAAGAATCGCAAAGAGTAACAATTAAAGTCACGTATACATATATTTGAAAGAAAAAACAGCCAGTTACCTTTAAGAGTTCATGACGATTTTTTTGCACGGGGCTGCGGAGCTTCTCTTGTGGTGTGCAGAAATGCGGGGGATTAGACAAAAAGGAGGGGGAAAAGACTAACGTCTACATTTAAGGTAGCATAGCGTGGAAATGAAGATGCAGGAGAGGCTTGTTGTTTTGCAGAAGAGCGTCACGGACTGAAAATCACTCTTCCTCACGTTTGTGCGCCTGCTTCAGAAGTGCTGCCACCAAATGCTTCAGACCTGCAAGATCCCTCAGCCCCTACTTTATTATACGTGTTGCCTTTTTTTTCAAGTCCATATTCTGTCTGCTTCGTGGTAATCTTTTAACCAGAGTTACTTTAACCCCTTGGCTCCGCAGGGTCACGCCAGGGCGATTGTAGTGCTGAATGGACAGATCCCCCATCCCATTTAAAGATTTGTGGTCCCCGGAATAGCTAATTTCCTTAGAAAAGAGGACCTTAAAACTGTCCATTTTGTCCCTTCTGTCTTTTTAATGGATCGTTTCAGCCTATTCTTCAACAAAAGGGAGAGGAACCTGTGTTTTCTATGGGTTGAACAGAGGGCCTTGTGCACTGACTTGGCTCTAAAAGTTGAATCACCTCTCTTTTTTCTTTTTTTCCTGCATACTGATAAACTCTCTCAAAGTAGTCTACAACTAATTTTTTAACACGTGAATTACTCAAATAAAAGCATCTGTTAAATGCATACACATAAGATGGTAGCACCGAAGGAATGAGCCAAAACTATGCCTAACTGACAAATTAAGCTTGTTCAGAAGGGAACCGTATTGCCAGCTGTATGATGTTTGTGTCTGAAACCAAATTAAACACCAATGATAGAATACTTAACTATGATTACAGGAAACTCTGAGCCAAAAACTTATAGCCAAAGTCTTGGCATATCGAAAAAAAAAACTGTGCAATGGGTTGTTGGGTGTGCAATACTGGTCCAAGGAACAAGAATGTTCTGATTCATGCACGAGGAAGGCCATTATCTATACATACAGCTGAGTGATAGATACAACCACGTTACAGCCACAACGTCAACAATAAAGTTTTTCTGCCTGAGGTTCGCGTAGGCATTTCACCTTTTCTAGTGTCAGTAGTATGACATGGTCATACTATTGTGTACAAAGTAAGTAACTTTATATATGTTTGAATCAAAACATGGGGTTTGGACTGAGTTTTCAAATTTAAAAGCTATTTCATGTCAGCAGGTCCTGGTTTGCTGCAAAAGCAGTGAGCAAAGACAAGTAGAGGATCTCCAGATTGCAAACAAATGAAATTTGAATGACAAGATTCAAATGTTTAAAACCAATAGCCTTAAAAGTGAGATTGGAGGCGATTGTGCATATTTTATTCCAGGGAACTAAGTTCTGAACTCTAAACCTGATCCTTACCTGATTTTAATCAGGCACAAACCACTCCCTCATGTGACGTCATGGCTGTGATAAAGACCCCGCCCTGGCCGACAGGAAGACAACACAAGACTTTGGATACTATGCAGGCTAACGGTTATTAGCGCTAAAGGCTCGTGTACATTTCGCGCAAAGTCTACTAGATCAGTAAAATGCCATTATTTGATGGGCTGGGGAGTGGAGGAGAAAAGACTGCGATTGTCATTGATTTAGGAGCAGCGTACACAAAGTGAGTGTCAACCGTTAGCACACCGTGCTAATATAGCTACTAGGTTATCTTAGTATGCTATAGATTAGCTAATGTTTCGTCTTTGCTTTCTTAACTTACTACCTGTGTTTTGTCTGTGTGTGTATTGAGATCATTTATTAACTTGACTTATTGTATGCAGTGGGATTTAAATTATCCAACAAGGCGATACGTGCTGTGTTGCTTTGTGCATCCATGTTAGCTTGGAAGCTACGAAGTGAGTGCTGGGTCAGCTGAAGCTGTAAACAAAACCCAATCACATTAAGTTCCAGACACAGGTGTCATGAGGGCGACCTAGATAATTTCTACAGTGGTACAGAGTATTTCTCAGATCTTTATATTTGGGTTTATCACAGACATCGAGGGTGTCTATTGTGTACATTGGATATTCTGACCTATCCAAGTTTTAAAGATAAACATAAGGATCTATAGTCCAGGTAAATCGAATAAGATTTCGTTGCGTCCAATCAGGATTGTAATACATATTACTCAGAATTTGATGATTTTTTGTTTAGTTTACTTTGTTAAAAACGCATTTGTTGTTCATGGCGCATAATTCCATGTTAACTTAATTACTTGATTATATCCAACTTTAATGTCATTTCACGTGTATGTATTCGTAGTACCATAATGTCATTATTAGAATATTACATGATATCTGTCATAACTTGTGTAATAGAAAACGGAAGCATTTTAAAGAAATGACCTAATGTAGTCACAAGAAGATCATGAGGACTTTTTGAATAATGACTCCTTTGTACAAGAAAAATCCTTCTCTGATTGATCCAGGCAAGATGTGGTGTTTTCCTTTCCTAATACACAACAGTATTTTATCACATTGGTGCCTTCTCATGGGTATATGCATTTGAAAGTTTTTTTGGGGAGTGATTAAATTGAAATTTAGTTGATCTTTGGAATGTAAAAGTTAATAAACACTTGTGTAAAGCCAGCAGTGCAACTGACGCTCTCCTTTTCTCACAGATGTGGCTTTGCAGGGGAAACGGGGCCCAGGTTCATCATTCCGAGCGAGATCCGGAAACCGGGTCAGCAGCAGGTGAGAATGTTTTGATCATCACTTAGGGGACAAATTACATTGTGTATAAAATGGCAAAATCAATTCTGAGAGTGTGGTGACTCAATTTCAGGCCATCAAAGTGGTGCAGTACAACATCAACACAGAAGAACTTTATGCCATCCTCAAAGAGTTTATCCACATTCTGTACTTCAGGTGAGAGTTAAATCTGTTCTGTAGTGTAAGGCTGCCATTAGGTGGAAGGTAAACCGCAACTGAGCCATGCAGATTCATATGGAATAGAGATGATTTTATCTTGTGTCTCAATCAGGCATCTGCTGGTGAACCCTCGCGACAGAAGAGTGGTCATCATCGAGTCCATCCTCTGCCCGTCCCACTTCAGGGAGACCCTCACCAAGGTTTTCTTCAAACAGTTTGAGGTACTTGAATACTGCCTTCTGAACCACAATTCATATTTGGAGTAAGCATTACAGTGGAGCTGAGGGTGGAAATAAAGCTGTGTCTAACCAGTGAAAAAGGTCACATGAATGAGGGAATTAGGTCTGAAACCTGATTAGCTACTCTA
The DNA here is from genome assembly GCA_013363375.1 of Menidia beryllina. Classification (NCBI taxonomy): domain Eukaryota; kingdom Metazoa; phylum Chordata; class Actinopteri; order Atheriniformes; family Atherinopsidae; genus Menidia; species Menidia beryllina. The sequence continues at coordinate 2,970,053 of JABUIW010000152.1, read as the reverse complement.
ATAGTAAACTTAATGATTGTTCCTCACTTTGTATATCTGATTGATCCAAAGCAGCAAAGAGGAAGAGAGAGAGAGGCAAAAGGTGTTTTTAAAATTCACTAATCCTTTTAAATCTCATTTGCATGTGTTCCAGGTGCCATCTGTGCTTTTTGCTCCAAGTCACCTTATGGCCATCATGACTTTGGGCATCAACTCTGCACTGGTGATGGACTGTGGATATACAGAGACACTCGTGCTGCCCGTATCCTTTTCTTTTTGTTTGATCTAAAAGCCTTTTTTTCATCATAATTCCTTTAAAAGACAGTGAATGATTTTTAAACGACTTTTCTTCTTTTCGGATGTTGTCAGATTTTTCAACTGAGATCTGATTTCTGATTATGCTGATTTCTTAATGTAGAAATTCACCTGCTTGACGTTTTGTTGCTTGATTTGATACATGTTAGTTTCACAGGGATTGTATATTACGAAAACTCTGGAATTTTCTCTTATTAATACCTCAATTTGTGGATAAGTGAGTGAATTTAGGTCAGTAGTGACAGTTTTTAAAAAGGATTCTGAGCCCAGCCTAAACAGTCATTTTTATTATAGTTTCTTGTTTACTTTTTGTTCAATTCCTTAATCTGACAAAATTATTGACTGTCTCTGTACTGGTTTCAGTTTGAGCTTGGCGGTTTGTCTCTCTTCTCAGCAGCTTCTATCAATTTTAAAAAGCAAACTGCAGTTTTATGTTAAGAAAACCTTAGATTAGATATTACACAAAACTGTATGTTTTTCTTTTTTTTTCATTACCTTGTTTATATGATGTGCAATGTGCTTTCGGGTTTAGATTTAACATACCACTCAGCTAGTATAAAGACAGAGCTTTCTTTATTTTAAACTAGTTCAAAAGAAGATTTACTGTGTTTTTTTCTATTTATTTATTTTTATTTAGTGTCTTTATGATATCCACCTTAACTGTTGGACACCAGGTTTATGAGTGCACTCCGATTCTACCCACATGGGAAGCTTTGCCTCTTGGAGGGAAAGCCATCCATAAGTAAGTACTTCAGATAAAGTGAATGGAGTGGCATGTTTGTGCTCACTTTAACTCACACTTTAAAGTAGAAATGACGCCTTGCTGTCTGTAATGGGCAATCTTTCGATGTCTCTTCTTGATTTGACTTTTTTATTGTAGAGAATTGGAAGGATTTCTGGTGGAACAGTGCACAGTGGACACAGATGCCACAACAGGGCAGAGCATACCTGCTGCCATCGGTAAGCGTAGACACCCGTCACACTTTATGTTGTTTTGTTTGTTAAGCAGAGACAATTGTGAGCCAGAAGTCAGTTATGTTGTGTTTGGTTAGTTCAGAGCTGAGACTGGGTGGAGATGGGTGACTGTGATCCATTATGCATCATTTACTATTCATAAGAGGAACTTGTTTCTGTGTGACATCCGAGTGAATAGTGAATTATACATTTGCATTCAGTCTATTTTAAAGTTTTCCCGCTGCACTTTTTATTGATGGAGAAAACCCAACTGTGACTCTAAAAATGAATAATGAAAACAAGCAGCACTGACTGACTCTTAATCTGACTGTTGAGCTACACCTCTGTAGTGAGCACAAAATTCATGGTTAAGAAGGACAGACACATATTGGCTCAACCTTAATGGAAGGCTGATGGCTCAGACTTTCCCATCCACCGATTCAGCCTTCTAATTCCACCATCTTTTCACCAGGGACTTTTCCAGAAGAAACCGTGGAGGACATTAAGGGTGAGTTTGGCTGGGGTTGTTTCTGTGTTAACATCTGCACTAATGTTCTTCTCCGTTGATGATTTGGAGGGTTTTTTTTTACTCTTCACCCCAGAAAAAGAACAAGATTATTTCAGTCTCTTTTTCAGTGCAGTTTAAGGTTGATGTGCACAGAATTGGAAGTGGCAACCAATTTAAATCTCATCTTAACTGTGTCATCGTTCAGCCAGGCATAACAGAGTTTTCTGTGGTGTAGCAATAGAATTAGTTTCTTATGATAAATCATTTTCGTGCTGCATATTAATTGATAATGTGACATAAAGCCACTTCCTGCTTTTGTTTGTTTCCTGCAGTCAGAACATGTTTTGTCAGTGACCTGCAGAGAGGCCTCAAGATCCAGGAAGCCAAGTTCAACTTGGAAGGCACAGCAGAGGTAAAGGATGCCCATGATGTTCTGGTTTCTTCAGTTCTGTTCTGAACAAGCAGAAAATGCTGCAGACGTTGTGGTGAAATTCAGTGACTGTAATGTAAACGTTTGGATCATAGCGTCCGGCGCCTCCCCCAGACGTGGACTATCCTTTGGACGGGGAGAAAATCCTGCACATCAAAGGCTCCATCAGGTAGGAGGAAATTTGCGTCTTCCTTCACTGCAGGTTTCTGTATCGTTCTTAAAAGTCGGGATATCCACTGATCTTACATTTGCCACGTTTGTCCTTTTTTCAGGGACTCTGTGATGGAGATCCTGTTTGAACAGGATAACGAAGAGAAGAGCGTGGCCTCTCTGATTCTCGATGCTCTGGTCAAGGTAGAGAAAGTCCTACATACCCTCAAATGTCATAATGGGATATATCCTGCATAAGGGTGGGGACCACGAGGGGATTGGAGTGGTTATAGCCATACAATCTTCAAAATATGGGTTGTTTTTTTTAAAAAGAGATTAACAAACTGTTAATAGATTCAACTCTGTAATTTGGACTTTTTCTTTTTAAAGAGACTGTGTTGTCTTTAACTACCACTCCCTTCCATGGCTCAGGCGTTTCCCTCCCCTGTGCATTCACTTCCCGCTGGGACACAAACAACAACACGGCAGTTTGTTCCCAAAAAGGCACAGACGCCTCTGTTGTTTGGAACCACTTTGGTTTTCTCCACCAGATCTGTGGATGTGAGGCTTCAGTTTCCACATTGCTTGGCTCCACTCTGACATGGATTCAGTGAGCAAGTGTTCGGCTGGTTCGATTCCCAGCTGCAAAATGAGATGAAGAATTTTCTGTTTTATTTGAGTTAGGGGCGACATTTGACACGGATATCCAAACAGACAGTAAAGTTTCCTTTATGAAGAGTTTTTAATCTTGCAAGCAGCATGATTCAACTCATGTGTCTGTGATGTTTATCTGCCATCACATGATTTCGTGTGAGCTATATTTTTTAAGATTTTAGCTTTTTTGGTGAACCTGTTGATGTAAACTTTAGTCTTTTTTGTTGTTTGTTTTTTACAGTAGAATGCGTTGATAGCGTTGAAATTGTCATTCACTGTTCTGATCAATGAAGTCGGCCCATGGCGTTTAAATTCATCTCCTAATTTTAACCCTTTCAGGTCCTCCTCAACCATTAGGTAGAGCACGTATACCACTGATTATACTCGATCATAGGGTTTAGTAGAAGAAGTGCACATAACTTAACTAGCTCTAAAATTAAGTTTAGGGATGTAAAGCCTAAGCTAAGCATGAGTGATGATATTTCTTTTATAAGATTTCACACTATTATCACAAAGTGTCACCCCAACTGTCTGTGAAAAAAGCATTAATTCTGGTTTATTGCTCCAAAGAAAGAAAAAAATGCAGCAAAAAAATGTTTCCGTCCTTTTTCCCAAGTTTAGATGTTAAAGGGTAAAAAAAAAAAAAAAACGATGCACATGAACATTTTCTGTAGAGTTCTATATGTTAACCAACTTTTTTTTCCCTCTGTTGTAATGATAAAGTGTTTTTTCTCTACTTTCCCTCCCTCAGTGCCCGATCGACACACGTAAAGTGCTGTCTGAGAACCTGGTGGTGATCGGAGGCACGGCCATGCTTCCCGGCTTCCTGCACCGCCTGCTGGCAGAGATCCGCCTCCTGGTGGAGAGACCCAAGTACAGCGAGGTGCTGGCCAGCAAGAGCTTCCGCATCCACGCTCCACCTGCCAAGCCCAACTGCACCGCCTGGCTCGGAGGTGCGATACGAGATGTTCCCGACGTGCATACCGTTAACTGACAGCCGCAGAACCGAAGGCTTTCTGAGTGTGGAGGAGAATTTGAAAACGGCCTCAAGGTTAAACGTATCCTCAGCATCAGCAGGTCTATTTTCCTAAACTTTTGTCTCTGCTTCTGGTTACGTTTCTCCCCTCCCAGGTGCTATATTCGGGGCCCTTCAGGACATCCTGGGCAGCAGGTCGGTGTCGCGGGACTACTACAACCAGACGGGCCGCATCCCAGACTGGTGCTGCCTGAGCTCCCCTCCTCCCGAGTCTTTGTACGACCCAGGAAAAACGCCTCCCCCCCTGATGAAGAGAGCTTTCTCCACAGAGAAGTAGATCAAGCCGAGAGGCCCCTCGTATCACGCCCACCCGGCCCAGCGGCCCAGTAAACTGTAATTTAACATGCCCGCTCTGTCTGATTCGTTCACTGAACACTCAGTTTCAGGCATTCAGTTGTCCAATATTTTTTATGTTCTGATTATGGACTGTAAAGCAGGTCACATTGATTTGATATCTGCCGGCTTCAAATGGCTCAAGTGTTCCGTGTCCACGTCTGCCTGAAAACGCTGAGCCTGATCTGATTGTCCTCTCAAGGCTGACGGCTGTTAACCTGAAAACCCCTCAGCAGAAACATATGTGGCCACCATGGCCAACGCTGTCATCCAGCTGAAGGGAAATGTTTAACAGCCATTACCCATCCGGCTTTTCCAACAGAGGAATTATGTTGCAAGTTATTTATTGTTTTGTACTTAGCTGTGTGACGTTGTTTTACACATATTCAAAAAGTCCCCTACACTCGAACACAAACAAAAGTATCAGTTAGAGTCTTCACTCTTTATATGTTCGATTTAAGAGATTCAGACGTGTTTACACAAGAGACCTAGTTCTGTATGTGTGTGTTGTTCTTCTACATCCTTACAGCCTAACCCTGTAAACCCATGAACACTCATTACAACAAATAAATACTCAGCCTTTAATCGGCCATGTTTTTTTGTTCCGCTTTAATCCAACTACATTTCTAAATTAATATCCTACACGTGCAGGAAGGGAGCCACATAGAGAGGAAACGCCTCAGATTAGCTGATATTACATCACTTTTATTTGAATATAATTAGACACCAGATGTGTGCGACCACTTTTCAAAGCAACGTTAGCACCCTTCTACCGAGGATGAGTAATGGGGGGGGGGGGGGGGGGGGGGGGTGAAGTGTCTCTTCAGAGTGCACAGGATGCTAAAAGGCCAAGCCGAGCCACGGGCTGTTCACGCCACCGCCAAGAGGTTGTGCTTCTGTGACAGAGCAGAAATCGTCCCCCACCGCGGGCATAAATCTGGGATGCTGTTTGATATATTTACCGTTGCATAACAGTCTTTTCTTTGAGTGGCACAAAGAGACCATATTTATAGTTTGGCTTTACGATCTCGGGTTGGTGATTTAAAATTAAATTGAATCTTGAGTCCTGAATTCGTAACAGCAGGGACGGGAAACAGTGCTTCCTTCCCATGAGTGCTACCAAGAAAACTGTTTTATTCCCAGTTGAACATCTGAGTTATAACTTGGGGGGAAAATGCATAGTCACAGTTGTTACAGCTGTCTGAATTTCTAAATAACCTAGATCAAGAAAAGATTTACTGATCCCCCAAGAAGCAAACGCATTTCTTTTATAGTTGCTAAGAAAAGAAATGTAGCCATCAGAATTTTTACAGTTTAGCAAAATGGTACACTTGTTTTCATTCTGGGTGTTGATAGCGTGGAGTACATTAAATAAAGGCACTTGAATTTCAGGGCAATATTCGCTATTTTGACAAATGAGAAATTCAAAATAGATTTTAAAAAGTGGATAGAGCCAGCAACAAGTAACAAAAGAACAAGTATGAACAAAGTAGCTCCTTGTGGTGCCAAACAGACTCCAAACTCTGCGTCTTAGTCCACCCCCAGATTCGCTCATCGCTTTCTTCTTTGCATTATTGAGTTAACCCTTAAATCCTGGTTCATTAGCGATGCTGTCTGGGGCTGTATGTGTGTGTGTATAGACGGTATGACCATGAAAAGAAGTTGAAGTGGATTTAAAGCTTGTGTGTGTAGAAATGTGCAGACAGTGGCTGGAGCTTTACAGCTCTCCACATGCTGTTAATGTCTGCACATCCTGCGGTGGAGTTGCATCTGTTTGGCCTTTTGGGCCACATTAATCAGTCAGACTGCTCCATCTGGCTACTCTAAGCTTGGGAACCAGTAGCAGTACCCACAATGCACCTGCGGCAGCTCCGCGCGGGCCAAAAAGTGTGGGAAATCAGATAAAGTTTGGGTCTTAATCTGGAGCATAAACACGGAGTGAGGGGGGAGCAACGTCTCCAGTGACAGATGATAGAAGGTGTGGGCCTTTTCTCCTCTGCCCTCCTCGGTGAGGGCAATAAATCCAGCAACCCCAATGAAGATCGATGACCAGACAGCTTATGCAACCCTCCGGTGGGGCAACATTTTCCCACATGGACACAGTTTAGGTCATCTGTAGGTGGGGCATGTGGCAGCTCTCCTCAACTTTTTTCTGTTACATAAGATTTTTTAAAAGTTGTAAAAACCTATCTACACTATAGAGCCTCCCCTAGCTCGATGGGGATTTTGGAGGAGACATTAAAAGCTTTGTCAGTCGTGTGAACGCCCATGTGGAAAAGCAGAGGCCGTGCCGGCCTCCTACCTGTGGATGCGTGCCAAGCTTTCAGCGTTATCGTGTGTGAACTGCTGCCTTTCTCAGATGATCCTTTTTCAAACATTAACGAGACACAGCCATGGCCTGGCTCACACGTAGAGCGGCGCGGCCCCACCTGCCGCTCGGGCCCAGGGAAACCCCATCCTCCCTCAGCTGGAACTGGGACCTGAGCCTCAGCGAAGTTCCCAGAGACAGGAAGCAGCAGCTGTCCGTCTGACCCCTGGCTGTCTTATTTGGAACTCGGGAAGGGGACTCCCCGCCAAGTGGGTGAACCCTGCCTGCTGGGAGCACCAGGAAAATGCATTTCAGAAAACGGAGCTTGGAGAAGAGCCGACGGGCGTCGTCGCTCCGTGGGCTGTGAAGATTTGTGAAAATGTAAAAACGATGTTATGCGTTTGTAACAAGCCTAAGAAATTATTTGAATAGATCCTTGCCCTTTTAGTATTTGTGGTAAAAAAAAAAACATATGTTGTAGATTAAAGCATTTACGACCGACGAGCCGGACCCCAAACACCCAACCCTAACCCAGCCTCTGAGAACAGAGGACAAGGCAAATTGGGCTTGGATGGGAGGCCTCATCCATCCAGGTCATCCTGTCCAAAGAGGTTGCATGATTCAGTTATTCAGTAAACAACACGGGCTGTGACAACACATCGGAGCCCAACTAATAAATGTCCCAGCACCTCGGAGCTTGGTGTCCATGCCCCCCAGAAAGAGCAAACACCAAAGAAACACTTTTACTCCTGTTCATGTTCCTCATTTTCAGAACTCCTTCTTTTGCGTTTGTTTTCATTAAGCCTCTTGATACAGATCTATCCATCAATCCTGAATAAAAACATTCTCATTTAAGTTATGTCAAAAACGTTTTCATTTAAGTTATGTACCAAGATTATATCCATGTACAGCCGACAGCTTAGCAGAGAACCAATTTCAGATGCAAGCTTTAAACGCTTTGTGACACAAACATTTTACAGGAGTATTTCAATTCAAAGCTGAAAATGAAGAAACTTAAGGAGGATGTGGACCTACTGTATTCTAAACATGTGAACAGTGTCTGAATGTGATGCCCTGCAGAAAACAGGATCCCTTCAGAACTGACATTGGAGCTGATCCATCTACCATCCGCTGAAGCCTCATCAGAAATAGTACGGCTGGATGTCTGGAAGCCGTTGTTTAGGAAGGGACACTGGGAGAAAATGCCGAGCTATGCCACATGCCACAAGAAGTGGACCAAAAATCACAGGGCTGAATCCTTCCCAGAGCTCCGGCCTCAACATTATTGAAATGGTAAAGGGGAAAAAAAAGGTCCCATCCAAAGAAGAGCTCTGGGGTGTCCTTCCAGGAGCCTGGGGAATTATACCTGAGGACTATTAAAAGAAAGGGTAAGGAAGCTTTCTTAAATGGCTCAGGTTGTTTTGGAGAAATAAGGTTTTCATCATATTGTTGTTCCAGTCACTCAGAATTACACAAACTCGTTTTAATACAATATTGCCATTTTCTGTTCACAGATGTTGCTTCGTGTATTTAGTTTCTTCTACAAAACAGACTTAACTGAGTCTGTAGGTTTCTTTAAGTGAGGAAGGAAAGAACCAGGCATGTCCTGGATATGAATTGTGTGGTTCTGTAAACGCACTCTAAGATTTGCCCTGAATTCTCTCTGATGACTGCTTGCCTGTAATCTCCAGCCGCTGCCTTTATAGCTGGACTCAGTGGGACGGCTCCAGACTGCAGTCGCTCTTCGACCCTCTCCTTGACATTTTCATTTCTTTCTGACCGACAACAGAAGACAGGAGGAAACTCATCCTCGGCAGCATGCAAAGTTTCATCGGGACTTCTCTCCTTTATTTCCTTCTCTTACACCTGCCACCTGCGCAGGTAAGACTAACCACGTGTTTTATCCGTTTTCTTTTTCTTATTCAAAAGATGTTTTTCATTACTATTCCTTTCCGGGGCTTTTTCGATCAGAATTGGAAAAAACATATGTTTAGAATACAGAGAGGTAGCCCATGCCTTTTGCCATTTTTATTGGTGTTAAATTGAAGCATTGGGACTTTAAGGAGCGTCTTTGACGCGTAAAGCAGCACTCTCAGACGCGCGCTGACTCTCCATCCCTGTTCCGTGTGCGTGTGCGCAGATATCGGCTTAAGCAAGCAAGCTGCAGGACGCAGCTGTTTCATGGTTATGTTTTGTATTAAAACTGAGATTTAGTGCGTGCTAGCAGGTGGGAAAAACTCAGGAGATCTGCCAGATGTGCGTCTGTAATTTGAGCGTAATCCAGGGGCGGAGCTACCCCTCCGGCCTCCCGCCACAAAACCAGGGAATTAATGATGGCTATAAACAAAATCACAACAAATCACATAATTACAGAGCAAAATATAAATCCATTTTTATAAACAGAAGCCTAATAAGAGGGGTGTGACCTAAATAACTCCCTGCCAGAGCTCCAGTTTAAAAAGCAAAAAGAACTTCAACAGGCACTGCAGAACGAAGGCACAAAAAATAATGCATATTTAGATCTCTTGAATCTAGAAACACAAGAGGTAGATAAAAAGAAGGCCACGTGTTCAGTTCTGGGGTCACTAATGGAGCATTTTTTCAAAAGCTATGTCAGAGATGAAGTACACAGATAATGAGGATATAGCAAAACTCTGAAATTACTACTAATAGAATGATTTAACTGAATTCAACAATAACCTGTACATACCAAGGTATAAATCTGGGTCAAATTAATGGATACATGTACAAATAAACTCATAAGATGGAATGTAGTGGTACATTTGTGTCTATTTTAACTTTAAAGGTAGAAGTGATCATCAAATAAACTATATTCTAGGATGAGAAAATGAGATGTGGAAGATAAGTTCTACTTTTTACCTACCTTATGAGGAAGAGTCCTAATAAATTTAACCAACTCATAGTTTAATGCGTACTTCAGCTGCGTGGGTTAATGTTTGTCAGTTAATTAGAGGAAATGTCATTACTTTTTGCACAAAGATCTGACTGTCTCTGGGGATGACGGGGAAAAAGCTAAGATTTTTACCCTGAGTTTGGGAGTCAACCACAGACATTCCTCTCCCCAGCGATCAGAAGGGTTTATGTTCCCTCCAGTGAGTTCTGGCTCTGCCAATGGCCTCTCACCAGTTAGTTGGTACCATTCCCAAAAACCTTTAAAGGATGGCCACTAGGAGGCATCCTAGACTTGTCGCTGACCCAGAGACAGTATTCCACCTTTTAAAGGTCGTGAACCATGGCCTGAAAATCAGAAGAGCTGGATCTCACTGGCTGCTTCAAGCTCAGTCTCTTGTGTTCCACTGAAGTAGACAGCAGAACCACGTAACCTGCAAATAGTAGAAATGTGAAGTTGCCCTTGTGAAAGGCACAAGAAGGAGTTTGGCTGAGAGAACTCAGAAAAGTCCAGCTGTCAGGACTTTGGATTTTGCAGCCTCATAGTGTGAGGACGTCCTATTGAAAGCAGCAGCTATTTTTTGTTGTTATTATACAAATGTTTTTGCCTCTTGTGACATTTAACCATCTTGCATTAAACCAGCTGAGAAGTCTTAAACGCTCTCTGTGGTGGTGGTGGGTTTATTTGATTCTTTCTCCGCTCCTCAGAGGAGCACTGCTGAAACCGTGCTGCATCACAGTTTGAACAGGATTGATTTATTCGCCATAGATTTATTTTCTGCCACTAGAGGGAGCTGTGCAATTGCTTATTGAAATCGAGGGTGTATTTCTGACCATATTTGGCTTTGATGCTGACACACATAGAAAAGAAATGGTATATTTCAGCATATTTTATTTTTTCATGTCATATAAATGTGTTTTTTTTTCCAGATGTTTCGTCTTCCAGAGGAGAGACCATCTAGAGGTAAGCGTGCCACTTTGAATCATGCTGCTCTGAATACATTTAACTCCATTTATAAATTATGGTAAACCCAGTCTGGTAACCTCTTGTGTACCAGTGACGTTCATGGAGGTGCTGGGAAAGAGCATGTGTCAACCCATGGAGCAACTGGTGGATGTGGAGCAGGAGTTTCCGGATGATGTGGAATACCTGTACATACCCGCCTGTGTCCCACTCTGGCGGTGCTCGGGCTGCTGCATAGACGAGCAGCTGGAGTGCCATCCTACCGCTCAGCGCAACATCACTCTGGAGGTGCGCGCACAAACACACAACCGGCCTACGTTAGCCATGAAGCCCTTTGTTTAGCCTGCCCTTTCCTCTCCTGGCCTCAGGTGATGCGGATTAATTCTTTGGCGCAGATGGAACATGTGGAACTGACATTTGTGGAGCATCAGGAATGTAAATGCAGGTAGACCACCGATCAGTTCCACTGGCTACTCTTAAAGAGCACTCACCAACAGGTCGCTTACCTTTTTTTTTGTTTGGTTTTACAGACTGAGTCAGAAACCTCAAACTGATAACAAGTAAGTAAGCAAACATTTGGTTTATCCAGCCCCAATTCATCTGTCTTTTGATTGTGTTTCTCTTTCTGCACAGCAACAGTGAGTCCATTAAGTACAGGCCTCGAAGGAGGAAGTGCAAGAAGACTGCCACCGGCTGCGGAGAGTAAGCACACTTACATGAATGTAGCATAGATTATTTTAACCTGGCTGAAACTAGACTTTCTGAAGATAAATGTTAAAGTGATTGCTAGATCAAAATTCTATAAAAAGAGACATACAGAGGATGTGATCGTGGACTTAATTGCTCTTTGATCTTTGGGCCCATTTACACTCAAAATGGTCGCTCAAAGCGAAGTTCAGTCCTTTGGCATCTTTTTCAATTATTATTATAAACTTATAACTAAAAACATAAAGTTTAGTTCATTGTCAATGAGCCCTAATGGAAATCCTCATTTTATGAGAGTAGAATCATTTCCTCATCAAATCCCCATTCAGGTAAAATCTGTCCATGAAGATGAAAAACAGAACGTTCCCACACAGTCCCCCAGCGTTTCACATTTTTCACATTTCAGCTCTGTTTTGGATGGCAGGCCAGGTCTAACCATTGCTCAACACAGCTCTGCACGTAGAACGATTGATTGATTTCTCCTTTGTGGGGTTCACACACACCTGCAGTTTCATGACCTTTGCAACGTTTATCCTCAGTAAGACGACCAAGACCAGAGAAGATTAAACTTTAATGCTCAATATATCGTCTACTGGGCTGCTCCTCACTTCCACAAACTATCATCCAGAACACTTGTGATGAGCAAAACCCTAATAAGGTCACATAGCATTTGATTGCACAATAAATCAAGGCCACTGATAGTTTTCACCAAGGCCTACCACACTAAACACACGGACAAACATCAGGAATAGAGCAAAAAACAATGAAAAGCAAACAACTCTGATAAGTCGGAAGAGAGACGATTGTGCTGCTTACACGCATTCACTAAAAAACATGTTCAACATATGTTTGAAAAATCAAAGCTTTTAAGTGCCAGGAAACATGGGTTAGTTCAGCCATCAATGGCATGGCAGCTGTGTCCTCAGAAAGAGGAATTTAGAAAGCTTTTATGTCTCTGGTAAATTATTGGAAGCATCAGTCTAAGCAGCTCATTGGACACTGTCTTTTTATTAGAATTATTATTTTCTATGTTAACATATTCACAGATCCTTGAACGGTGAATAATTGTCACACCACAGCTCATTTAGAGCAAACTTAAATCCAATGGAAAAGCTTTGAAATGTACACTTTAGGGAACACTGGTGAGTTATTAGGGGAAATAACTGCTTGAGTGAGTCTCTACACAGTTTATCTAAAGAGATATCAATTCTGTGAATGAAGCCACAGAAATGAATACATCACCTGGGGTATTCCATCGATTTTTCAAGTGAAGATAAGATGACATTACACTTTTACATGAGAACTGGTTAGGTGTTTTTAAGATGCAGATCAGGAGCATGATTAGATATTTTTCTTATCAGTTCCAGCATGTTCTGAAAACAATAGGGCATTTTTACCCCCTGGTGTCAACGTCTTGAAACACATTAGCCACGAGGTGCAAAATCTTTTGTTTCAGAAAAACGGGAGCGCTCTATCCTCCCCATCCTTTTCACCTTTTTCAAGCTAAACTGTGAAACGACATTTCAGAGGCTTTGTGTGGGCTGAGTTGTTCAAATATAGCATGAGCTGTCTGAGTCAGTCAAATCACCTGGGTGTCTCTGAGAGCTGAAGCCTCATTAGCACAAGGAGGAAATGCATCTACACACCTCAGTTCAGTGAGAGAACTCTATTTTCACATGGAAACCTGCCAGATTTAGCTGGATGTGTCTGTATTCTCCCAGGCCTTAGACTGTTATCATGTTATAGAGTACATTGGCTGAAATCAGTGTCACTCCGTCCTTTGACCTTTAAATATATCATTCAGTGGTTGTCCCTATCAGTGTCGGAAGTTATCCTTCTTTCCTATTTTGGACAAAAAAAAGAAACCATTTTCAGTAACGGGGTCGTCTGCCTGCAGGATATCACCAAAGCCTCTGTTTAGCAGGAGACTGAAGCTAGAAAAACAGAAAGTTGGCCTGTGTGGAGCCCATATCATTTTGACTTGAGGTCACTGCAGGTGAAGGTTGTGTTTAACTCCCAGTTAGATTTCCCACAAAAGCATTTTAGGAATCTGCGTGGTCTTGTTGTCCGTCTGCTTTCCGGACCCGGAAGAGTAATGGTGTGTTTGACTTGCCTCGGCTTCTTTGTGTTTTCTTTCTCGGTAAACAGCACTTAGAGCAGGAGCACTGCCATCCCATAACCCCGTACTTAGTGGCGAGAGGACCACACAGTTGGAGCAGAGATTTAATGTCTTCCATCAGACTGAGAGGGTTCAAACTGCACGTGAGGCCTGATGGGGATTAACATTTGATGTTTTTTTAATGTTGGCATGAACTACCTGAAGATAATGTGTAGACTGTTAATGCACAATGTTTCACTCCATTAAATCAATGGAAAATGCAGCTTCCCGTTGAGTCTTAAGGACCTCTGACCTAAACATCTCTGAGGCCTGTGTTATGTGGAGTTGTTTTTTTTTCTGTGATTTTTCTTTTTTCTCTTTGCTATCAGAGATGCTTGCAGAGATATCAGCTAATGATTTTTCCTTAACACAAGTTTTATTCATTGGATTAATAACTGTAGAATCCATTTAGGAGCCCCATACTTTTTACATCATACACAAATTTATGCGCAAAAACTTTACCAAAGAGACAAATATGCGGATGGCACAGCTTTGGTGAGCCCCCAGAGGAGAGGAATTAGGGGCCAATTTTAAAATTCATTTTCATTTTAATAACCACTTAGATGCATCAGTGGTGCAAAAAGATTAGACTTAAATCTGGCCTAAATAAACACCAAATACTGATTAAGCGTGTAAGTCTACCCAGATTGTCGAAATATGGATCATTAAGAACAAAAATCTAATTATGTTTGTTAGACATGCGGTTGAATTGACAAAACATACCAGTTTGAATGAATGTGCATATATGTTTTTTTCCAGGTCCCAATTACCGAAAATGCGGAAAAATCTTGGCTGATTTGACTAAAAATGTGATCTGGAGGAGTGAGCAAGAACCCATGTGACAGTTCATCCCCAGCCAACATATCTCTCCTGCACCGGTTAGACGTTGTACATGCCATGCTTTTTCTTTGATTGAGTGACATTAAAGCAAAAACGTTCATTTATCTGTGCTAAAACCTGCACACATAAGGTTTCATTTTCTCTTATTGTAACATTTGTTCAGGCTTTGGTATGTTGCTGTTCCTCTGGGAAGGTTTTGAAAATGTGTTTAAAAAGCAGAACAGCTACACGCTGCTTCTTGTTTATTTTAACTTCCATTGTTAGGAGAGCAACCCCAAACCCAGTGAAATAACAACCTACTGCAGAGTCAATGCAGCACGTTTTTTTTTTAAAGATCTCAATAATCATTGAATTGAACTGCCAAACATGGAAAGTGCATAAAATAAAAGCTTAAAAAGCAAAACTGCCTTTTGTGTTTCTGTATCTGCATTTGAGGCCTGCTGTGATCTGAAACGTGTGAGGACACAGCAGTTCTACAGCTCATCAGGCTCCACAGTAAACACACTGTTGGCTCAGCACAAAGGCCTGCTGTTATCCATTGACTTGTAATGCGCTCCCAGCCCTGCACAGACATGTGAGATGATAGGGGTGCGGCTAGATTTAATAGCAAGGCTTCCTCTACTTGTAGTATATCACCATGAACAAAAATGGATGTGTAGAGTACTTCTTAACCTCACGCTTGGTAACTATCCTTTGCAGTTGAGGTTTTATCTCAAGTCACTTTCCTCCTGAATTTCTCCCATGGAATTTGGACGCACAAACACACTAGAGCCCCCCCCTCTTGTTCCTTCCTCATCATGGAATAAAAAAAAGGGCATGCATGTTGAGATAAGGCAGCACGTGAGAAGGCTTGGCTCTTAATGGCAGTGTTTTGTTTACAACTTCAGACATTCGGCAGACAAAACTCTTTGATCTCAGGTTAACTTCAGGCCAAAAGTTTATGCAATAACGCCAGACTCGCGTCATTGGATTCTCCGGCGGTTATTTGAGAGCCAGCTCTTTACCGTCCTGCACGTCGCGCACGTTGTATTCGACCTGCCACACATTTGGCAGTGGTCACGTTTTTCAGCTGCTGGCCGCGCCGACCAATCAGAGGCCGGGGGGACTGTCAGGTGGGCGGGGATGTCAGTCTAAACACTCTGACGTGTCTAATACTCGAAACGAGGCCACGCCCACAACTACCAAAATTGTCAAATTTGCTGCTGGGACGAAATAGTTCTTTGCACTTTCAGCGTCGAGAAAACAGAAAACCCACGGGCCGTTCGTGACCTACTTTCTTTTTCGAGGTCCGTGAGGCAGTTTGACCGCAACCGCTAACTCCTGTCGCCACCGTGCTCCGCATGTGACCGAGCCGTAAAGGGAGGGGCGGCGTGTCTCGTGGACGGCACCGTGGAACACCGAGTTCCAGGCAACGTAGCGGGGCGAGTCACCGAAACGCGTCTCTGACCTCGAGCTGGAGTCAGGTTCCTGTCCACAGCTCTGAAGACTGCGTCGCAGGAACACGGACACTCTTGGCGAAAGTATGTATGTCTCTCTATTCCTGGCGCCTTCGGTGGCCTTTTTTTTTAAAATATTGATACGAGTGCACAATACTTAGTAGGAGTAGCTTTGTTGATAGCTCTGTAGCTAACCACAGTCCTTTGGTCGTTCTGGCGTTACTGGCTCGCGCCTTCGTTTGAAGTCGTAGAATCCGAGGCATTAAACGTTAACGAGCGAAATGTTTTTAACATTTGTTTCAGCGACAAAAGAAAAACTAGCAAGTCTCACGTTACTAACTTTGTAAATTTAAACTGTGCCATGTGTATTGGGAAAAAAATCGTGTGTGCCTCAACTCAAGTGGTCGTGTAGGGGAAGAAAAGAATTTGTGTTTATTAGGGCTAGCAAAGGAGCTGATAAAAAAATCTGTTTATTCAGTTCATTCCTAAATTCCGTTGTATGCTCGGATAAACAAAGGAGATAGACCAAACATAAGCTGTTGTTTGGCTGCCGCCACTATTTTACCAAGTGTTTATGAATCATCAGTGTTTGTTTCATTCAATTCAACAGTTTCTTTCATTCCCAACTCCAGCTTTTTATATGCTGACGTAGTTTTATGAGAGCTTGTGGAACCAAGGTCATTGTTAAAACAGGAGGAAAGGAGATGAGCACCAAGAGGAAGGCAGAGAGTCACATGAGGGCAGCAAACCGACCACGCATGATGAAGTGTGGGGACTCCCGGACTGATTCGGAGAGAGACTCTGGATTCTCAGGTACAGTCCAGCCCTTGGCACACGTGCCACATGTTCCCATTCTGCGGCCCCTCTCAGCTGAATCCCTGTTAACTTGTCTTTTTGTCCACAGATGCCAGTTCAGAGCACATGAGTGCAATGGACACCACAGACTATGAGGACAGGCCTCGGTCTGCTGCGCGGCAGGGCCCCAAGCCCGCTGGTCCCGGACGCCGGCAGTCGCAGTTAGCCGTGGTGGGGGGGTCCTACTCCAGCCTCTCTCCCATGATTATAATGAACAACGTCCTTCTCAAACAGGTAATGCACGAAAAGCTTTACAGTTTTATCTGATCAGCAGCCCTGATGGAGAGCTGACCTGGTTCCATATGTGCTCATCATGTTCATCAATTCCTCCACCCACATTTGTCAGCTAATTGACCTAGTTTGAAGTGCGTGTTGACAGCCAGCGGCCAACAAATCCTGATCATGTGGTGACTGAGTAATGAATGTTGAATGCCACAAGCCAAATCAGCAGATCTAGAAAAAAAGAAAACACGGAGCTCATACTGTTTGGGTTGTTTAGCATTTGTGACTTCAAATCGATGCTCATTTTATTACTCCAGAGGGTTTTTTAGTCAGTTAGATTAGGCTGATTGTAGTGAATTTTATATAAAGATTGGCCTTCAGTCACCAGCCTGATGTTTGTTTTCAGTTAAGTGTTTTACTCCAGTCAGTTTGAATTGGTATCCTGACTGCCTATTTGGCTGAATGGCAATCAATGTGAAATGTTCATTTCAGTTAATGGGCATTGGTTTGTAATTCAGTCAAAGACGTGACATAAGTGGTAATTTGAGCTTTAACCTCAAGGTGTAAAAAGTAAACCGTACATTTCAACCTTCAAGTCAGGCCTGGTTTGTCATTTTCACCATCAGGTCAGCTTTTAAACAGGTCAGTGGTAGTGGGGCTACCTCAGGGCAAATCTTGGGCTGGCCCACACTTTGTTGATGAACCAGCTCATTTATGGGGGAAGGTTGATTATAAGTTGTTGTTGTTTTTTACTCAGGATTGAGCAGGTATTTCAGTGTCTTGGAAGAAAGAGAGAAGCATAGAAGTGGAATAGAAGATATACTATTTGGCTTGCTTTATAGTTTTGGCAGTGAAGTGGTAGACTTACTAAATGCCTTTGTTTGTATTCACATATGGTCATGTTAAAATTGAATGGTTTATGTCACTGAGAGCGCTTGAAAAATGGAAAGTCTAATACACCCTTTGTCTTTGCAGCCTGTAGAGAATCCTCCTGCTCTGAAGCCCTGGGGGTTTAGTCCTGCCATGGAGGTGGTGCAGCCTGTGGTCCAGCAGCCTCAGGTGGTCTTCATACAGCCCATGGTCTCCCGTCAGGCTTCCCCTGCCCCAAAAGACGCCACTTCTAGACACAGGCGCTCCAAAAAGTATCTCCCAATACTGAAATCCTACCCTAAGATCGCCCCTCATCCAGGGGACAGTGCAAGTTCCTCAGGGAGAGGAACAGCTTCCTCATCCTCCTCTTCCTCGGGTTCAGAGAGATGTAGCCCGCAAACGTCTGGCTCTCAGAGAGAGAAGACTCAGAGAGCGCTTGGTGGCAGTGCTAATGACTCCGGCTCAAACACTCCCAGTCTTCCTGCTTCTCCTGGCATCTCGTCTCCTTTGCTTCAGAGCAGACTTTGTCTCCCAGCAGCCGAAACCTGCAGCAGCCCTGCCAAAGAGAGGCCGTCCTCAGTCATCAGCCAGCCAGAGCTTCCCACTTCTGTCGCACGCACCAGATCCCCACGAGCAGCCGCTCAGGAAAAGGCGTCTTCAGATAGCTTCAGCCTGAGCGACGGTGATGGTGACACAAAGAGGAAGCGCTTCTGCAACACCTACAACATCCTGAGTAAATCCGGCCTGCTGGACATCACACTCCGCACCAAGGAGCTACTCAGGCAGAACCGTCGCACCCAGAATGACCTGGAGCAACTGAGAGAGCACACCGAGCTGTTTCTTCAGGCTCTGCGGAGCGGGGACGCCGGCATCTGTGCTAAGCTGCAGGCCCGTCTGCAGGAGGAGGACAGGAACAGAGCCGTCATGAGCAGTTTGAAAGCAGATTAGACCCAGACGGGTGTGAGGCAGTAATCCTTCAGACTATGGAGTGGCAGGCCCGGGGGGGTAGGTGTGTGCACAGACAGATGGACCGAGAGTAACGTGCGCTACGCTGGACCCCTCCCCCCAGCCTCAGACTGAGACTGTGACCTACATTTTGGAGCCAGAGCCCTTGGGTTTCTGTCGCCGGACCCAGCCAGCCGAAAAGCGAGAGTGAGGGTGTTGGGTCACAGCTCTTCTGTCCTGACAAATTTTGCACTAATGTGGAAACTTATTGTAGCTTAAGTGGTTACAGAAAGATGAAACTGGTCTGAGGAGCTGGGGCAGGAACAGCTGGACACCTGCGCACACACCTGGATTATCCTCTCCCCGAAACCATTCCTCTGCGTACACAGCAGCCGTCTGTGGTGGACTGCACCTCGTTCTGACCCCGGGGAAGACGTGCTGTGGGGACTGTAACTGCTCTAAAAGTTCAGTTTCTGTGTTAGAGGACGTCTTTAGTCTGTGGTTTGTTGTTATCACGCAACTAAGACAAATACAGAAAAGTGTTTTTTGTTACCATACATTTGTGAAACTAAACTAGAGTATTTACTGAGGACATTAACATCAGTGTCTTTGGTGCGATGTACTCCTCTTTCATGGCTGGTCGTGGGTGTAACTGATAGACACAGGCTCCCAGAGACCATGGCACAGCTGGTAAGGGAACAAACCAGGTCAAAGGTAATGTTGAGTTCCTTCACACCAGGTCTGTTTGGAGCAGCCTGTTTGTTGCACAAACCTTTTTCACTTATTGGCAGTCAAGACCAAAAAATAAAAGGTCCTGATAGTTGGATCTAAGGTAGCCTAGTTCAGAGGCGTCAGTCGGCTTGATTTGATTCGAACCATTTGTTTAGATTGTCTAAAAGCTTATTCTGATATTGGGTAAAATTCAGACAACTGATTGTCTCCTTAAATAAAAGCGTAGTGACATTTTGACCTGAAAACTTAGGGACTAGGTGAAGGCCTCCGGCTGAGAGGTCAGCAGATGACCAGCTCAAGAAGTTTTCCTGCCATGTTGAATGTTCTCTGGCCCTTTGTTGGTCAGCTCCATTAAACAGACAAACGTGCACCTTAAGTGTCTTTTTATTTCATTTGTCCTGTGTGTTTTAAAGCTCGATTTGACAGGGCCTGTCAGTGATTTTTCCCATCATGTTGATGGCTGCTATACTCATACAAACAGTGGATGTAAAACCTTTTTAAAACCAATGCGATGCTTCCCTGGTGAAAAGCCCATTGTAAAGGCTGCCTGTCTAAGTGAAATCATATTTAATCTGCTTTGTGAGTCTGTTCTTTTGTCATTGTTTTAGTTTTTTGTAATTAAATAGATCATTGTTGGTGGGATTTAAATTGGGCAGTCTGGTGCAACTGCAGCCTTTTTCTCTTAAAGGTTCCTTTTGTTTACATGTGTTCACTGTTGTGGTTGAAGCAACCACAAAGTCGCATTTTATTGATTGATGACTGTTGATGTTTTTTGTTTTTTTATAGCATCAGCTTGTGTCTCTACATCTCCATGGTGGAAAGAAATTTGAGTTCTTTTTGTTGGTTTATTGTCAGCGGTTAATTAGTTTGTAAAAATGGCCTTTCAAATCCAAATTCCATGTACTTCAAAGAGCATTTGCACTGAAATTATCTAAAAACGAAAAGTGGTTGTAAGTTTTATGGCAGCTGTGGTAGCTATTGTGCTGTAGCTAATTTAAGATGGACAGATTTTTTGTTATGATCTATTTTATCATTTTTTTCAACTTTTTATTTTATTTTATTTTTTTTACACATTCTGTGCAGTAATGTAAAAATCTGATTGTGTACCTGCTGTTTGTATTCAGTTACAGTGCTTTAGAGGGAACATCACAATAGGGGATAAACATTATCATCTGTTAAAACTCACATACGGTGATGCTACTTTATAACAATATAAAGATGTCAAAAAACAGAACGGTGTCAGTTTGTCTCAAACTAAAGCCCCTGGATTGGGATTCTGTTACTAATGAACGTGTGGCTCTTCTGAACACTGCAGGATTTCTGCCCGTTTAAGTCTTTGGAAACCAGATTCAGAGATATTTAGAGATTTTTCTGCAGAGTTCAGCATTCAGCTCTTTATATTTGATGTTCTACTAAAGTTTCAGGTCATTGTTACCCCCCCCCCCTTTCTTTTCTTTTTTTCCTCCACTCTTCACTGCAGTGCAGCAGCTCCAGTGTCCGCACACCAGTCTGTTGATGCACTGAGTAGTCCTTTAGGGTTTTTACTTCCTAAATCTGCCAGAGAACCAGCCCCTCTGTGTGTATTACTCAATCTTTTTTTTTCTGCGGTACATACTTTTGCTGTTTGACACGCACCTATTCTGGATCCCTCCCTCAGCTTTAACTCCTCTCCTCCAGTCTCTTGTGCGTGAAACAGGAGACGATTTGGGGGCTTTTGCTCCAAATAAAATTCCTGACTTTACAATCTGTTATTTACTTTCTCTGCACGTGCAATGAGCTGCTCCGTCCTTTCTGGTTAAACACATTTTTGTCAAGCTAATGAGTGCAGCTGAAGTGGGCGGGTATTTGATAAGAAACGCTAGCAAGTCGGAATGCGTTGCCTGATTTCAGTGTTCTGAAGACCCACAATGTCTTATAGGAGGAATCTTGTGTATTTTTTAGGGTGCCACACCTTCTCACCTTCATGGACTAAATCAATGAACACTCCCCTGTTTTTTTATCCCCTGTGATATTTCACAGTCTCACCTGAGTTTACATTTTTCATAGCTGCTCTGATAATACTGTCGCCTCCAGTGGAGTAAAGGACAGAATAAGAGTCAGTGAGCTTTTGGCTGAGAATAGAACAAAAGCAGCTTTCTTCATCTGCTGCCAGTAACTGAGCTTCTCCTATTCACTGACTGATCTGTAATAAAGCCCCTGCTGCCCCCCCCTCCCCCCCTCTTTGTGTGCTGCATGCTGTACCAGAGATAGCTGCTGCTGTCGTCATGGCATGTTCCTGTTAGGCACATTTTTTTTCCTCTCAAAATGGTGTTTGCAGGGGAAGAGAAAACACATATAGGTGTTCAGCTGGGCGCCTGTAGACTGGGAACGTTGGATTCTGGGTATTCCTTTTGAATACTGGCAGCTTCAAAACCCTCTGCTTTTCTTTCCTATTCTAAAGAATTGTATACTTTTTTTTGTGAGGCTTTATTAGTTCCCCCTGTGCCACTGATAATTTAACAATCTTGTTTTATAAGTTGTATACAGCCCCTGAGAGCAGGAGACTCAGAGACACATTTCCCCCTCATCTAAACTTTACAGAGTTTTTAATTCAAAAGGTTTTCTGCTGTTTTTGGACACCTTCAAGTAAGAGACTCTTTACCTTTGGAACAACAAATACCATTCAAAGAAAAATTTTTTTGATATCGTTTGCCTCTGATTTATGGTTAAATGTGCCCGAATGTATGTCACTTGGATGCCCTGAGTTGTTTAAAAGAAACAAACAATAAATAGAAGCAGTTCATTTTAAAGATTTCTTTCAACCTCCTGTTTCATCTAATTCACAAACAGAGCACATTATGTAGATATCAGATGTTACACGCTTAGTTAAAAGACTAAATGCCTACATTCTTAAAGATGAGGCCATGCAAAGGCCATGTCCCTTCTTAGTTCCTCCACATGCCTTTGCAGCTTCATTTAGACAGTTAAGCTCTAGCATTTATGCCCTTTGGGCCACTTTGTCTCTCACCTCTTGCATTGTAACATGTTATTCTAAATCTAATTATTACTTGTCTTTTGCAAAACTGATCTATTTTTTCTTGCAAAATAGTTATTGTGACTGAGTGTTTACAGGATAGATTTGTTTGGTAACTTGGCCGCTGGGTGGCGATGGAGAGGCACTGTCGTTGTTCGCTAAAACGCATTCGCGCTTTAACATTGTTCCACTTGAGACGCCGTAGAGCGAAGCTGCCCTCTGTTTTGACACAATTGTCAGGCTAGTTGCAAGTTAACGCAGCTACTGTCTTAATGCAGGGGGGTGTGATCACTTATATGTTTGTGAAGATTTAGAGCAGCCGCGTACGCGTGCAGTGTACCGACAGCAGTCAGGGCTTTTATCGGCAGACTGCTGTATTTTGGGAAACTCGCCCCGGTAGCTAGTTTTCTGCTGCTAAGCTTGCTAACTGAGCTAACAGGTAATCTGTCATCTGCTTGCTTTGTACAGCCGAATTTCGACCACAAACTTTGCCGGCGGGTTTTAGCTGTGCTTATTCGCGATGTAAGATTAGCATTTAATGTATTAGATAACCTGTAAATTGTTCACTGGGTATTTTTTTCTTCTTTTTCCCCACAGAGCTTGGGCGATGTGTTTGACTCAGAGATGACCTGCAGCTCATGACCCGCAAACAATCTTGCACTAATTCGGTCAAACTTGAGGTTTGTGATGCCACAGACTGAGACTTTCTTTCACGTGATAGCTAATACCTCTGACGGCTGATGTTTGTGTCCTTCTTGTCCAGGCTCCACACAGGGTGACTCATGCTTTCTGATGAGCTTGATTCCAAACCAGAGGTAACGTTTTCATCATTTTCAGCTGCCTCCTCTCCACAACACTGACTGACACAGTGTGTCTCAAGCCCTAAAGTCCGGACTGTCTGGTCTGTATGATGAATGTCCTCCCTTGTCGTCATGTCGCCTCAGCTGCTGGTGCAGTTTGTCCAGAATGCATCCATCCCGTTGGTGCAAAGTCTGGAGGACTCGGATTCCAAACACTCCTGCCTGCCTCTGCTGGCCCCCCCGGAGAGCTCTCTGTGCACCCCGCTGGAGCTCACAGGTAGGCACACACTCACCTCTACGCTCACCCTTGTTTCATGGAATCATCCCGGGTTTTTTTCTCCTGATGGCATGGAATGAGAGTGTTTTAAAGCTATTGACTGATGATTAATTCCAATGTCAACTTAAGAAAATGTTCTATTGTGGTAACAGGTGTAATAGTTTGGGGGAATAAGCAGCAGGTTTTACCACTTGTATTGATGGCTAATGAGTCTTAAAAACATGTTTGGAGGTTAAAAGCAGCCCATGTGTTACTTTGACATGATTGTTTCCTCATAGTTCTGGGCTCATTGTGTTTAGATGCATTAGTGACTTAGTTAGGATTCTTTCAGATCTTTAAGATGAAGAATCCTCACCAGTAAGGCTCCTTTGTTATAGCTATTGTCAGATTAGCTTTTCATTAGTCTTTCATTTATTTTTTTATATTTGATTTATTATTTTCAAAGTTTCCATCAGATCGATATGAGCAGTTGAGCTTTATCCCAATGCTACCTTTTACACTCCCTAATGTCTGATTAGCTTCAGCTCAAGCCTCAACCCTGCTGTTTCAAATGAGATGTAACCATGAGAGAGGGGCAAGGCCAGCTCAGACCAGTCCCTGTTCGGTGGCCTGCATTCGTGCTCTTAAATGAATCCTCAAATCAAAGAAAGAGGGGAGTTTACTGATCACAGTGGATGTGAAGTTCAGCAGAGAGTCTAAGAAGTTCTGGTTGGCTCCTCAGACGGAGGCCTGAGCCATGAACCGGAGGCGTCCACCTCCCTGTCGGAGTTTGGAGGCGTCTCAGAGCAAAGCGCCTTGGTCCAGACGCACTCTCAGACGAGGGCCTCGCCGAGCCCCCCCGCCATCCTGCACGACTTTCAGCAGCCAGACAGCACGTCCTACGTCCTGCTGAACCTCGCCAAAAGTAAGCTCACACACCTGCCTGCACACACACACATACACAC
The DNA here is from genome assembly GCA_013363375.1 of Menidia beryllina. Lineage (NCBI taxonomy): Eukaryota > Metazoa > Chordata > Actinopteri > Atheriniformes > Atherinopsidae > Menidia > Menidia beryllina. Next base: position 2,945,715 of record JABUIW010000152.1, on the reverse strand, counting down.
ACACACACCAGTGAAATCAACCAACTTGAGCGTTTGAATGATGGAAACTAACATATTGCCTTAAATGTTGTTTTCTTTTCCATCTGGTCTTGCGGTTCTGATTCTGCACACGGCTCTAAAAAGAAATGAGGTGACACATAAAAAAAGAAGACACATTTTGGCATAAAGAAATGGCTTCTGGCAGGCACAGCCTCCCAGTGCAGTCCCCCCCAAAAAAGAAAAAGAGGTCTTGTGTCCTGACTGTTACCCTCTGTCTGGTGTTTTGCTCCATCTAAGACTGACAGAAAAAGGATGGATTCTTTTTCTTTTTTAAGTTGTCTGTGAGTTGTGCAGTCGCGACATTTAGAAACACGACCTACTTTGGCTCAGGCCGTCATCTCTGCAGAATCCTGCTCCGGTAATCCCCTGTGTTTCCCCCTCAGGCATCACCGCCTCCTCCGAGTCCCTGATCTTCGGCGCAGACGGTGGTGGGGAGGACGAGGACGAGGGCATGCCGTCCGGGGACTACGGGATAGACGGGAGCGCCCCCTGGTACCTGCGGGTGCAGGAGCTGGCCCACGACAGCCTGATTGCCGCCACGCGGGCGCAAATCGCACGGGATGCCAAGGCCAACCAGGACGCCAGAGCGGCGAGCGTCAGCATCGGTAAAGCGCCGCCGCCTCGGTGCAATACCATTAGCAAATACGTACTAAGCATCGGGCTATATCCTGCAGGCAGCAAAGATGGAGGAGAAGTCTCTAAATGGGATGGAGTGGAGGGGTTCACAGATCTGACGGCTATGTGCACTGGAGCGGTAAAACCGAATTTCCGGTTGTTGATCACCAGTGTGGTTGTACTCAGCCAGCGCGGTTATTTGGCATTAAGACAGACATGCGGTTTACACAAATGCACCGGCAGACCTCTAGCAATCAAGTCAGGTGGTCCAGGCGAAATGCCAAGTTACAGATTTATCGGCCTCAAACAAAGGCCGGAGTCGTCCTCCGCTTTTTTGCAGGGCTCCAGTTTTTTCTCCTGCCCTGTCGTGCACTGTTTACTTAATCCTCTCGCCGCCTGCGTGTGTGATGTCATTTCCCTGCATTCAACTTATCGCACGGCGAGGCTTCTCCTTTGATCTGAAACAGACATTAATTTGCCGCAGCTGAATCACGCTGTTGACCCACACCAGGAGCCAGCACTCAGTCACAAATCATCTTAAGCTCCCTCCACAGGCACAATCTACGCATGACAATGCAGGCAGCGGGACTCGGAGCAACATGTCTGATCTTTGAGCCCCTCCTGAGTCGAATTGCAGCTGGAGGCTGTGTTTGGAAAGTGATATACGAGGAAGTTTTCTAGCTCCTCCATCTGTCTGGTTAAGCTTTATTTAATCAGGCTCAAAACTTGGATCTTTTTTGTATACTTTAAGACCATCTGCGCAGAGAAAAAACACAGTATTTCATCCTTGTTAACAACTCTCCATGAGTGTTGAACGTTAATAGGAAGATAAAGATTGGGAGGTTCTTGTGTTTTCAAAAGGGTTTATCATTTGTCTCCCAATATGAAGGAGGAAACCTTGTACTTCCACAGGTCAAATCCGGGTGTTTCTGCTTGACCTGAAGTTTTTGCCGATGTCCAGTCCAAAAGGCAGCATCTCTGCTTTTAAACCAGATCTGTCTTCGTGCACGTCAGTTTCAGCACGCAGCTGCTCTAAACCCCATTTTTAAAAACCTGTGATGTTGTCAAGATGTCAAATATGGAAACGCAGACACAGTGAAATGCAAATGAATCCCTGAAAATAAAGTGTCCTGAATTCATTAACGCCTCAATGGCTGCGAAAACCATCCTTAAGTCAGTTGCTTTAAACATCCAGCATGCGCTCCCGCGCGGTCAGAGGCAGCACGGTGCACGTGATGCCGCCCAGTCCAGGTCTAACGCCGCCACTGCCCGCTGCAGTAATCACCACCCTCCCACTGCCATGCTTTTAGATTGGAGCCATTTCCTGCAGCAGCAGGGTTTCAGCTGCATGTGCGTTCCGGCCGGCACGCCACAGGCAAAGCGCCGGCCGTCTGAGACGCTAAAGCGGGACGCCGGCTCGGGTTAAAAGGGAGTGATTGCATTCAGCTCTGGATTGTTTTCTTCTCCCTGCAATTGTTCGGCAGGCCTCAGCCCGTAAGCTTCAGTCGGGCTCCAGAGGCTGGCCACCTTGCTCTGTTGGATTGATTACTGCACAGCCCCGCTCACTTTCCCACTGTGGTTGCCTAGGTGACCACACACACAGCCTGCCAGCGGACGGGGAGAAGCGGGAGCCGCCGGCTCGGAGCGGACACCCCCTCTCCAAGCAGGTCCTGCGCTGCTCGTTCGAGGGCTGCTGCAGGACCTTCACCTGGCCGGCACATCTCAAATACCACCTCAAAACACACAGGTACCACATAATACACACACACACACACACACACACACAGCAGGCCGGTGCCACTGCAGTGGTCATAGCTACAGAGTGTCATTTCTGGGTGAGGCATGCCGACTTCCAGCTGTCACACAGGCTCTTTACACCCAGGCTACCATTCCCTGTTAAACCCACACACAGTCCCACCATGGATCACTTTGAAGTTCCTCTGTTTCATATGACTGAAAACATAGTGGGAAAATCACCCAGCTCAAAGGGAGTAAGGAGACGCCATGAAATCATTCTGTTATAACCTAAATGCATGCACACTCAGAGAGACATTTAAGCCTTTTGTTCTGTCAGAGTTTGAGCCTTTTAATGGACGACTCTGTGCAAGCTGCTCACACCATCAAACCTGGTGTGTTAACAGTTCTAAGGGTCACCCAGGCTTCACCCCGCCACCAGGTGTGTCAGAGCACATGGTTTCTGTCACAACCTGCCGGTGTTTCTGCTGCAGGAACGACCGGATGTTCCGCTGCGGCACGGAGGGCTGCGGGAAGAGCTTCTACGTGCTGCAGAGGCTGCAGGTGCACATGAGGACGCACAACGGCGAGAAGCCCTTCATCTGCAAGGAGAAGAACTGTGGCAAGAAGTTCACCACCGCCGGGAACCTGAAGAACCACCGACGCACGCACACAGGTGGGGGGCGGGAGACGGCGGCTCAGTTTGTTTTTAAAAGAAAAAAAAATGCAGCAAAGGCCCGACACGAGAGGACTCCGCCGAGTCTGCCGAGTCAGCGCCTCCATTTCACTTGGTCATATTTTATTTAGGGCGACATGAAGATTTTTGACGGTCACCTCCGCCGTCTGCTGACCGGCTGCTTGTGTTTCTCTTCTGTCTGAGCTGCTGCTGACCTTATTCTGTAGCGGAGGGATCCATCATCCGGGTCATCTGGCACACCACACATTTTAACACATTTCTGCTAATGTTTTTCATTTTTGTTTTTTTTTTTGTCGTCCAGGGGAGAAGCCTTTTCTGTGTGAAGCAGACGGTTGTGGGCGGTCCTTCGCTGAGTATTCCAGCCTAAGAAAACACATGCTGGTCCATTCTGGTGAGCGGCGCCGCTCACTTCCCTCCCAGTGCTTTACAGAGGTCGGCGGTCTCACTCTGTGCCCATGTCGCCCAGGTGAGAAACCCCATGTGTGCGGCATCTGCGGCACGACCTTCTCCCAGTCCGGCAGCAGGAACGTCCACATGAGGAAGAGGCACGGAGAGGAGGGGCTGAGTGGGGAAAGCAGAGAAACAGGTCTCTCTCTCTCTCTCTCTCCTTCAGACACATTGAATGCTAATAGTCTGCTCCAAGCAATCCTTTCATTTTAAATATGTGCATAGAGATGCTACTGGTTTAAGTTAAAGCTAGGAACATTTCGTAAATAATTTAACCCGGCAGCTGAGTTGTTTCTAACTGAACGCATCTATGAAAACGATTTTTTTAAAAAGCTGAGACAGCACAAACTCCTCTGCAGAATGAGGCCTGGTGGGCCTCTCTAAGAAGTCTGTAACCACTAAAATGCCTCGCTTCTTCAGCCGCCTTTTCACCTTCCCCTTACAGAGGCAACTAAGTACTAATTAGAATCAAACGTCCCACAGCCAAAGCGGAAAATATACGCTTTTGGATTTCAAGTTTCACCCCCTCCTCAGATTGAGAGCGTCCTTCACAGCTCGGACTAATTGTCCCAGATGCTTGAGTTCATTTTTAACACGAGAGAGTGGCGGCGGACGGCACATTCAAGCCTCTTTGTCATTTTTCTGTAACAGTAGGGAGGCCGTACAGCCGAATCACGAAAAACCGCCAAAGCTCTAATTATGAACAGCTGATTTCAGAATCTTGAAGAGGCAGAACAGAAACGCTAGATTAAAGTGTTCTATTTGCTGTGCTGGAGCACCGACAGCGCAGAGAACAAATCATTTAATTCTGATCTTGTGGTTGCTTGGCAACTTTTTATTTCTTTATTTTCTTTTGAGCTGTTGGAAAAGCCTAAGTTTGATTGTGCCTGTTTGCATCTGACAGGAGAGGCCCTGACACAAAGCAGCCTGCTGGAGGCAGACGGGGAGAATGGAAGTGGTATGGTCACCATGACAACAGGCGTGGAACCAATGAATCTTCATCACGCCATGCTTAGATCACCAGGTAGGCCTTCACAGAAGGAACAGACTCAGCAACAGGGCTCACCTGTAGTCAAAGCTGGTGATGTCCCTCCGGCTGGTGGTGGTAAAGCTCCGGTTGGTGGTCTTTAGCTTTATTCAAAATGCAAAGTTTAACTACTTTTCTTACTTTTATAATCACCCTTCAGATTTTTTTTTTCTGCCATCTATATGCAGATTTTAAATAAAGAAGACAAAACAAAAACCCATCTCCCCTAAGTGAAAAGTATGTCATTATTGGAGCTGTCTAGATGGCAAGAGTGAAACGGCAGTGTTATTTCCTGCCCTTTAGGTACACGAGTCGACGTGTCTTGGAGCACAGAAAGGCTCAGAGAAAGAAATGTTTGAATTATATTTTTAATACAGCAGCAGTGTTACCGAGCACTCTGTCCTTTTTTAAATTTGGCTTTGTCTCTTTTCATCCAGGATCCTCAGACTCTGTGGTGGTCCTCTCCCAGCCTCATGAACTGGTGACCATGACAACAGAAGGCAATGGCTATGGAGAGGATGTTGTTGCTCTGCTGTAGTCTCCGGTCGTCGCGTGCTGCCTGTTTTGGCACTGCGGGACACAACGTAGAGGTGTAATTTATAAAGAAATTAATAACAGACTTTAACTCGTGTAGATATTTGTAATTAACAGTCTATGATTTTATTTTAACAAGTGAGAAACTGCAGAGTTTGTACAAGCAACAGTTGTTTTTAAAAAACAAAACAAATACTCCCAAAGAGAAACTGAGACGGGTTATTAAAGATCCTGTGAGCGTGACTTATGTTTTTTGTGCATAATCATGGCTAACACAAATGGGAGGCCGGTGTGCTGTTCTGTCAGTGAGACTAAATGTATCGGACACAAAGTTTTATTATGCTTGCAGCAAAGACTTGGCTTTAAAAACCGCTAAAGCACTCTGTGCCACTTTGTTGCTGCTTGCGCATGGCGCCACAAGACTAACAAGGCCAGGCACCCTGTTTATCAGACAGAAGAAAAGCAATCATTTCAATTAGCTACATATCCAGGTTTGCCAAAAGCTGCAGGATGGTGTTGAAGCCCACATGTCTCACTCGGCCTTAATAAGGCTGGAGAACATGAAGCAGGGCATACTGTTGATTCTGAAATTGATTAAAAAAGCATATAAAATAAATGAATATTGAGGTTATTTCTGGCTGGATGAGGCAAACAGTGTGTGTGTGGAACTGTTAGACGTGGCAGTGAGTATCGGGTGTGTTTTCTGAGGAGCACATCATAAACTAGCGTCTGTTCCTCACCTGTCCTCAGTGGATCTTCAGGTTGTGAAAGTGGTCCAACGTGGCACCCAGAGCCCAGCTGGCCTCCGCGTTTTTCACTTTCTTGGTCAGCTAAGAGGGGAAAATGATTCAATAACGCAAATTACTTTTGTATTTACCTAATAAAAAACCAAACAAAGTGACAGCGTGTGTGTATAATTGTCTTATTTTTCCTGACTAAAAACGGAACAGCCGAAGACGCCGCTAATACTGTGTTATGGCCTCATTATTTCCAGCTCGGCGAAATTGTCACAAGTAAATGTTCAGTCTTCTGATTAAAAAGGCCTTTCGGGGCATTTTAAAAGGCCCATATACCAGAGGTTTTGCCTTTAGTAGCACACTTAACACAGCCGGTAACATGCTGAATAAGGCAGCCTAACCTGTAGCGTGGTGCTTTCCTTGAAGCCAAACCCATCCTTGAGTAGACATGTGATATAAGTCATGTCCAGGCACAGGAAGGGGCTGGTGGTTGGGTGCTTGGCCATCTTATTGCACACTGAGGGGAAAAAAAGAATAAAATGTGTGGTTGGAGACCCTATCAACTGCATTTAGACAGAAAGCACTACAGGTCTGTTCAGATTCTCGCTGAATCTCAGGTAGAGGCAGCCCTCGGCCCATCTCACCCTCTTTGGCTCTCTTCTTGAAGTCTCTGACCTGCAGAATCCCTCCTTGGACATCATCTACAACAGGGAGTGATTTGGAGGTGATTTCACATTTAAACCTGCTGGAGCAGTCATTACAGCTGAAGGTCTGCGCTGCACATTGTCACCCTGCTAATGATAGAGCTCATGGCCTTCCAGCGTAGACTGGCAGAGGACAGCAATTTCTATAATACCTACATGGCTGTAGCCCGTCAAATACCCTGATCCAGGAGCCGATGACACATTTTTCAGCCTCAGTCTGGCATGCCATTTGTGTTTAATTATGTAAGGCGTGGAGGGAGAGCATGTGTGTCAGTGTGAGTGCTAACCGATAAGGCCTGCGTCCACAGCTCTGTCGAAGTAATAGGAGAATGCGTAGAAAAAGCTGCCTTCTTCCAGCTTGTACGGCTGATGAATAGCCCCGTCCACCACCTTAAGTATTTCCTGATAACAATGCTTGTACCCAGCTTCACCTGAGGGAAAGGGAGACAGCGGGGTAAATTATTCATTTGCTCTTGAAACAATGTCATAAAACGATGCGTAATGCATCTGAGCAATGTTTGGATGGCTTTTTGCTGCCGTCTCAGGACTGTGTCATGCATTCTGCTGGAATCACATGGCCTCGTTTCATCAGATACGTTACGGCTTTAACATGAAGCCAGGGGCAGAGAAAATATAAATACATTGAAAGGGAAGGATTAAGCCAATATCTAGCGTCAAACACTTAAACTGGTTCTTACCGTCTGGGTTGCCGCTCACTTGATAAGTTTCCCCTCCAAAGCTCCACTCATCTCTGAACTTACTGGGCAGGCAGGAACTGTTAAAAATCCTGGTCTCCGACCCTGTGAGGACACAGACATAGTGAATGCTTATCATAGTTACAGGATTTTTAATTTATTTTTACCCGATTTGCGAAGTGAAGAATGCCGGGATGTTTTTATGTTTACTGGGGAGGAAGCTTTAATAAGAGACCCCCCCCCCAAAAAAAAAAAACCCATCTTTATGTGAACATTTGCTAAGTGTAGAAACGAAGGCAAGATGAGCTTCTGTATGCTCTGTTAGAAATGACTGACCCACAGCTGGTGGCAGATCGGTGCTGTTTGCTTCAGGTCCAGCACCCCCCCCACCCAGAGCGCCCAGCGTGGCCAGTCGGCCCATCATCAGTCCATTTCCTAGATAACTGAAGCAAAACAAGAGGACTGTCACACAGTTACAAAAGCTATCGGGAACAGAGAGTGCATCCAGCAAATAAGTCATTTTGAAATTAGGCCAAAGGAGCGTTGCCTGCCTCTTACTCACATCCTAATGACTAAGCAGGAGCTGACCCAATTACAAAGAGCTCCAAATTAAGTTTCAGCTAACAAGAACAAAGTGAGTGGGACATAAAATAATGAGCCCCACTCCATAGCACAGGAAAAGAGGCTCTCTTTTTATTTGTTTTTTTACCTGTGAGTGTACAGTTCCAATGTTGAGTTGAAAATTTCAAATCTGGCAACGTAATCATCAACAGGAGCACTTTCGATGGTTTTCTGAGGAGGAATAGCACATTAAGGCTTAAAAAACAATAAAGTTTCATTAGGAAAAGAAGAAGGCACAGCGTAGAGTCTGACCCTCAGCTTTGGAAGGAAAGTGATCTGTGTGGATCCTCCTCCCAAATCCAGTATTCCCACCGTCTTCTTGGTTTCTGGCCTCAGATGACCTGAAAACAATCCCCACTTCCATCAAGCTGCGTGTTCCAATGACAGCGCCGGTTACAAAATGCTTTACTTAATTCTGTAATCTGTTCATTTGTTCAAATCTTTACTTTATAAAACATACAAACACAAAGAAATTGAGTCATAACAGGAAAATGTCAACGTATTAAAAAAATTGATCCAATGGACCTCAGTTTGTTTGACATAACCTTTACAAAGTGTCCTACATTCAGGTGATCAACAAACAAGATTTCTTTCAATTTATTTTCTTTTTTTATTTAGGCCGGTTTTTAATGAAGCTTTAGCGTTCTGCAGAAATTGGTCATAAACTGAATTTGGAGGACAAAGAACCTCAGACAAGCTATTTTATTTTATGGAATATTCTGTCTTTGCAGATATGAGTTTACAGTACTCGCCTGTGAGGAAGTTCACAGAAATCCAAGCCAGGACTCCTACAATTGCAAAAATGAGTTGAAAACACCAAGCTATCATTTCAGGTCAAATGTATGTGTTCATTTTAGAAAAGCTGACAACAAAATTTGTGAAATAAAAAAACACGCAGGCTGCGCCGAAACGCTGACAAATCAATTACACCATAGCACAACAGACTCACATGTTTCACCACATAATTACCGGCTTTTAGCGTCAAAATAACTTTGTGGTGAAAGGCCTTCATTTTCAATATTTTTTTTAGCCTGTCATTATAAACAACATTCATAATCTACTGTAATTTACTTAAATGGCTTCATTAAGTAAAGTTCTTCACAGAAAGTGCCCGGCACACCAACACTATGGCATCAGTGATGTCACCTGCAGGGGGACACCAGCGGATGGGACAGGGGATGAATGAGCTGGTTGTCGGGACAGAGGGCGGGCGGAAGTTACCTTCGCTTGTGCCGTTCATAATGCTGACGCTGTTGTCTGGGACCAGAAAAGGAGATTCGTGAAACACATGCTGAACCTGAGAGGAGGGGTGGGAAGGGAAAGAGGGAGAAAAGCGAGAAGGAAATGGCCAGAATGTTATCTGCTGCGATAGCGGCTCACCCAGAGGTGCCTTCACTGGATGAGATTAATTCATTCCCTCAGGAGGATTAATATTGTATCATTTATCATCCCAGGTACCCCAGGGCCATTCATTATTATGTTATCCCCCTAAACAAGAGCCTCCCACACAGAGCTCACACAGCTCAGTATCTTGTCTCTGTACCACCTGTCACAGAACTAAAAATGTTCTTTCCCTTTCTGCCCGCTGCTTCACTTAATGAGGGGTTATGCTTTCCTGTGGAAGTGTCAGGCAACGTTAGGGCTAACAGCTCCTTTCTGATACAGAACTGCTCTCCTCTCTGCGGAGGCTTTGTACTGCTGAAACTGAATCTCGGGGGAAGGGGGGGGGGGGGGGGGCGTGAGTCGGTGTGTGTGTAATCTTTGACCTGGTCCAGAAGAGCCTGGGCCTTCTCTGCGGGCAGCAGCCGTAGTCCAGCGGTGGCTCTGAGCACCAGGGGGGTTCTCTTCCAGTCCAGGCGAGGCACGGTCTTCCTGGCCACCTTTAACAGCACCCTTACTGTTTGTCCTGCCTGTAGGAGCAGATTCAATACTGACTACAAACACTCTGGAAATATTAGGTCAACAGCATTTATCTACTTGCCGTTTGGCCTTTCTCTCACCTTTCTTGCTTCTATCGATAATGAGATGCTGGCAGCCCTTCTGGCTACAATCCCGAGCCAGTAGACACCCCTCCCGCTATCTCTATATGATTGATTATATCTGACAATAAACTCACCATTTCAGGGGAGTCAACATAAGCTGACAAACCAGGCTTAACAGAGTGGAACATCTCATTGTCCAAAACAGGCAGCTTCTCTGAAAGGGAAGAGATTTCCCCACATTCAATAAGGAGCTGTCTTTAAAAGCACTACATGTTTATATGTTCATTAATTTAATATATCTACAAATGAAGTCAACTGTGAGCTACGTGTTCCGAAGAGTGCAAATACAGCAGAACAGAAACAACAAATAAAATAAATAGCAAGGGGCCCTGATAGGGTGTCAGTAGCATTATTCTGGGCATGGCCTTACCCGCGTCGCTGTGGATGAAGGTGTACACGTGAATGCGGGTCCCCGTACTGCCCGCATCGAACATCACCGCGTAGAAGATGCGGCTGTGGTTTGCCGGCCGGCTCAGGCTGGGAAGGATCCCGGACAGATCCAGAAGAGAAGTCTTTACCTGGGCTGGGGTCGGCCGGGCAGCGGCCAGCAGAGCCAGGAGGAGAAGTGGGACGGTGGGCCTCATCTTCCCTCTGGAGTAACAGAAAATAAAAAGCAATTCTTCTCGTTACACCTCCAGAATGCTGATAATGACTGATTTGAGAAAGCAGCTCAAAGCGCTGATGACTGGCTCCTAAATTATAGTGTGGCAGGCGACAGAGTAATATGAAGCAATCAGGCTGTTTACACCATCATGTTTGACCACACCCCGGCAGTGGACCAAGACCAACCTTTTCACCTGCTCGGTCAACTCAAATGTTCCAACACAGAGCACACATCCCTGCTTTTAGATTTCATTTATCTGTCCTCTGATCAGATTTGTTCCCAACCTCATACTGTACAACTTGAAATTTTTTATTCCTTATAAACTCAGGAAAAAAAAAAGACTGCTGAGACACCATCGCAGTGTTCCATGGAAATGTAATTGCCCACGGGGGGATTTAACTTCAGAAATGTTACTGCTTGTGAATTCCAACCGAGGTTTTTAATTTAAAGGGTTTAAGCTGCCTTTGGGTGAGAAACAAACTCCAAAAATGAATCGCAATGCTGAAATCATACACAACTTATTACAATTATACACATCGACATACTGCTGCCTTCGTTATTCATCACTGAAATGCCTCCTGAATCACATCAGTAAAGAAATGCTATGGGGACGCTGCACAGTGCTACAAAATAAATTAAAAATATCCAAGGACACAAATTGGTGTGGGTCAGCTATTCAAAAAATCACTTATGTTTTTAAAATATTATCAAAGCAGACATCTGTCCATATTTCTTTCACACAAATCTTATGGTTAATCACGTGGAGCCTTGAAAAAACCCAAACACTTTCTGCCCCTTTATTAAACTTTTGGGACTGGCTTATATTTACTAACTTTAGAGTTTAACTTTATGACTGGATTGCATGCATATTATTAACAGTGTTATTTATTTTACGAAAAACACTCAGACACTGAACTCATTTTATGTCTCCAGTTGTTCCAAATGCCTCCTCTCTCTATGAGACATTAGATACATTTCTTCAAGGACGACACTCACACAGACACATTTTTTATCACGTCTCAGTGGGACCTGCATGGATTGGGAGCTGGTCCGATCATGTCAGATGGTACTGGCCAATAAGACTGGGTGGCGTCCGGCCTTCTTGCATACGGGGCAGGCCCAGCCCAAGAAGATACATGTCCATCACACCCAGAACTCAAGGATCTTTTCTGATAGAGATCCTCAGAGAGCCTTCTCAGTTAAGAGCTCAGCATGCTGATATACTTCACATTTGACATGAATAAATTACATCTTTAGATCTTTAGGTGGCTATGAATTGGGCTAACAAGTGGTGTTGTGACCCGGACTGGCTGACTCTGAGGCTGTCTGACTGGGGACCACCAAAGTCTGTCAGGGGGGACTCTTAATCAGACAATTTCAGGCCTGCTATTAAAAGGTAAGCAGAAAACCTTTCCTACATGAAATTCCTGCATATTGGGCAAACCAAAACAGATTTTCTGAACAAGATCTCTCTTTTATTTGTAAGACTTATTTGTTTTTAAAGATAAATGATGGTGTGCGTTTTGCTGAAATGGTCACATAACTGCGAGGTCTCACGTGAGGGAAAGAGAATAGGTTTCCTAGTTTAGTTTAAATTGACTAGATTTAATCTAAACCACTAAACTAGACTAACAAAACACATAACTTTGGTCTGTTCTGGATGTGGGAGCCTGCAGGGATCTACTCCAAAGTGTAAGACAAATAATAACTATAACAAACTACTAAATACCATTTCTAAATGTGATACAATGGCTTACAATGTGACATAAAATGCATACTTACCACAAACTGCCATGTATATTTGTTAGACATGGGATGGGGCCAAAGACCCTAATGGCACGTGGTAAAGAAAAATGCAAAAATAAATAAATAAATAAACTGAGATAATATAAAGAAAAGTTCAACACCGGGCTAATGCATGCAAGTTCATTGAGGTGCACTAAAGGCTCCAGGATGAGTCTGATTTTCCAACGGAAGTAATAAACTACTGAGAGCAAAATAAAGGTGTACCTTAGGAGCCTTTTCAGGCATTTAAAAAACTGAAGTAGACACTTGAGCGCCGGGCTTTGTTCAGCTCAGTTTGTCCGCTTTGACCACAGCTTTTGTTGTTGTCATTCACCGTCCCACGCTGTGTGACGGACGTCACACATCCTTGATCGTTTCATTCACGAGGCACTGATGTTTAAGAGGACGAGTCCGCTAATAGCCTGCTTACTGAGCTGGCTGCCAGCAGCCGTCACAGAGCAGCAAGTTGGCAGCAGAGCGAAGTTTGTGTTTCTCGCATAATTACGAGCAGCCGGTTGAGCCACCGCTCACATCCGGTACAGCTACGCGACGCTAGTCTCAACACCTTCAGCGTAAAGCGTAGAAATGAGTCGAATAAACACAAGTTTCGTGAATAAATACGAAATATGTATGGTGAAATATTTACTAGCCTGATAGCTCCATTACCAAAATGGCTAACCGGTGAAGTTTCTCAAAGCTAATATTTGAGTTTTAGCCGTAGCCAGTACATACAGGGTCGGAGTTTATAGGGCAAAGCTACCACATGTCGACTAAATGACACTTAAGATATCCGGAACTTAGTTCGCTGTTGTGCTAAGGGAGCTCGTTGACTCTCTGGGGCCGGTGAGGCTCACCATGACGTCCAGCAGCGCCCCTGTCCGTGACGTCATCCAGAGTATTTTCGGTTTCGCGCAGAGCTCGCAAAGAGATGGCCGAAAATAACCTCCCCGGCCTTCAGTTAAAACAGCGTGCAACAATAAGCCCATCATTTGGACTCCGGCTGCTGATGTTACAGCAGAAATTGCACCGCAAAATTGCTGTCACAACGGAAGGGTTTTTTCAAGCAGCACATCCATTACGGCCTATTCTTCAGAGAGGGCCATTTCAGATACACCGGGAATTGTCTTCTGGTGCTTAAAAAACAAGGGAAGCACAATACAATTTCAGCATCAACCACATTTAAGGCCACACAAATAAGTCTTTATTAAAACCGCTAACAAACAGCCTCAAGTAGAACCACAATCTATTCAAAAGACAGCGGACGGAGTCTGACATGGCATTTGAGAATGACGTTGGATGAAAACTGTGGTAAAAGCTTCAACTACACCCATATTAACTGTTTCAAATCTAATATTTGATCATAAAGAATCTTGCACTACAAGTTCATTGCATGTAAACTCCCTTCACACCACACCGTTCGCACCCAGGAGTACTTCTGACCGGACGACTCGACTGTAAACGTCTGAAACTGAGAGAACACACACCAAGAAGCTCAGTCACCTCCACGACACTGGGCCCCTTAAGTTAGACAAAGAACACTTACAAGACAAGCGCAATAGTGTCTTTTTTCCATTTAGATTTAATGGAGCACAAAGGCAATCGCAACCCTGTTCTGATGTAACATCTGTTCCACTCATAACTCAAGTGTCCACCTCCACATCGTAATGGGCTAATGAACCTCAGTGGATGCTTGTGGAAGACATATGCTGTTGCTGCTGGGTGACAGAATCCCTCAACATTTTGAGAAATATGACAGTGTAACAGTCAGGACATGATGAAAATGACTGGCCATGATTACTTGTGATCCACTTGGTCAGCGAGGGAAATCAGCAGGAAAACAAAGGGGTAAAATACAAAAATTGTGAAAAGAAACCCTCAGCATTTGTTCAGTGCATAAGTGTGGTTAATCTTTCTTCAGGCCTAATGGAAATGGAGTGTTTATTATTAATTTGAAAAAAAAGGAGGGGGATGTACAAAAGTTCAACCTATCTCACACTAATAATCTTCGGTTTGAATATTGAATAGAAAATGTAACATTTTCCCCAAATTTTCCAAAACCTTCCCGGCAGCTTCTTAAGGCATGTCATAATCAGTCATGTATGAGTTGTTGTGTTAGTTTAGCGACCCATGGTTGGCATGGTAACAGCCGGGCTTGTTACAGTGGCATCCTCGGCTTTCCACTGCGATGTCACAGTTTTGATCTGCGTGAAGAACTGAACGCCCTGAGGAGAGAAAAACAATTCCTCAGCAAGCCGGTTTAATTACATTTCAAAAGGTCAGTTTTGCTTGAAAATTTCTTATGCACCGCCCTCTAACAATCCATGATAGCCAACTGCTTTTGGTTTTCACCTGCTTTCCATAGAAGTTGGTATCCCCCCTGAATGAGCCTCTTGACCCAGTGAAGGAGAACATCGGGAGGGGGACAGGGATAGGTACGTTTACCCCAATCTGAAAACAAAAATTAGAGTCCATACTGACGCAAATGGTGGCAATTTTGCTCCGTTTCTGAATTGTGTTATAAAACAACAGCTTTCAATAGTACCATGAAGATGACCTTTAAGCTTTTGTTTATAAAGTGCCATCAATTAGTATATTCATCCTATTAGACATATGAATAAAAGTAATCATAGTTAGTAGAAGCTGCCACCAGCAACTTTTAAAAAGGTCGCAGTGATGTTGGACTCTTGTCGCCAAAATTTGAATGGTTAAACAGTCTGGACCTGTGGTAAATTATCTCATTTGAATAGTACTTCAGACTATGAATTGAAAAGCTCTTGCTGTTCTGTTATCGCCCAGGTTCTGTTATCCCCTCATCCCTGCTTGGTATTAGCTATCTTATCTGTGACAGTTTCGGGTTATCGAGGTATCACGGGATTTGAGTCAAAGAAAACTTCCCACCTCACAAGTTTCTTCTGAAACAGAACACGTCCCACACAAACCTCTTACTCAGTGTCACACAGGCAACTCACTAAGAACTAAAAATCACATAGGCCAGTCATTTTACTTCCAAATTGGGTCCCAGCCATTTTTCTGCTTCATGAACACCCCTCACCTGGCCTACATCCACCTCGTGTGTGTATTTGCGTGCTGTGGCTCCGTTGGTAGTAAAGATAGCGGTGCCGTTGCCATAAGGGTTGCTGTTGATTAGAGAGATGGCTTCGTCAAGAGTTTCGGCCTCCAGGATGATGAGCACCGGCCCAAAGATCTCCTCTCTGTAGCATTTCATGTCAGGCTGAAAGCAAAAGGGGGAGGATCAGACAACTGTTCTGCAGCAATAAACAAAATCCAAAGCTAAGATTCCAGGGATCATTATTAACAAATTGGCATGTCTGTGTTGAGGGAGATTGTGGTGGTGGGGGGGATTGCTACATATAAAATTTCATAACAGAGATACATTCCAATTAAAGGAGAACCAAATCTGACACTCATGACTTGAAACCCTGATGGGCGGGGAAGACATCACACTGAGGGACTGCGTGGCATTATTCTGGTTTTATTTGTCTACAGTGTGTGGTGACAGCCAAGCTGTCTCCATGCAGATGAAATCCCCCGACCGCAACAAAAGGTCGGGCTGTTAGGCTTACAAAAACAGATCGTCTCAGTTTCTCTTGAACTAGAAAATTACTTCTATCTCCCCAGGGTTCTGTGCAGCTTCCAGTTCTACCAAATATATGCCTGGCACACGGACAATTACAATCTCTCATGGTTATATTAAAAAAGGACTTGAATGAATTAGAACAAGCATAAAAAACCTTTCATGCTACTGCTTCTTTGGCATTTTCTGAGCCTCCTACTGGGGCTTAGGAAGAAAACTTTGTGTTTCCCCGTTTTTTACACAGACATCTCAAACAGAGACAGGCAGCATTTCCAATGATCCGCTCACCGTAACATTGCCTAATATGGTGGGTCCAACAAAGTTTCCGCTTTCATATCCTTTGACATGAACATTTCTCCCATCCAGAAGCAGCTTGGCGCCCTCTTCCACGCCGCTTTGAATCAAGAACTCCACCCTGGCCTTTGCCTCGGGGGAGATCAGCGGACCCACATCCGCCCCAGGCTGATCGCCTAAAGCAGAACATCTCATCCTTTTAAAAAAATGGGCAGAACCCTGTGGAAACTTTTTTTATCCTTATTCAAGGGCTAATGAACTCATACCAACTTATAACTTTTCTTTAACTTAAAAGCTTACTGGCTCCTGAGGGACTTACCTGCATTTACGCGAAGCGATTTGGAGCGTTCCACCAGCTCCGGGAGCCATTCACGAGATTCCCCCACAAAAATGGCCGTGGAGAGAGCCATGCAGCGCTGGCCAGCTGCTCCAAAGGCAGCACCCACCAGCTGGTTGAGCGTGTTCTCTTTGTTGGCATCGGGCATCACCACACCATGGTTCTTGGCACCCTAAATGTCAAAATGTAGGACGCAGGGGTCATTTTTAACAAGTGGGTTATCATTATAAAAATACGTCATTAGGCTGAATGCTGCCAGTTACCATGTTGGACTGCACTCTCTTGCCATTCTTGGAGCCTCTCTCATAGATATACTCTCCAGCTTGGTTGGATCCCACAAAGCTGATGGCTTTGATGGCCGGGTGGTCACAGATAAAGTTTACAGCTACACAACCAAACAGGGAAAAAGAAATGTAAATCCTGTTTGTTTTTTAGTTTTTTTTATCCCTATCTGTGCCTAACCCGTAAGGCAAAATGTACGAGCACTGATACAGAGCCTGAAATCCTCCTGCTTCAAGGAGATATAGGTCACACATTTTATGGAAATTTTCCATTTACATATCACTAGAGGGTATAAGATTAGGGTTTCAGCCATCCTTGGACCTCCTCCCGTTGTTTACAACAAAAACACATCCTGTGCCCCTGAATCGACAGGAAGTCGCACACACACACTCACACTCACCTGCATGCTGCCCGTGGATGATGTTCAGTGTACCATCTGGTGCCCCGGCGTCCTGGAGCAATCTAGCCAAAAGCATGGTGCAGCCCGGGACGCGCTCAGAGGGCTTCATCAGGTACGTGTTGCCACACACCATCCCAATGGGGAACATCCACAGTGGGATCATGGCGGGGAAGTTGAAAGGGGCGATGCCGGCGCAGACTCCGATGGGCAGGCGGTAGGTGTACGTGTCCATGTCCTTGGTAATGGAGGGCAACGTTTCCCCTAGCATCAATGATGTGATGCTGCAGGCGTGCTCAACCACCTCTGAGGGGCAAGAAAGCATTGCACTCCATCAATGAAAATTGAAGAGGCAATTTTATATGCGAGATACGCAATGACCTGGGTGACACATCCATGAAGGATTCGATAGAAAGAGAATGCAGGTGCAAAGTTTTTAGATGCCTTTAAGTGTAGCATTTTTTCAGCTTCAACCTGACCGGATCTTCTGCTGCCTCATCTGGGAATCAAATCAAGTCAAATAAAAAGCCTTCCTCTGGGGAGAAACAACCACTAACTCTGGGCTTCTGGATAGCCAAACACTTCCATTTGCATGGGCTAACCAATGTGCGATTGCAAATTACCTTAAAAGCTAATGCAACAAAACCGCCCCTCCTTAGAGATCCTGCATATTCAGATGTGGCCATCTATCACGTTCATTAGACACGATAGAGGCTCACACCAGACTGTGGGGGGACTCATGTCAGATTAAAATCCAAGTCCGTAAACAACAGGAAATATTGGCACACCTGTGAGACAGGACTGTGTTCAATCACAGACCTGAGAGAGGACAAAAGAAAGAATCTACAGTGTTTTAGGCATCGAAATATAAATATCAGTCCTGACACGACTTTAAGCTGCCAAAGCTGCTCCTGCAACCTTTTCTCTTGTAGTAATGCACAAAGAAAATGGGTGACAAGTTTGAATTACAAACCTTTATATAAAAGGTAAGCCTCACCATCCTTATTTCCAATACAGAACCGCAAAAAACTGTAAAGTATCTCCAGGGTTAGCATCAAGCCAGAACACTGTGATCCTTTAGCCTTCAGAGACCTTGAGGGAAACGCATCTTCTTTCCCTCACGTTCACTAGCTGTAAATTCGCAGGTCGCCATCAACTGGACAACAGCAGTCAACAGTGAAACATTTCCCTTTGAAACTATCCTGTTTAACATCAGCCCCTACAAATGAAACACACTCACCGTCAGCTGTGACAGTGCTTCTCATCTGTGGTAGAATACTTTTTGTATTTGGTGTCTGAGCTTCAGGGTATGCTAATGTGAGCTCTATGACTTGGTGCTAGAGCCACAAAGCCTTACAACTGATATAAAAATAAATAGTAGTAGAAAAAGGGGCTTTTGAGCAGCTGCAGCTTTGTTCTGTGACTAAAGAATAATAAAGGAAAATAAAAAAGAAATAGGGTCCATTTGTGAGTAAAAGCAGCTTAAATTGTCTCCCTTTACAACTCATGAATAGCAACACAAGCCTCAATGTGCCGACACAAACAAATGATTCCCCTCTGCCAATTACAAATTCAATAGTACAAATCACTCCTGCGAGGAGTTTATGGTTACACACAAAAAATGAATGCCCCGCAGCCACCTAAGTCTCCAACTTTCACCTGGGCTTCAGTAGAAACAACAACAGACTTTCATCAGGAGTTTCAGACATGATAAATAACAGGGGGATTTTAATTTGGGCTATGTATCCAGCAGCCCTCTAATCTAGTCAGTAAATCAAAACCTAATCATACCAGCAGAAGTCAAGTCAATGCATTACTTACGCAGTCCTCTAAATACGTCTCCCTCTGCATCTGCAAGAGTTTTGCCCTGCTCCAAGGTGATCGCTTTTGCAAGTTCTTTCTGGAAAATTAGAGGGAGAAACAAACGGGGTATTGATGGGGTAATAAACGATAGTTTACTCCGAGTAACTGACAGACTTCCATACAATGTTATCCTTTATGAGCTGCTGGTAGCGCAGGAAGATCTGTTGCCTGCTGAGGACAGACGTCTCGGACCAGGACTTAAAGGCTCTGGAGCAAGAATCCACGGCTGCCAGCATCTCCTCCTGAGTAGCTTTGGGACAGCGTCCCACCACTTCATTAGTGGCCTGGAAAGAAGGAGACAGTCCAAACAATCATTCTGACTGACAGTAAAATGGTATTCATGTAAGAAATAGCTTCCCTTCACGATTTTAAAAAGAAAAGGGTTTGGTTTTTGCCCTTCACAGCTTTGCAATTTTAAATGACAAGACTTTATGTGATGAGTTTTGCATGCTATAAATCACCCAATACTGTCTTGCTGGAGGCCAATATTTAACAAGCTTTACACCAGGCTGAACCTTCAGAGCATATAAAAAATGACAAGTTGGTTACCCTGAATATTTCTTCTTCTCACATTACAAATTAAGCTATTGCAAAATGGCAAATCAAGACCCATTTACAATGAAAAATGTTCGCAAATGCAGCCCTCTCTTGTGGTTCTGGCTCTGCTGCATGCTGTTTATCAGACAGAAACATGGATACTCACAGGATTGTGAATGTCCAGCCATTCAGACGTGTTGGACTCAACAAACTTGCCATCGATAAAAAGCTTTGTGGTGGGCTAGAGAAATCAAAGAAGAACACATTTAAATTTTGAGCCACCTGCAGACATCATTAACAGATTCAGTTTATGTATTATTCATCACAACATGTGCCTGGGCTGACTAGAGCTTTTTCAGACTTCTTGAATTGTGTTGACTCACTCAAACACCACCTTGATAATGCATTTTGAAACAGAAGCTAATTGGTTCTCAACATCTACATGCCAGAGCGTATTTTGGTATATTGATGAGATAAAGCAGGTTCAATTATTTGAACTGATTCTCAGAGTTTTGTGCAGCCTTCTCGTATAACCTGTTAGAGATTGGTTTAATCTGTTTTGGCTGCAGGTGTGACATGCCTTCAGAAAACAATACAGAAGTGGTTGGAATGGTCTCACTGTGGAGTTTGTCCACCAAAGCTATCCAAACTCCATGAGCATTCATTAACAAGACAAAAATGCAGAGTCAAGCTTTGCTTCCACTCAAAATTGTTCCTTCATATCATTGGAAAGTTTCAAAATGGTTAGATTATGTCTAACTTCACATAATTCCAACATGTTATGAGATTAATCAAACTCTATATGTGATGGTTTGTGGCTTTCTATTCCATATAAAAAAATGAATGCATGTTGTAAGAGATAGGCCGAACCACTCTGAAAGGTAGAGTGATACCAACTGATTCTACCAGATGTTCGTGCTCATACTTGGCTGTGTTGAAAACAAGAAAAACAAACCAGAAGAAGACCTGTTTTAGCGTGCTCTGTTGTGGTGAAGCTGTGTGCGAGCCTCAGCATGATTGCAATAAGCTAACCTGGTCCATAGGAAACAACAATAGCAGACTTAAACCCATAGCAGTCGGTGACTGCTGGGTTAAACAGGAGCTAAATGTCAGTAGTGGCTCTTACCACTGAGGAGGAGGAGTAGCACACGCGACCCAGTTGAAGGGGAACCTAGAAAAAAATATACACGCTAATGACCTCAAATTCGTATCATTGCCACAGTCCGACGAATCAGACCTGCATTTGAATAGTTCACGTGTCACCAATGTGCAGCACAGACGTTAAATTTCTTGCAGGAATTTCATGGGAGTGAAGAAAGTGCAACGTGTATGACTTTGTTAGCAACACCTCCTGTTGTTAGCCTATATAAGTTACATAAGCACGGAATAAAACCGACGGTCTCTTGCTATTAGCATAGCTTTACGCTACCTTCTTGTTTAATACGGAGCGGAGAAGAATTGCTGCCATTATGGTAAATGAGGTACTTGTTTTTTTATCCTGCTGTGGGGCCCCTTCAACCGACCCACGATAACCTGGAGTGGGAAGAACTTCAGCTCCAAACGGTTCCAAAAGGACAGCGAGACGGGAGCCAACGATGCGCTGATATTAGATCTACAAATCCAAATTGAGGAGGCTATTCATGATATCGACCTCTACAGATATTTGTTGATCTGTGCATATGGCGCGTGTTGCCATTGGCTATTTCCTCTAAGAGTGGGTGGGACTACTATTTTGAGCAACCAGTTACCACACGCTATCCACCAGCCGCCCCAAATTACAGGGCGCTGATTTGCTGTTGCGGGAAACGCAAACTGAGTCGAACTTATTGGTTGTTTTTCCCCTTAAAAATATGTTTATAAAGTTAGTTTCAAATAAATAACGTTGCTGGTTTAAAGGTTTGGAAGTGGATGTGTTAATAGAGCACTGTTGACACAGAGTTTAATAAAGGACAAACATTCACCCTGATCGCGGAAGGAAACAGTGGAAGGTGGGAAAGCAGTTTCCGTAGCAACGAGTTTAGGACAACATGCATTTTCTACAGTGGAGCTGTAACGATGTTGCAACATGGATCGAGTTGTTAGGATTTCCTCAGTACAAAGTAGGTTTAAACTAGATTGAAAAAACTTACATTAATTTATTTAGATACTACACCTTCCCAACTTAGTCTCCAGTCCCTTATCATCGTTGTTGTTATTCTATTTAACTTGCAGGCTTGTTTCACAGAGAATATAATAACCGGAAGGAAGCTCATTCATGTAAACTGCAACAACTTGCCAAAGCTGGGAATCACAGATTTTAAACACATGCAGGTATTGTAAAGAGACATCAATTCTAGCTGGAGATGGTTATTATGATGGGTTTCTTACATATAAAAGAACCAGCACATTTAAACAATATGAACTTTGAGACTGTGTATACAGTTTTGTCAAAGCTTTATGGAGCACCAAAGCATCTATATTGCGCAGCTCAGGCTGTGGTGAGATACGTAACAGCTTATTTTTAAAGGACATGTGACTCTGGTGTCTAAGCCAGAAGATGATCATTTTCAGATCTTGACTTATATGTCAGATTTCCTCAGGTTGTGCTAAGTGGACTCTAGGCACCAGAAAACTGCTTTCTTTCAGTTTATTTAACAAAGATACACATCTCATCTCGCACTCCTTGAATGGTGTGATATCCTGTTAAGCTGTGTGCTGTAACCAGGTTTCACAGCTTGGAAGATCTCAAATCAGTTCTGTCGTAGCCAACTTTACACTGTTTGCAGTCACTGTCCTTATCTTTCTTTGAGCTAGACTAAATAGTTCATAAATGCCTTGGTTTAGTGTTGAAGTCACTGTGGCTCACTGTGAAGGGCAAACTTTGTAAAGAAGGATCCAAACTTAGGTTGTTTTTTTTAACATGCAAGTCTGCCCATTAATTTGCCGTATGATGTGTGACCCTGTAGCTTCCATAAGAATCTTGATAAGATCTCTTTGACCAGATATTCAACAGGCCTGATTTACATCAATGCACCTTTAGCTGGCTTGTGCAGAGCTTTTGAAAAGATCCATTTCATCAGGTATTTAGAAGCAGGGAAACTTCTAAAACTTGTAGGACAGCGGCCCTCAAGGATCGGAGTTGAATACCATGGTCTACGTTATTAAATATAGTTAGTGGGTGTAAAGTGTACCTTATCAAAGGCCTCAACCCTGCTGTGCATCCTTCAGGTCATCTCTGCTGGTGTGCGCCAGCTGCTGGGGATCACAGAGACCCCGTGGAGTCGCAGCGTTGCTGACCCCCGGCGGGACTTGGTGGCCCTGTTCTTGGAGCAAAAGAGCCGCACGGGCGAGCATGCAGACAGCCTCACCTTCAAGCAGTTCCTGGATGACACGCATCAGTGAGAGCCCAGCATGAGTCATGACAGCAAAAAAGCAAAGAGAATAAAAAGAAGAGGGAAAGCAAAGCATGTCAGTGTCATCTCATATCACCAACTGTCAGCCTGCGATGATGCTGATGAGACACTCACAGCAGGTCACACGCAGGATTTGACATTAATGCTGGCCAACAGCAAAATGCTAGTATTGTTGTGGCTGTTTAAAAAAAAAACAAAAAAAACACTGTCCATTCAAGTGGGTTTTCTGTTGGCTGTCGACATGCATTTGTGTTGAAATCCTTGGATATTTCCCAACTACTGGGTGATCTCAAAACAAACATTGTTTTCAAACACAGCTAGTTTAATCCAATATTAAAAGAACATGTTCCCAAGAATAAATGTTTACAGTGTTCATGTTGATCCTGAGTGGATGTGTCGTAAACTGGACTGACTTATCGATCTGAAGTAGTAGCCCTTGGGGTACTCCTCTGGAAGACCATAAACACATAAAAGCGCCCAGGGGGGTCCCATGGTCTTGGTCATTGTTCTTATCACAAAAAAAGAAATAAAAGTCCCCAAAATGATTGAGGTGCTGTTGTGCCCGGCACTTGTGCATATACTGGCCATACTTTGCCAACTTTGCATTAAAAACTGGGATAATGGCTGGTTGAGTGCCAAGTTTATCCATAGGGAGTCAGGCCTTTTCTGTTTCTGCCAACTCGACATTTTCTAGCTAAAGAATCTATGTAATAGATACAGGAATGTTTAGGTTGATTTTTTTAAAACTTCCCGTGGACCAGATTTGTGAATTTCCATGATAAATCGTATGATCTTTTCTTGGTTAATTTTCTTTCTCAAATCTGATCAGCATCACCCCCCCCCCTCCCCATTTGTTTTAATTCTTTGAGAATATTACAGGTCCGCTGCATTTTCGTGCAGCAGAGTTCTGTCTATGAATAAATTATGATGCCTGCCTGTGAGATAGGCTGGGAGGCTCTGCATCTGCCTATGCACACAAATGGTCTCTGTGCAGCTCGGAGCGCACCGATTACCATTCCGCGCACAGCACTTCTGGTCAGAAATGGAGCCGGGGTCGGTGGCTGACAGCGGTCCGGGGGCGCAAAAAGGGGGAGACGGAGCCGAGAATGGCAGCAACCTTTCACTCAATCTGGATTAACTCGCACTGAGCTCTGCGCCGCTGTCGAAAAGCCCGTGAAAGCGAGACGAACATCTGGTCGGATTCAGCGCAGCAGCAGCCGCTCACAGCGGAGAGAGCCGAAGCAGCTTGGCGCTACAAAGGCGTTTTCTCCTCCTCTGGAGGTGCACGCAGGCGGATGCGCAATAGAGGCGATCCCGCACAGCTGCAGACTCAAAGCCACATCGGGACCCTCCGGGCTGTGCTTCTTTTTTTTTTTTAAATCACTCTCTCCCTCTCGTTCTCCCCCAAATGGAGGAATCTTGAATACAATTTCACTGGTGCGACAGGAGAGCTGAGGATTCGTCCTTTATCTACTGGTTATGGATTTCTTGAAGGGCAATACTGGCTTCGCAGGCCGTTACACATCATAGGACCCAAGACGCAGGTCTCGGGACACCTGAATTATCACCAAGAGGCGCCGTCGGTCCCATTTTGGGCAAACAGTATGCCCTCAATCCTCGTGGGAGGGAAAAAGCCAAAACCAACCCTCCTCTGACTCGCCTTAATGTTTCATCTGCAAGGTAAGTTCAATAATTGATAGTGTGAATTGCAGCTCTGAACTCTTTTGAGGCGGGGAGGGGGGGGGCTGATGTCTGTTTATGAAGAAGCAATTTATTGGCTTGAAGTAGTTCTCTCAGGACCCATTTGAATGGGCTGGATTCGTTTCCCTCGTGACAGGGGTTGTGGCAGTGTAGCCCACCAACCCAGGACCTGCACCGCAAGGTCAAAAAGAAAAAGAAGCAAGGATGCTGTCAGATGGAGATTTTTATTTTTAGTGTCCTCCCGGCTGCATTCCGTGCTGCCTTTTTTTCTCTCCTGCAGGTGAAACTGAGAATGCTGGCTGGTGTACCCATTACTCATTGTTTTCTCAGATACGGGCAGGAAAGGACTGATTTCAGCTGTGTTTTATTGTTTGTTTAGCAGAGGGTGCAGTCGGTGGTCATAACTGATGGGACGAAATTACACAGCAGTCACTAAGCTGTGATAAAGTCCAGATTAGAACAAATAACAGAGCTGCTAATAAGTCAGAGAGGAGAGATTCATCCTGCCAGGTGACTGAAAAGGACAGGCACCAAATGTGATTATCATTAATGATGATGGCCCTGACTTCTGTGGAGTGTTAGTTATCACATAGCTTATTATTCATGAGTGCCTGAGGCACCATTGTAACTGCTACACCAGTGAAGCCAAGCCCACGCCTCATTTTGCCGCCCCTGTCAGCTCTTGCTGCTGTGTGAATGCTCAGTGTCGGTGCTTCTGTGTTGATACCTTTGGCTGATGGCGGAGCAGTGATAGATAGGTGGCCCATCAGCAGCGGGCTGTTCTGCACACCAGCTCCAGAGTCACTGACCCAAATTTGCACTCCTTCAAAAATGAGCTTTTGTTCCATCTGAGGAAGTGCATCCATTAAGGTTTTAGACTCAAATGTGGCTGTAACACGCTCGCACACATGCACCTGCTCCACATTTCAGGGATGCTTCATGATTACAGCTTAATAAGGGGGTGTGCATGTTTATATTATCTTGCCATTTTATCACTAGAAAGAAAAAAAGGTCTTGACACGGAAATTTGAGATCGTAGGCTCAGAGATTATATATTTTCATTTGCCTGTCTTTTTGCTAATAATAAACCATAATCTGGGCACATCAAAAAATGTTTAAAGTTCCTCTACTGAAGGCTAGAGATGTGACTAATTTAAACACCCCAGCTGACTGTGTTTTTAAAAATGTTTTAGTTTTCATTAATCCTATGGGAGTGAGCCTAGCAGAAAGATTTCCTGTCCAAGATCAACATCTGCATTTGTCAGACATCTTCTGCTGTGGTTTGATTGCACCAACTGTTTATATCCTGAGCCGTTTGACTTCACATTTTCCTTTGTTTCGATTAGCGTCTCCTGACATTACCTTCATGATAAGGTCTTTTTTATTGGGTTTCAAGCTTAATGAAAAAGGAGAACCCAAACACACTCCCACGCTTGGTTCCTTTCTTTTGGCCCTGCCCCTCTGATTTGCAGGTATATGGTGCGTATCAAAGAAGTAATCTAGCATTCCAAATCAACTCTTCAACTGAAGAGCTTGATGACCGGCAATCTTCAAACTCAAAAAGGGAAAGAAAGCCTTATTTGAGTAGGGCTTAAGAACAGAACTGGGATTAGGCATTTGAGAAGGGTATTTGTTCAGGGTTAGATTCAGGTAAAGGCACACAACGGCTCAAAATGGATTACACAAATGGGGCTCATTTGGTCCTTCATGAATAATTATGGAATCACATACTTGTATCCAATGTAATAATTTGGACCAAAGTTAAAGTTTTTCTGCACATACAGATGGGAGGTGGTGACCAAGAGTGGTATCAATCAATTTAAATGCATAATAGATTGTTGCGTGCTAAAATGACCCAACGTGACACCTTAGGGTTGACACAGTGATGAATTTTCACAAAATGAGTTCCCTTTTACATCTGATGATTGAAGATTTTGTATTAGTCTTCCTGGAAGACAAACACCTCGGCTCACGAGCCCCGCTCTCATTGGGACAACGCAAGAATGAAAAACTGTATCAGATTTACAACTTGCATCAACAGCAGAGTGTAAATTTGTCAGCCGGAGTGTTATAATACAAAGCCAAAAGGGGTGAAAAGCTCTCTGACACATGTCAAACCTACAAGGCATCCAGCATTTTAGATTAACACTGAATATCTTCTGTTGCAGTGGGAAGGAAAACACTTGGAATTACAAGGGGGGAGATGTAGATGCTGATGAACAGCACTTCTATTGATGCAGTGGGCTCTGCTTAGTATGCTATCCCCCTGGTACACACACGTACACACACACATACACACACAAGCTCGTTGGACAGGAAAATAATTTCAACTGCACCAGATTTCCCATCAACTCATTTGGGCTTTTTTCTGGATGTGCCAGACTGGGTAAAAGGGTAATGACTGAAACATGAAATACAGCACAAAATTGGCTGACTGTGCGGCCTCCTCTTCACCTCTGTGTCATAAATGCCACAATGGCTCTAACATGGCCTTCAACCAGAAGTTTTGTTAAATATTATCAGATCATCTGAAAATCAGCCACCGATCACATCGCTCCCAAAGCTCACGTTGTCATGGCATCCAAGCTGTCACCCAAGAGCTATCACACTCTAACATTGGCAGGCTTTGTAGGAAAATGGTGTCACAGCACATCCCCACAACTAACAATGTGTCAGTTTGAGGGTCCATAACAGCATCAGTGTTCGAAGTGGTTGTTTGGACTTGGGCTACACAAGCATTTACCTGACAAAATAGAATTGCTACCAGCTCAGACAAAACATGATCCACTTCAGTACATGCAGCAGCTCCATTTGGCCTCATGAAGCGGGCGGGCCGAGGAACTGCCTCACTGCCCTGTCGATACCATTTCGCTGTCATGTTGCGGCATCGGTTTACCTCTTTGACACAACGGAGTTTATTTTTGGCTGAAGCGCACGTTCGGCTGCTCTTTCTCTGACCAAAGCTGCCCAGACGCCACACTTGCTATTACGTCCACCTGCTGTGGAGCTGCGAGCAGATCTCATTTACTCCGGGGCTGCGTTCCCTGATTTCCTGCCCAGACACGGATTGCAAAAGCTTTCCCACATGAGCTCTAGCATAAGTTATGCCATCTGAAAACACACCCGTCCATGACCTCACCGGCAGATTGGCGTACAGCGAGCTGCATAAGGCTTTTCTTGGCCAATGCTACCCCAGGGAGAGTGTAGATGTAGGATTCTGTGGAATACGGCTCCTGCACATGAATGTGTCTCTGCAGCTGTAGGTTGCTGTGAGCTGAGCTGCCTCTATCAGGCACGAATGCGCTGGTGTGCATGTGTGGGTGTGGGCTGTCAGTCTGTTCTGCTCTCAGAGGGTGAAAATACCTTCTGAGGTGTTGTAAACTTACATGTGATTGAGTGAGAAGGAGATTATGGCTGATGCATCAATACATTGTCTGTTTTCATGTTTATTTTTGGGGCTTCCCAAGACGCCTTGCTGTAATGAGCAGCGCAACCTGGACGATAATGATTTTCTGTGGGTGTGACATTTAAAGCTGAAGTGTGTGATTGATGAATGCATTAATTGATTATCCACTTTCTTGTTCGTGTACCTGATGAGTGCAACCTGTTATGCAAATCTCTGTGGAGCAGCCATAAATAAATGCAAATGAAGGAGACGGTAACTGATATTTCTGGCCAGGTCTCAGCAGCGGGGGTGGAGCGGTGTCCCTTTGTCCACAAAGAACACATTTTTGGAGCACAAGTACTGCGATCACTCTCTTCACGTTTGACTGGGTTTTCAGCAGCGATAAACAACTAAATGAATCAGTTAAAAAAGCCTCATCTCCCTCGGGTGAATCAATATCATGTTTTCAGCACCATTTGAGGCTGGAAGTCGCAGGTCCTCTCTGCCTCATTGCACAGCCGGGGACCACTCCATTCAGTCAGAGCTGAATGTGGTTTGTACACCGACATGGCTCGGATACACTCGAGCACACTGGCACAGCCATGTGAAAGAAACTGTATTAAATGAGAGAGTCTTCCTGTCTTTAGGCCTCCAAAGTAAGGTAAAGATAACCTTAGATGACCAGCTACACATAGCAAGTTGCGCTGGGCTTTTGTTCACAAAAAGAATAAAGAAAAAAAAAGCTTTAATGCTAAATCAATGGGTGATAAGTACACCCTTACGAATGACTTTCTAGAGGGGTTGTGATGTGAAAACATCTCCTTTTTGAAAGAAGATATAAAAAAAGGAATGAAAAGAAAATCAATGTGTGGCAATAATCCGGTCAAAGTCCAGACCTCAAAATGTCTGAAATGCTGTATTTGTACCACACAGGAGTGGTGAATAAACAAATGACAGAAAATCCCTTTTAATTAAAGCAACTTTGTCATTCAGATTGGGCTAAAATTCCCTTGGAAGTGAGTCTGACATCACCTTACAGAAAACCTTTAGCTTGAGATGTTGCTTCTGTAACTACATTGAC
Organism: Menidia beryllina; assembly: GCA_013363375.1. Taxonomy (NCBI): domain Eukaryota; kingdom Metazoa; phylum Chordata; class Actinopteri; order Atheriniformes; family Atherinopsidae; genus Menidia; species Menidia beryllina. Next base: position 2,916,570 of record JABUIW010000152.1, on the reverse strand, counting down.
CTATGGGTTGTTTACACACTCTGCCTCTGTAATTTGTGTTAGTTTTAGATTAGTAGATGCTAAGATAATGTGTAAAATGTCATGTAGTTTATCTGAGGTTGTACGTACCCAGATAGGACGATCATAGCAGGTTTCAGTAATGGCTCTGGATTCCTTTAACCACCGTGTCGGAACCATGCACCGCTGCACCAATAAAATAAAATCCACAAGTCTTGTGCAAGTTGGTGAAGTCGCACCTCTGCAAAAATGGGTCAGAAACAGACATTTATTCATCCTCATAAAAGTGTCAGTGTGCTCTCTCCAATAATATTCCTCCCCTCTGTATTATGGGTCGTTTAAAGGCGACCTCATTTCTGCTTCCTTGTCAGGATGCAATACTTTTTACACAGCTGTCAAAAAGCAAGCGCCGTCGGCGGGTGCCACCGGGCCTCTTCACTCCCTCACATGACTGTGTGTGTCACTCCTGTCCTGTCTGATGTTTGCTGGATAAACTTCTCCTCACACTCAGAGTCTCAGACTGGCAGGGTTATCACACCGTGAGCCGCGCGTCACTGCTCAGGTGCAGGAGAAGCCCTTGAAGCATGAAGTTTGTCGGATGATATGTTATTTGCTGAGGCACGATTTCCATGCATAACCTGCAGCACCCATCGTGGAAACTGGGGGCATTACTAGCAGGCCGCAGGAAGCTGCAATCATAAATCACCTATTCTCTTTGCTATTCAAATTTTGTATTCTTGAAGTTGTGAGATTTGATCTCTCGTTCCCCCTCTCTTGATTGGATTGATGTTCCTTCCTGTGCTCTACAAAGAAACTCAAGGAAACCCAAGGGGAAGGTGAACACTGTACGTTTGACTACAATGGCACTGTATTTCAGTCCTAAATATCGAATATAAACCCATCTAACATCAGTCATGCCCTGAGACATTGTGCGGGACAACTACAGAGCTGTGATCTGATCTCCAAGGGCTTAGTTATGAGATCCTATATCCCTGACAATGCCTCAGGATTCATCAAACGGATCCCTTCTTATCCTCCATCTCAGCCGTGTCATGAGTAAGAGTAGCAACCAAAAGAGCAGAATGAAAATCAATAGCAAAGTATAGCACGTCCTCACTGAGGCACCAGGCCCAATCATCTCTTCCTATTGGCAATAGGATCCTGGGAGAGTTCAGTCTAATTCTTATGAGGCCTCCAACTGCCGGTCTAGACTTTCATCCTTCTGTACACAAACTTAAAAGGACTAGTATTATCATATCAAAAACGCTTGATCAGGGGAGCCGGGGCTTAAAGGGAACACTGCCACAAAGACCAGACATGATTACTGGGGATGTTTCACTCTCAAGTCTGTAGGTGACTAATTGGTTTCATCTCTAATTGCACTGCATCTATTGTTTGTTCAGGCGTTGACTTGCTTAGCTTCCTGCCCACATTTTGGATCCACTTCAAATCGGAGCTTCAACCTGGCACCCGTAGTGTTTCAAATCAGCCAAAAAGCTTTTACTTTCCAGGTCAAAATCATACAGTTTCTCATTTAAAGTGAGGCTTTTTGCTATGATCAGAGCAACACATATTACACTTTGTTAAATGTGATACAACTTCAAATGTCATGTCTGTATTTTTTAAATGTTTTTATATAAAAAAACCCTTAACTCTGTTTTTGTTTTTAGGTTTGTCAACCTGATTGAAAGCTAAATGGAGTCGTTCCTGGTGTTTCTGATAGTCCTCAGTGTGGCTATAAAAGCACACAAAGTTCAAATCTGCCCCAAACGCTGTGTCTGCCAAGTGCTTAACCCCAATTTAGCAACTTTGTGCGACAAGAAGGGCCTGCTGTTTGTGCCCCCCAACATCGACAGGCACACGGTGGAGATGCGGCTTGGTGATAACTTTGTAACCACCATTAAACGCAAAGATTTCGCCAACATGACCAAGCTGGTAGACCTGACCCTCTCTCGTAACACCATTGGCTCCATCGTGCCTCATGCATTCAAAGACCTGGAGAACCTACGAGCCCTTCACCTCGACAGTAACCGGCTAACTCGCATCACCAACGACACCTTCAGCGGCATGTCCAAGCTGCACCATCTCATCCTCAACAACAACCAGCTCACCCACATCCACAGCGGGGCCTTCAATGACCTAACGGCGCTGGAGGAACTGGATTTATCCTATAACAACTTGGAGAGCGCCCCCTGGGTGGCCATCCAGCGGATGTCCAATCTCCACACGCTCAATTTAGACCACAACATGCTCAGCTACATCCCAGAGGGAACGTTCTCTGGACTGCAGAAACTTAAGAGGTTGGATGTGACATCCAACAAGCTCCAAAAGCTTCCCCCTGACCCAGTTTTCCAAAGAGCCGGGGTCCTTGCCACGTCCGGCATTATGGGTCCCTCGTCGTTCGCTTTGAGCTTTGGGGGAAACCCGCTGAGGTGTAACTGTGAGCTGCTCTGGTTGCGGAGGCTGCGCCGGGAAGACGATCTGGAAACGTGTGCATCACCACAGCACCTTGCCGGACGTTATTTCTGGACTGTTTCAGAAGAAGAATTCCTGTGCGATCCTCCTCTCATCACCAGGCACTCTCAGGTAAACTGAATCGTGCTCTGTTAAGACATAACACACCCCACTGTTCTACTGTCTCAGCAACCATTGCCTTAGTGAATCCAGAGTGCCACTCTGGGCTTTGCTGCACAGACAAAGCAAATATTAGCTTTTGAGTTTTAGGAGTTACGCCTGAACCCTTGAACATGTCTAGGACCTGCAGATTATTGTCAGATTAATTGCTATTAAAATATTGAACTCTGCTGAAAAGCTCATAGCAAAGTTATTTATCGGGATTTTGGTTATCTCTTGACTCAGAATGAGAAAGTTTATGAGAGATTGGAGGTGAAGCTCTTGCTGCATGGTAGAAGTTTGCAGTACTTTAGTCACTGAGCCATGCATCCAAACAGAATTATCTGATTAAGTCCCTGCCAAATAACTTAATCTGTGTAAACTGATATACATTCAGCAGACCTGGTGGCAGGGAAGAAAATCAATTACAGATTAAAAAAAAAGACATATGTGTACAAAGCAGTGCTTCCCCTCCTTGTGCCTCAGGAACTACGAGCTTTAGAGGGTCAGAGTGTGACCCTCCGCTGTAAGGCCAGGGGCGACCCCGACCCCATTATCCACTGGATCGCGCCAGATGGTCGCCTAATGTCCAACTCCTCCAGGGCTGTGGTCCACACAGATGGAACCCTGGACATCCTCATCAGCACTGTCAAGGACTCAGGTCTGTTTACATCCCGATGGCTGTGCAAGTGTTGTTGACTGAACAAAATGAGTTGTTTGCTTGCGCACACTATAGGCCGGTAGGTCTGAAGTATTTGTCTACATTATAAAGTTGACAGTGGCTACACGTGGGCTGATGTACGGATAAAAGTCACAAGGAAAGGACAAGTGGCCTGTCCACTGATGGTTAGCTTTCTGTAGTAAACAGTCCATCTGATCATTAATATGTTTGCTCTCACGTTAATGTTTTTTTGTAGGTTAAAGTCTCAGAGGCTCTCGAATTTTCAGGAGAAAGAGTTTTTTGACAGCACAGTAGCATGTAAAAATCACACCAAAAGGAGGGACCCCCTTTTAAGCTGTCTCGCCACATTTGGATTGATTAGCATGTTACCTGTCACTAATCTTACAGGCATTACCACTCAGAGCAGATTTGGCTTTTAGAAAGGGCCTTAAACTGAGCTAAAACAAAGAAATCCAGCCAGAAGGTTTCAAAATTAGCTGTAGCCATGCACAGTATAAGAATAAACATTATTTTGAATGGTGGGAGGAAATCAGAGTACCTGGGGAGAACCCACACATACACAGGAAGAACATTTTAACTCCAGGTCCCCAGCTGGGATTTGAGCCAAGAACCCACTTGTTGTGAGGCAACGGTGCTAACCATCACACCACATGCAGTCCAATATGCTTCTTAAACAGAAAATAAAGTATATTGACTTTATCTAATTAGACAATCAAAAGAAAATTATCACTGGGAAAATATGCACTGCATGAGCTCTGGAGTTCAATATGGTTCCATTTCAGTGGACACACCAATGGTGCATCATAATTATATTAGTTTGTGTTTCAGGTTCCTTTACCTGCGTGGCTTCCAATCCGGCAGGAGAGGCTCAGCAGACAGTGGATTTGGTCATAACTAAACTCCCTCACATCACCAACAATACAATTGCTGAGCAGGAGCCTGACCCAGGATCATCAGATATCGCCACAGTGACCAAGACGGGCCCAGAGGTGGGAGGAGTGCCTCTGGGGAATGCTAAGACAAGCCAAGAGAAGAAAGTAGTAATCGCTGAGGCCACCTCCACCTCAGCCCTGGTCAACTTTAACTTCCACCGGAGTATTCCTGGAATTCGCATGTTTCAAATCCAGTACAATGGGACCTATGATGATTCACTGGTATACAGGTATAGAAAAAGACTTAATCTACTATAGATGTGTTATCATACTAAAAGCATGTTGTAAGAAGTGACACAGTTCACACCAATAAGCATTAGCCTGAATTTGAGGTGTAGCAAACAAACTGATCCACATTTCTAGTCACATGACTCTTAACTTACCTTCATATTTGACTGTGAGTGCGTCAGCTGCTCTGGATGGCCAGCCATTGAAAGCCTGACTGCCGGCAGGATTTGTGGTATCTGTCAGTCGCATCAGGAAGACAGACTAATGCACCGTATCTGACTTCTTATCCTTGACTCATAATCCCCCCTAGTGTATTACTTACTATATACAAGATCTTGATCATGCTTAATCAACAAAATCAAAACAGAGAGTCAGCATTAAGCTGTGGACCCATAGGAAGATGAAACAATCCGTCCTCCAGCATTTCACAGAAAGCATCAGTGGCTTTGTACAAGCCCATCTAAAGAACCGCCGCATACTGCTTTCTTTTATCCTTACCTGCTTTCTCTCCATATTTAGTGGTAATCAGTGGGATGTGATAGGATCATCGCACACTCTTCTTTTGTTAAAGAGCTTTCAGATCAGTGGCACATATGGCATTTTAGCAGTGGCTGCAGGATTCAGGGGACATGAAAGACTTCCATCCAAATCCTGCAAACAAGCAGAGGCATCCTGTGTTCCCAGGCAACCTGTTATCAGTGGTCTTGTTGAAAGAATAAATCAAATGTCACAAAAAGATTGCGCCTAGACACATCTTAAACCTACCCCTGAGAGATAAATCACTGCCATGTCATTTCATCCCAACAACAGTAAGCTGGATAATCTGATTTGCTTCAGTCCATTTTCATTTAAACCTCCCTAATCTATGCCACAACTTACAAAGCTCTTCTCTCTCCACAGAATGATACCCCCAAGCAGCAAGAGCATCCTGGTAAACAACCTGGCAGCTGGTACACACTATGACTTGTGTGTGCTGGCCATCTATGACGACCTGGTGACTTCGCTGACTGCCACCAGGGTGATAGGTTGCGTCCACTTCACTACTGAGCCGCAGTACCTGAGATGCCATTTCATGCAGTCCCAGTTTCTCGGAGGCACCATTGTGGTTATCATTGGAGGGATTATTGTGGCGTCCGTACTGGCTTTTATCATCTTCCTCATTGTGCGCTATCGGGTGTGTAACCAAGGAGAAGCAGATAAGGTGAGTTTGGCATCATCCATTGTGTTCTGTTCGCTCATATTTGTGGCTTTTAACCCGGGATGTGTAATGGTTGTGTCGCTATTCTTCTCTCTCTTGCCCACCGGTCTCCTGTAATGGCAGGCCCTCGAGATGGGGGATATTCGCTCCCTGAGCAGTGATGGACAGCTTCAGGGTTGTGGAATGCCCAAATCCCTCTCTAAGCAGGTGCTCCGTCCAGAGAAGAATGACAAGGAGTGCCTCAGAGTTGCTCTCCCGCCCCCAGAGCCAACCAAACAGCGACCGGCTGTCACTGTGCCCTCCACAAAAGCCTCAATCCCCGACTGCATGGTCTCCACTGCTGCCGGTAGTCACAGCTGGCACCCAGCCTCTCCGGGAGCTCCGAGGCCCAAACGTTCCAGCGCTCCGCCAAAACCCTCAGAGGCACGACGGTCCGAGGCTCAGGCAGACGTTGAGCTCAACAACATGAACCGGAATAACTCATCGGATGTTAAAACGACTGCTGACTTCCCTCTGACGGTGCCGGGCCAGCCCACCACATGGACCGCCGCTCCCAGAGGTCCACGGCCCCACCAAGCTTCTCGACATTACATGACTGTGCCTGCGGGGGCCGCGAGGGTGAGCCGCAGACACTCGCTCAACGCGGACTCGTACAGGGAGCGCTGCTACATGGCCTACCCCAAAGTCGGTGCCAGTCTGCGCTCCAAGCGCAGCCTGTCGATGAGCGGGGAGCTGCCCCAGCTTGAGAGCACAACAAACATTCGCCGGGCCAGGGACAAACTCTCCAGGTCTGAGTGGCTGCTGGAGAGCACTTTATGATTTTGAAATGAACGCCCTGTGCCCTCTGGTACTCTGGGATCGGACGTGTGACCCCTTGCGGAACAAACAGGAATTTTATGCCTTGCCTAGAGCTTTGGTGCTCTAGGTGTGGAGAGACCTGTGCAAGGCTGACACAAGGGATAAAGGGAAAGATTTTCTTCTTTGTAACCTATCAAAGTCCTCGTAATAACATTTAAAAAAAAACTTCTATAAAAGGCACAACACAATGTATAAAATGACATCATGTACAAAAATGTTAAGTTGTGTGAGATACTATACATCTCAGTGCAACCATAAGTGTTCATGTGGTACTGAATGCAGTACCTGGACATACTAGACATCATTACCAAGAAGATCACACTTGGGAGGAGGCTGCTCTACTCAGTCTTTACATAGACTATTACTTACGGTGAGAAAATCTGTAACGACTTTGAACACGGTTTCTGTCTCCAGCTACACACACACACAGACGATGATATGTCTTAATTACCTTGGTGGTGCTTTGGAGAGATTAAGAATGTGGTCTTTTTCATCCCAGAGGTGTGGGAACAGAATGTAGTAGACGGACAGCGCTCCAGCTTTTCATCCCGACCCTTCCAGACACAGCACAATGCAGCATTTTGTGGCACAAGTTAGCCTAATACTGCCCTCTGGTTTGAATCAGTCCTTTTTTTCTCACATAATTACACACAGACTCAACTCTGATAGGATTTCTATCCTGACTGACTTGAGAGGCAACTCCAATGGCATGACGAGATATGTGACATTACATGTTGGTAAGATCCAGTGGAATGGTTCATTTCCATATTTTTTACTTACGGATGTTATCATGTCATGCCAACAACAACAACAACCATTGTAAATTAACTTGTGGATGTAAGAGAAATGGTAATTACGGGAATGGGAGGACGTCGGCTCTTGATTTTGCTGTTGTTTCTGTTTGATGTTTACCAGTATTAATAAACCAGTGATTAAAGGGACACACTCACATTCATGTCATTTTCAATAAGCCTCGGGTGTTCTCCCAACTTTCCTCACCTCGCAGATTAGTGAGTGAGGCGCAGAACGAAACATCTGCATCCATTCCTATTGTTCTAGCTAGTCAGTGTGGGAAGAAATTTAGGGTTTTAGTTGTCTTAAAAAAATAAAGCATTCCCCTTTATCTGCAAGTGATGAACCACTGACGGGTCCCTGTGCCTCTCTGTTTGTTCAAAGAGACGAGGGAAGCAGATGATGAAAAGAGGCCGAGCGAGTCACAAGGGACGCTTTTCGATTGCACATCTCACCACTCATCTAACAGCAGCGTGTCTGTTCCCTCCAAAGGCAGCTCACTGCGGAAACCTGCCGCAGGAGAGGTTAAACACAACCTCCACAGTGGGAACCCGTGTGCGACTAATTCCACTGTTACAGTCACAGGACTGAAATAATATGTGTTATCTGCTGGAATGTGAGGTCTGTTTTTTCTGGATGTTTTGGTGTTTTGATGTTGGCAGATTGATTTTTGCATACACTAGCATCTCATTGTTTATAATCTCTGGGGAGACTGCACGGCTGGTTTCAAATGCACTTCTTTTTAAACAGGAAAATGTGCCAAGACGAGCAGCACACACAATATGTTTGACAAACATTGATTCCTGTTATCCAAATAGGATGCATTCAAGCATTTTTATTAATTATTTCTCGCCTATCAGTGGTCATCAAAATGCTGAGGAGCTTAGTCTGAATGCTTGTTCTGTTGTTGGCGAGAGCCAGAGGTAAATGCTAATAATAGATGCTTTTCTGGAGTGAGAAAGAGGAAGCGGGGGGAAGAGAGGAGACAAGGCAGAGGAGTAAATGGAGGGTTTTGAGAAACAAAAACAGCAAGAAGGGGGAGAAGCAGGGAGGAAGAAAGGCAGGGGTTAGGGAAAGAAGAAACAGAGGTGTAGAGAAGAAAAGGAGACGGCTCAGAGTTGTAGAGTCAGACAAGAGAGGGAAGCAGCACAAGGAGCCCAGTGTAAGAGAGAATGTAGAGCAGAGCGCAGTAAAAAAGAGCATCTCTTAAAAGGCCGCCATGCAGCCTCTGGCTCTTCGGCATTCAGCCCACCTTCGCAAAGATTGTAAGAATAGGGGGAAGCAGCAGTGGGGCGAGTATGAGTGATAAACCTCAAACAGAGTTCAGGGAATAAGAGGAGCTGAGCGAACTGGGCGGCCGCATGCAGTTCCTGTGCAGAGCCACGAAACTGCACAAGCCTGACCCACATTCCACACCTCTAAGTTTCATTTCCAAGCCCTCGTTGGGATTTATTCCTCTTGATAACAACCACCTCCTCGGCAGTCTCCTGTCTCACAACATGCTGACTCACTAGCCTAAACTGTGGGATTCCTGTCAGGCTTCTCAGCCACCGTGAAAATCCTTCTCATCGCCACCCATCTAATCCCAGATACATTTTCTACTCCTGTTGCTTAGAGGCTATTATTCCTTGGTGGGAATTTCAATTTATTCTGACAGAGCAAGTCCCCTTATGAGGAGCTTACATCGACATGTGCTCTATCATAATAATTGACTTCTTTTGAAGTCTCACTCCAGCAGTTATTAATACCCTAAAAAAATAGCTAAATCAAAACTCTGTAACTCCAGGCTCCCAATCTGGACAAGAAGGTAGTCGAGGTACTACATTTTAAGGATGGCCCTCCTGGCTCCTGGTTTACATCACTCCAGGCTTGCATGGCTCAAATTTAACTCACAGATTCCACACCTCCACAACTTTTGATACAGGTGCAGATTTATTATTATTATTTTTATTAGAGGAGGACTTTTTTGACAGTCATCTTGTGAGTATAATCACATTAGGGCTATGATGTGTGCAATTTGTGGTCAGTTGTTTTATTTAAAGAGATCATTGTTCCTACTTCAACAGACTGAAGGGCCTATTAGCATCAGAGTTGGAGAGGAGTAATAGGAGGCCTTAATCGAACAGAACTGAGGTTCTTCAACAAGTGTGTCAGCACCTCTCGCTCTCTGTTCTGTGGCTCAGTGTTTCATTATCTCCACAGAGCAGGCAGTGTTAGTCAAAGTCACACGCATGTTCAAATCATTTTTCTGCCAAGCATTGTTCCTGAGGGCTCACGTAAAGAGAGCCCAGTCAGGAGTGCAACCACAACACCACTTCTCTCTTTTTTTTCATAAAGGGGGGGTGTCATAATGTAAAATATGCAGAGGCAATTCCAACAAATATGCATTATTGAGAGGCGTAAATGGATTGAGACAGAACATCATGGCTCATAAATAGTGAATGTGATTACTGTTTCTGGGAACGCAGCAGTCTTATCAAGAGGGAAAATAATTGAAATGGTCAAATCTAAACTGATCCGCTTGTTTATTCAGGACCAACTGTCACTTGAATTAACCACTAAAACAAACAAACCAAGAAAACTATTCTTCCAAGTATCCCGTTGTTGATTCAAACGTCTCAGTTTGAAAACTAGTCCAGCTTTGCGTGTGGCTTTGCTAGTGTAAGGGATCTGGAGACAGGTTGGAGTCATTCATATTTCATGATCTCAGCGTTTGAGCCAATTGCCTGCAGGATTTGATCAAACTGAAAGCAAAAGTGAGTGCGCATTTGTAGAATCTCATTAAGAAGTGAAGGAGTTGACTGTGAGGAGGTTAAATATGGAGGGGGGGGGGGGGGGGGGGGGCGACTTCCTCCATTTGACATACAGGCCAAAGAAACAGTACATCATCCCACAAGATTTGGTTTGATTTGAAGCTACATTATCGTGTTGCGCCCCCCTGAAGGAGTTCCCACGCTGCACGAACAGATGCTTCCTCCTCTTCCTCTCTCCTCTCTGAGCCTCCCTTCTTTCTGATACATATGCTGCAGGGTGATGGACGACAAGGAGCCTGACTGCCGTTAACGCCAGACATACCAGGCACCATTAGGAACCATTTTCTGCCCATTTGGCTGATAGCTGCTATCTCTTATAGAAGTGATTTGCTCTCCTCCTCTAGAATGATGGATCTCTCATTGATTTGCCAGCGTTGGAGATCACTAAAAGAGCAGTGCAACTGCCAAGCAGATGTGCCAGTCAGCTCTCAACTCTTTATCAATAGCTGGTGAAGTGGGGCACATAGAGTGTAAATCACAGTGATTTACTTCAAGTGATCACTTCAGCTGTCTGATACCAGCAAATAGGAAGCTTTTCGGGGGTTGTGGGACTCATTATGTGAATTCCCATCCCACAGACCCCAAGTAGCTCTAAATGCTTAGATGTTACCGCCTGGATATCTGCATTCTTTTTGGACAATTTTTAATCCACTGACAGAAATATGTTTACCTTTAGGGCATCCTAAACCAGCTCTAAAGAGGATTAAGAAACGACTGTGTTTCCTGTGTGCCAATCCTATTCACTGCTCCGAGTGGCACCAGTGTGCTTGTTAAGTAGACATATCAATTTATGGTGTCATATCTAACATTTAACATTTCACGCCAAACAAGCATATGGGTCTCAATTGCTGGCTGGGATGGGGCGTGAACAGAAAAATGAAAGAAATTGCAGTAGATAATCTGTCATCTGCTGATCAGACAGAGCGCCATCATCAGAAAGCGAGTGTGTCAGGCAGCTCTTCATATTCCACTTCGGTGCGGGCACCTCCATTTGACTGTGCCCACATTTGCAATGCAGAGCGGGCTTACTGATCACATCAGCCGTGCAGTCAGCGATTTGAAATGGAGATGTAATGGCTTCACTATTTTGACAGGAGTTCACCTTCAGCGGCCGGGTGGAGCGAGGAGAACGTGACGGGGATGTTGAAATGAATGGGAGCATGAATCAAACAAAGGTCGATCTGTGACTGGCGTGTCCTACCTGCTGCGGGAGAGCGAGCCAGAGGAAGTAAAACAGAGATGGGCACTGCCTGACAGCGGAGCAGCCGGAGTCTGAAAACAGCGGAGCACAGTGTTTGCTCATCTGCTACTAAAGCACGCTGTACATCAAAGCTGCTGGAAGCGGACAGACCAGAGGCCGGAAAAGTCAGAGCACTGGCAAGTGCTTCTCATGCTGTTTTAACAGAAGAAAAGAAAGAAACTTATAAAAAAAACAAGAGGAAATACAAGAACGGCATGTGACTCATAAAAAGACAGAAGAATACATTTAAACAAATATTGTTTAAACAACTAATAATTGTATGACTGATTAATTTATCCTAAGCAGAAAAAGGGTTTTAGTTTCTTTCATAATTTAGGTTAAGTTAGGTGTGTTCTATAACCTGATCCCAATTGATACTAATTGAATAGATTTTTCTGGAGATTACATTCTAAGAACATTTGGATCCCCTCCTTTTTTTTTCCCCTGAGTGAAATCTGAAAACTAATCATAGATGACAGATACATGCATAAGAGCGCAGAGCCTCGGAAGAAAAGCAGCATAAAAAAAAACTAGGGGAATGTGCTTATTTTTAGCTCTGTACAAAAAAAATGATTCATCATTCTTTATCTGCTAGGTGTCTGAAAAATCAGACACACACTGCTTGCTTACTTGCTCCAATCAACCCTGAGAATTTAAACTGATGTGAACCAAGGCATTAAAAACTGTGAACCTCGGAGTTGTAACCCTGTGTACAGAACACAAGACTGAAATGACTGAAAATAAAAAGAGAAGCTCAATCCCGTGTGTATTACACTGGTGCCTTCATGCTGGTTTACAGACATGAAAATCCAGCCATGTAGTCCTTTTATAACCTGCTCTGGCTTCAATGTAGTGTTGCCAATTAGGGGGAAATTAAGGCCTGTCAGACACGGAGAGAAACCTAGAGAGAAGAGCACGCCAGCCGAGAACGACTGTAAAAAGCTTTTCTATTTAAGTAGGGCCAGCCCAGTGTGACCGGATGTGTGACACTGGAAAATGAGAGGTAAACTGCAGCCTATACTGCTGCAAAAAAGGGAAAAAAACTGTCGGAAACTAAATCCGAGGGTTTTAGAATTTGGAGCTTTGAAGGACAGACGCTCTGATGCGATGTGCAGGCCGGCTGGATGTTTGCAGGGCGGATCGCGCACTCTAACATCTGCTGCAGCAGTTCTGGCATTCTGGTGTGTGGGGGTGGGGGGGTATCTCAGCCTCCTCTTCTCTCTCTCTCTCTCTCTCTCTCTCTCTCTCTCTCTCTCTCACATGCTTTCACACTCTCCTCTGTTACCTTGGCAACATATTTTCTGCATGGAAATAGCATCTCTCCCTGTGCCCAGCACAAAAAAAAGGAAGAAAAAGAAAGTCACTCCAAGAGATTTAAACCAGCTAAAACAGATCTGATCCAATGGAGGGGATGGAAAGGAGTTATTTGTTTTGTCTTTTCAAACCGTTGGGCTTGTCTTAGCCATGGATCGTCTTTGTGAGGGAGCAGTTTAAGAGTTAAGCATGACAGGGTTTAATTATATAACCAAGGATGTGGTGGAAGGGATAACCTACATACCAGCTCTGATGTAGTGCTCAGGGATTGCAAGCCAAATTAATTCACGTTTGATAGTCAAACATGTCAAACACATGGCGATTTGGAGCGAGGAAAATAGGGATGAGAATCTAGCAGGAGTGTAATGAAGAACTATAAAAGGAGATCTGTGCAGATTTCTTCCACTAACAGATTGGGCTGAGCCTCGTTTTACTCACTGAGGCTACCCCACAGCTCCTGTGTGATGAACCTGTTTGCTTGCCTTCAGAGCAACAAAGGCAAGGGAGACAAACTAATGAAAGAAAATCGAGGCCTCGGTATGGCGGCGGGGATCCAAATAAGCAGGGACCAGGCCAAAGCTGAAGGAGAGGGCGAATAACATGCAGGTAAACATGCAGCGCAGGTTTTGGAAAAAGGATCAAGTCCCTCGACTTCTGGGAGAGAGAAGCCGTAATGAAATAAGCATCTGAAAGAGAGCAGGTGTTGGAGGCTTGACAGACTTCAGCTGCATAACAAGTAGCGCATTCACTCTGCCCTGTCAATCAAAAACAACCTGAGCTGTAAATAAAATGCCTCCTTAGAAAAGAGAGCAAAACAAAAAAGAATCGAAAAGAGACAGATACTCCCAAGTGGAATCATGCTGAATCAGCTTTTTGGGCACTCCGACTTCTTCTTGTTCTTTGCTCGCTTGCACACAAAAAGGAGGATTGGAATTACTCGTCACTTTCACCCAAATTGGTGTCAGGTAGAAGAAACGTGGGTCTGGTGCTGAATTTAAAGCAGGACTGATTGATACAAAAGAAAGAGAAAAATGTCTAGCAACACGAAGAATACACAGGAGCTAACGTTTCTCTGATTGGACATGAGTTTTCAGGGCACAAGCTTGGGCTGTTTAACCGCAGGTCAGCACCACGGACAGCGCCGGTGCCCGGCAGTACGCCGTTGGGCCTGAAGGGGGCAGCAGCGGGCGTGGAGCCCGCAGCCCTGGGGATCAGGCCAAAGAGCAGCATCTTAGCAGGACGCTGACATAAGCAGTTGAGCTAATCCTGCTGGCTGAGCAGAAACAGGAAAAGACTTACAAGTGAACTCAAAAACTGCCAGTAGAGATTCAAGAGAAGAGGAAGGAAATCTCTCTGAAGCGATACAGCTATTAAAACATGATCCTCAGCCGAATATAAATGAAATCTGACACATTTGGCCTTTGTGGACGGTTACACCTAGTTTTCCATCATTCCTAATTGAAGTAGAGCATGATTTGTTTGAGGAAGTCTTTGATGTGTTTCTTACCTGTAAGAGCTGAGGTTCACAAAGTGTTTCTTTAAACAGTTTCAAGGTCCCTTTCTGCCAGACGGCTGCTGAAATAACAGAAACGTCAACATTTGTCAATGTAAAGATGTGAAAACGGTACCTGAATTTTTCTTTCATCATTTGAATGATTTAGTTGAACACTGACAACATGCTTAAGACATTGTTCTTTAAGTTAAGAGGGGAAAAAAACATGCAAAAAACATCTGGAATTCTCATTTAAGTCATTTCTTTTGGAACCCCAGGCATTTACAAAAAAACTTTTTGTTGCAGATGATCTCTTCTCACTATCATTTTACAGATAATTTGCCACACAACCTCCAAAGTCGAGCTTCAAGGAATAAAAAAATATTTTCACCAGAAGTGTTATGTGTTCCCTGAGTGTTTTGAACGGTGAATGGAGCCGTGTTGGATGCTGCTGCTTATGAAAGACATGAGTCATGTTCGGTGGGGCAGCCTAAGGGGCCCATATTCAGCTTACCATCCACGCCTATGGACCCTCGCAGATGTCTTGGTCACACTCGTTCACACACTGGTGGACACACCGGAGGGAAGGTGGGCTTCAGACTTGGACTCAGTCTGGAAGAAGTCGGGACTGAATCCGTTAATCCTCCATGCGCTGGCGGGCGACTGCTCTTCCTCTGCATCCCACCGTACTGCAGCTAAACCCAACCCCAACTTTTCTCACAACAAAAGAAAAGTCATTACCACCCCCGCGTACTCATTTTAAACCAGCTGGTCAGAGAAAAAGACTCACGTGGTAACACTCACTGTGTAGTTCAACAGAGTTGGAATGACCCTTTTTTTTTATTGTGGGCAGCTGAGATACATGGGTGTAAATATCAACAAAGGAAGTTAATGGCTGACACCTGTACATTACATTCTAACGAAGAAGTGATGGTTTCGCGATCGGTTCAATGTAGGCTTCAGATACTTCAACTGTGACAGGCTCAGAGTACGTTCACATTACTCACTCATCTGCGCGAAGACAGTTAATAGAAAATAGAAAGTAACTCATGACTAAAAGGTTTAATTGGTTAACACTTTGAATCACACCTCTATCTAGGTCTACTTAATTTTAATACAGCCATAAAATACAGGTATACAAGGTTATTTTGTGGTTAGAGAAAAAATACAACGGAAGAAGGTGTTGAAATGCAAACATACAGCCGTTTTAACTTGTAAGTGTGAACCAGTTCGAACAAGGCTGAGGCCTAGTTTTCTATATCAGTATGATTTCATAAGGGGGGAAAAAAAAAAAGGGTAATCACAATTTTACTAAACACAGCCTGAGGCAAGTGTACAATATGCACACTTGGAGGGACATAAAAGCAAAGTGACAAAATAAAGATACTAATAAACTGTTGCTTCTCTGTTCTCTCTGGTAAAAATAAGTCTCTGATGTTTGTCCATGGGTTCCATCTTCTGGCAGTCGAGTGCCACTGGAGAAAGCGGGGACTGGTGTTGGCCGGGCCTGTTTGGGGACGATTCACCGTGTTCCTCATCCAATGTGACAGCAGAACAAAGGGATGCGCGGGAAAGCCAGCTGATTCTCCGTGGGTTTGTCTTTCAAATCCGTCTGATCTTTTATCTCTGCAATAGAAATCAATGAGTCTCAAGCTTTTCATTTCGTCTTCTAAAGAGGTTTCGAGCGTGCCACCTGGACGCTCGGCTTTTTGGGGTGGGTTCTTCCCGCCTTAGTGGCTCGACGCTGGATGGATGGGCTCTCATTGGTTATTTTTGGCTTTGGCGTGTGTGAGAATGTGAGACTTTAGGTTGGTAGACTGGGCGAATTTCTTATTGCAGCCGTCGAAAGGGCAGACGTAGGGCCGGTCTCCAGTGTGGATCCGCACGTGTGTGCGCAGGTTGAAGTCCAGAGAGAACCTTTTCCCGCAGCCTTCAAAGGTGCACTGAGAGGAGAGTGAGGAGAAGGGCAGCGAGATCATCACACTGATCAAACGGCCAGGCACAGAACATCTCACTTCATAAAAAAGCTGCCAACAAAAGGTTTTCTTACCGACAGGTCAAAAATATTTTTGGGAGAAATAATCTAAAAGTCTGAGACAGCATAAGGCTTTACAAGGCCACCCAAATAGAGGGGCTGCTTTACTGAGACGTTCAGGTGCCTAGTGCCCCCTTCTCTGTGGCAAAACTCCAGTTCAGCGTTCAAAATGGAAACACAGATCAAAGTTTAGAGCAGAATGAGGCCAGGACAGATGCCCACCTGGAAGGGTTTCTCGCCCGTGTGGACGAGCTGGTGGCGTTTGAGCTTGGAGCTCTCCACGAAGGCTTTGCCGCACTCCGCGCAGACGTGGACGCGTGGGCCGTGGGTGTGGAGATGTTTCCTCATGGCCGAGTTATCCCTGAACATCTTTGTGCAGCCCTGGGGACCAAATGTAGAAGAGTGCCGCATTGATATACTCTGCCGTCAGCGCTGTAATCATCAGCCAAAAAGGTTACTCTGTCTTTTGTTCTTCTAAAGATAAATGCCAGTGTGGAGGGCTTTCAGCGTTCTGAAGAGCATTTTTTCTTTGAAAAAAGGCCATGAAAAAAAGCTCTAATCCACCCTGAAGTGGTGATGAGCTGTCAACGGCTGCACACTCAGAGCGCCCACAAAGGAAAGAAAACATTTATATTAGCGGTTCAGATAAATCTACTTATTCGCATATAAAATTTAAAAAACAAAACAAAATGTATACAAGTGGCGCTGTGTGTTTGTGTTTGAGCAACCTTTAGCTGAAAGCAACGGAGCAAAAACAGCTAAAAACCATCAAACAAACGATTCACTGATGACTGGATTTCTGTTGGGGGCAGTGTCTCCAAACTCACTTTATGAGGGCAGGCTATCGTCCGGGGAGCGTCATCCTCTTTGACCTTTCTGGGCTTCATTCTGGTGAGGAGGGAAAGAAACAATTGGGTGTTTTAACCAAAAGGAAACTATGACATTAAACCTCCAGGTTAATCAATCATACAGTGGGGGAAATAAGTATTTGACCCCTTGTTGATTTTGCAGGTTTGCCCACTTACAAAGAATGCTTTTTTCCTCATCAGATGGTTATCAATTTTTGTAAATTCATATGATGTGATTTTCTGGAATTTTCTTTGGGATTCTGTCCTTCACTGTTAGAATGTACATATGATTAAAGTTATAGATCGTTGCATTCTTTGTAAGTGGGCAAACCTGCAAAATCAGCAAGGGGTCAAATACTTATTTCCCCCACTGTATATAACTTAAAATGGTGCAAAAAAGGGCTATTTAAACATATTTGAAGATGAAATCACTCTACCAAAACAGATCGAAATGATCATAAATTCATAAACATTAACATTTCTTCATAAAATTAATATTATAATAGGAGCAGATGCATGAAAAAAAAGAAGATATTTGATGAAAATAAGCAAATGGTGCATTATCTTAAATACTAATATGCACCAATTGGCCAAGCGGTACGCAAACTGTCAAAAACTGTATTAACAGTTGACAGGCTTTTTTCTGCATATAATCATTTCTTCACACATCTTATATGTAAACATTTCATTTAACTGTTCCAGTTATCATGCTGTGGACTAAAACTTTTTTGACATCTCAGATGCCAACTAAAGAATATCTCCCTAACAGCAGCTGCTGCAGCTTCCTGTGTTTTCATCTGAACTTCGCTGACAGTGTAAACAGGCCTGTTTACTGCTGGGAGCAACTGATGCGCACATACTGAGAAAGACAGACACACACCCACACTTACCTAGCAAACTCAGCCAGCTGTTTAGGATCTGAGAGGTCAATTCCTGGGATACCACCAGGGGGCAGCTTCTTCCCTGTCATGTACTCAGAGTAATCCGGAGGGGAGTTCTCCCCAACAATCTGTTCTTCCACCACCGACTCATGGTCAATGTCTTTATTGTCATCTAGAAACACATTACAGAGACTGAACCGATAACATATTGGTGGTATCCTGGTAACAAGCCCCGGGAGGCTGAAAACATCTGCTGCAGCATGGGGCAACAACAGACATTAGGACACGCTTCACTGTTGCATAAACACATTTGAACATTTACCTTCTGCTGTTATTTACGATTAGAATGTGTCAAATGTGAAAGATATTTCGTGTGTTACCATTTACTGCAGAATTACTTCAGACTTAAAGTGACTGAATCCAATGCTTCCTCTCCTCTACTCCAACACATCTGAGGAAATGCTCACCGTTTTTTTCCACTCTGCAGCGTTTATACGCGTCATTTGGAACTTAATCAGGGGAGCTGCACAAAATCAAAGTAGTTCTGGAGTAGTGAAACAGCCTACTAAGCAGTTTACAAAAGGAATAAACTGTGAGTGGATTAATCAAGTGGACTCACCAGTAACTCTTCTGATAACAGAGGTGGTGTGGTGGCATTTTAAACCACAATGAACCAATTAACGGGCACAAATAAAGCAGGAAAATCCATTAAAATTACTTATCTCCTCGTACGTGACAATATATATCAACATAATGGGCAACTGGGAATGTTAACGATTTTAACTCTCACTAAAGCTTTCAGTTGAATACATTTAAAGAGCTGTAATTGGCTTTTCTAGTTATTTGATGTTTTATCCAGTCTTAACTAATTTAGCACATATTTCCAACATCTTTTTAACACATACAATGTTAAATAAATGTTAAATAATCTGAGATTATAAATATGTGAGCTTTCTCTATAAATATATATATATATAAAGAAACAAATAAGTCAAATCAATAAGAGGGAGTGCTCACTGTCGTGGTATCCATGTGTAAACATGCACGTTGCTCTCAATCAACCAGCAGAGAGCACTAAAAATAGACCACATCAGAATTGGATTTGCAGGTCAAACTAGCTTACATTACAAAGTTTTGGTAAATACATGATGCTCTTGGCAACATTTATTTTTTATTAAAAGTTTTCAAAAGTCTTCCGCGTCTATAATGAAGACATAATGTAGAAAGATAAGCACCTGGTCAGAGTGCATTTCCACCGCACGCCCTCGGCTCTTTAGGCGCAAAGCTATACGGTTAACGTCCAGCCAACGGCCGCCACGGCTAACTGCTATGTGACATTACCAATGAACAGCACTTGGCTCTAAATGTGTGTAAAACTACGTTTCAACCTATGTATCCGGGCTCCCAATGCGCCACGCCAGCTCCAGCCATGCGTTAAGTGCGCCACAATTTTGCGGCCTGCGAGCTATTCCCAGACCCTGCTACCTCCCTGCCCAGAGCACCGCCGCCATCTCTGCCTGGCCGCGACTATCGCCATTTTTTCGGGGCCGCCGCCATACTTACTAGTCTCGGGGAATATGGCGGCGCCCAGCAACACCTAAAACATGGCCTCCCTTCAAAACAAAAACATTTTCATATGCTACTAAATGGTTTTGCATCGAAAACTTGCGTTAAACGTCGCCTCTTGTAACGGTGCAACGGACCACTCCAGGAAATAGTCTGGTGCACCAGGACAACGCCCTGGTAATGAGGCCTCATGCAACGAAGCTGACAAAACACGGTTGGGCTAACGTTACTTACCCGATGCCCACATTGTAACAGAAAATTCCCCCTCCAGTGTCTTTATTTGCACCTGCTTCTGTTCCCATTTTCTTCCACCAGCTTCGCTTCCGCTTAAATAGCTCTTTTTGCCCGCTTTCTTTCCACCAGTGCCGCCTCCCCGTTTCACCCGACCCACAGAGCTCTTCCCGGCCACAGTCACTAAAGTCTGCTCAATGTACTCGTCCTCAACCCCCGGAGCTGGTACCGGGATGAGGATCTGGTCCTCGAATCCGCCACCGCCGTCTGTATGCAGGTCCGAGTCATCCCCACCGACCACCTCCTCTCGCGTCTGAACCAGTATCACCTCCTGGTGATGGTGGATCGAGTTGGGGTCGTCCGTGACCAGCGGCTGGAGCGCGATCATGGGCTGCCCGTCGTCATCGTCATCCCCACCGACCACCGTGGTCTCGATAGTCTCCACCGGTATCGTTTCAACCTCTATCTCGTGGAGCTCAACGATCTCGGCCGGCATCTCCGAGCCGTCTGTCTCAATGTACAGCGTATCTCCGGATGCCATATTGAAATCCGCCAGTTTGCCTCTCTCATTCAACCCGTGTTGTGCTCCTTTTTTGGACCTCACAAACACATTCACACACCCCCTGCTCTGCTCCAGCCTCTGTCTCTTCTCCCTCTTCTTCGATAACAACTCTTCTCAATCCGTCCCACGCCAGTTCTCGTATCCACTATGCTCTGTCATGCTAAACCATCGCGAGACTTCGTTGAACCCAATGAGAACTGTGCTGCTCTACAGCGGGTTCCATTAGGGTTCCCAGAGATTAAAGAATGAGATTCTTTAGACAAAATTGGCACACAGAACAAATGTGTGAAAGAATTGTGGACTCGCTTTTTTGTCTTTAAACGAGAATGATTGGGTATTTATTAGTGAATGAACAATAATCAATGTTAATTTTCAGGGGATCTGAAGTCAAAAGGCTTTACTTCGATAAATAATCCCACAAATGCACTAAGAAATGATTATTTCTAAGACCTTTTAGTGATTGTTTTTATATTAAGTACGTTTCGCTTATTGCTCAACAAGTCCGGAACTCTCTAAAGCCAAATCAAGAATAAAATATGCATTTGCTTTATAAAAAGATCAATCTATCAACATATTAAAAAAACCTTTGCTAAAACATGTACTTTTTTACAGAGCATGAATTATTTAATCTAATGCCATATCTCATGTTATCCTCGGAAATAAATTAATTGGCTTGAAACAGATCCACACTAAGTCAATTTTATGAATATTTGTGAATATATAATGGTTAAAAAAGTAATTAGTTTGAAACAGTTTATTTTTTATCAGCTGATTCCATGCTAAGTCAGGACAAGTCATTCCACATTGATGTGGACCTGATGCTGCTGGTAAAAAGAGGAACTTTTTTTCTACCTAAAAAGCCTAAATGACTATGTGATGAGGCAAGAGCATGTGAAACACTGGTGTGAAAACAATAACCACAGACCACTGAGCGTTTAAAATTTTGTATTCAAGGATGGATGGAGTTTTTTTTCTGTAAAGCTTCAACAATCATAGTTGTTAGTTCCAGAAGTGCCAAAAAAGGATACAGCAGTAAACATGACTCAATCCCAACTTTTTAAATCATGCTGTTCAAATTTCGGGATTACAAATATTAAGGTGGTTAGTGATGAGACTAAATAAATTTATTTCGATTGTTGTTAAGATCATCTCCAACATCTATATTTTAGCTAAACATAAAAGACACAACTCCATCCAGCTGTGATTGAAATCCCATTAGTTATTAAAATCACACCAAAAAGAACAAAAGGAAACGGACACTGTTAGTTATCCAAGACATTGTTCACAGTTTTATTTCAATTTGTTTTAAACTTGGTGATTTTTTTTTCAAACCAGGAAGCACTTTGTCAAAAAAGGAAAGAATAAAATGAAAAATACTTCACCACATCCTTGCAGCCAATAAACAATTTTTAAATGGACAACATGATCACAAATACTCTGGTGCATTATTTCTTTTCTTTTCTTTTTTAAAATTGCTGTACCCAAAGAATCTATTCCACTCTGTTCCAGGTCCAAGCCTGTTTCTTCTTTTCTTTTCATTTTATAATTCTTCCACATTCATTTTTACTTTTAATTGTTGGCAAATAGGATTATAAACCTTTTATAAACATTTCAGGTCAAATGACGTGAGACGAAACTTTGAACGTTCCTGTAAATGTAGCTCAAGCAAAACAACAAATATAAAATACAAAAAAAAACTGACTTAACATGATGTGCGATAATAAAAACTAACATTATAATTACTATCATATTCTTATAATTTCCCCTTTATTACATTGCACTACACTACTACAATTCATAAGAATACACTGAGAATCTTAAGAATGATAGTAATAATAATGAAACGGATAACAAAAAGCTTTCATACTAACGGATGAACGAATGAAATATTTTAGATTTCGATTCAGTTGGGCAAAGGACAGTGGAGGAGGACTGGGCTGACAAACAGACAAACGTGTAAATAAAATCTGAGCAGTCAGTGTGAGACTGCACCTTGGTCGTGTCTTTCTGTGGAAAAAGGAGGAATAGAATAAAGTACGCTAAAAAGTAAAGAACGCAAACGTTACACAGACATGTCTGAGGTGTTGCAGCAACGTTGGCGCGCTGCTTCAGCACCGCAGCTGAACAACGATGAGATGTCACAGTTTGGGCCTCTGTTCCCGACTCCTCCTCCTCCTCCTCTTCCTCCTCTTCAGGGCCACAGCCGCTGCTGCAGGGGCAATGCTTTGAAAAAAATGTTTCATGTCTGAGAGTTCCCCTCAAAGATTATGTCGTGCTGACTCGACTGAGTTCATGTCTAAGGGCTGTGAGGAGTAAGAACATGGGACAGAGTCAGGCTAACAACGAAGGTTAGAGCAGAACGCCACAAGTGATGATTTTAGTGGGTGAGCAAAGTGAGAACGAGCATTGCTTGGGTCATGGGGCAGACATGCATGAGTAATAAAGAAAGAGAAAAAAGCTCATTTTCTAATAACTTTTCTATAGTATTAATCTAAAAATATAAAGAAATGTTTTGTAAATGTAATAAAACAGTTTAGTTAAAACAAAGTTAATCAATAATGTAATCTTTTTTCTTCAGGGAGTGTGGAGGAGATTTTTGACGCACTCAGGAACGTGCTTATAGTGCGATAATCAGTTTGGAAACATTATTTACAGAGAATGCATTATAACTATCTCCTCATACTATCTGATTACTAAATAGTGACAACCGGAAAAATAAATCTAGTCTCTTTTTCTTTTCGAATTCAATTTCAATGAGCATCTACTGCCTCCTAGTGGTTGGAACTGCACATAACCACCAGAGCCACCCTCCCACAGGACAGATTTCCACTCCACTGGAGTGTCCATTAACAAAAATGAGAATAGCGAACAATGTGTTTAATTAAATTAATTGAATTAAACGCACCGTCAAGGATTTCATCCTTCACTTTGTGCAATTCACGGAACACCTCGTCCAAGATTTCCTGTTGAAGCACGCATGAAACAAGACACAGACAAAAGGGGTTAAAGGGAAAAAGGATATTCTACTTCAGTTTTTTTGTTTTGAGGATCTGTTTTTATTCTATTGACGTATAAACATAAAATGCATATTAGATTATCTGTTCTATTTTTTATACAACAGTGATCATGGATAACACAACACCAAAGCAGGTGGAGCCTGTTTTATCTGATGACCATTTTCCCTAGTCATTTGCCAAATGTTCCTCTTTCATTTTTAGCTCGGATGCTTCTGCTTTTTACCTGTTTCATCCTGTCGAGGTCTAATGAGTCTGTGTCGCCGCCACTTCCTCCAGCTCGTACCCTGCAAGCAAAGAAGTACAAAGAAAAAGAAATGAAGCATATTTTCCATTGTCTGCCCCCCCCGCCCTGTTGCTGTTGCGCTGGGCCTCCCACCTGGAAACCATCGCCCTGTCTGCGGAGTTAGCTCGGTCCCAGGGTTTCTTTGCACCATCTATGGCAAAACACCACATATAAATGAAAAAGTGTAATCATTCTCAGACTGGTATGGGCAGTAGGAGAGAAGAAAGGGCAGGATTAAAAAATAGCAAGAACAAAATTAAACACAAACTGAATATAAAGTGACAACGGAGGCTTTTTAAACATCTAGCTGATAGTTTTAGTCCATCTGAACTTTCTAACCTCAGCCCCTCATTACTGATCCTAAACACATTTTTCTGTGTTTTTACAACGTGTTTTGATGTGAGTTCTCCCACCTGTGGCATTCTGTCCACTCCGAGTGCTGGGCGAAGAAGAGTTTGGGTCGTCCTAGAAAAGTACAGAGAGAATGAATGAATGGGCAGCATCCTGAAAAATGCCCAGGGCATCAGCAAACCTCTGTTCTGCTGACTGAACGAGAAAAGATAACCTGTGGACTTAAAGCAGAAGTGATGACTGCCACCTCTGCTGGTCCTTCACCCGACACTGGCCCCATCTTTTCTTTAGATCTTCATGTTCATAGTCTTATTTTATTTACAGGCTGAAACCACTGAGTCGATGATACATTTCTAATGACGTGTTAATTGTTAAAATGAAAAAGAGCAGATTTTGCATTCACTCACATTTTGGCTGTCCTCCGGCTTCTCTGATGCTGCTTTCCTTCTGGGAGAAAGAAGAAGCCCCAGATAAGAACAGGCAATTCATTTACATCCATGACCCTTTATTTTAAAGGAATTTCATCATAATTAAGACTAATGGACACCAAAACTAAGAACTGAGTGAAGACTTCCACGACCAATTCCGCCTAATGCGGCTGCATGCTACAGACTCTTGTCAGCTTTTTGGTTGTTCTCAGAGCAGTTCTCCGACCTTCTTGCCAAAAGAGCGTTCATCTCCTCCATCAGTCCTCCACTCCCGCCACTTGTTCGGTTGGCATCATTTTTGGGGCCTGAAGATTGGTCCTCAGGCTGTGGAGCAGAGAGCACAGAGTCCCAGTCTGTGGGTTATCTTTGAATAGAAAGTTTTTTGGTACGACTTTAAGATTCAAAGGAGATCATTCAGTCCTGGAAGTCAAAGAGAGGGAAATAAATAAATGTAAAAAAAAAGGTGTCTCACTCTTTGGACACGTCGCAGTTTGGCTCCGGCGATCATAGCTGCGAGCCCCGTGGGTGCAGGGGGCTCATCTCCCTGAGGCCCTCCTCCTATGGGCAGCGGAGGAGGGAGGGGAGGCGGGGGCGCCCCTGCTGATGGTGGCGGTGGACCTGGGGGGGGGGGGGGGGGGGGAGGACCACCCATGTTTGCCGCTGGAGGTACTACTGGCGGGGCCACAGAGAGCACAGCAGGGTGGCCCTGGAAAGGAGAACCTGGAAGAAAGCGCCCATGAAGGAATCTACGTGCCTGTCTGCTTTGGACGTTCATGGACAGAGAATCAAATCGTTCCAGTGTGAAGGAGGGAGTGACTTGTGCCGTTCGGCGGGTACCTGAGTTGGAGGACCGTCGCTCTCGCTCCATGTGCGCCTGCATCTGCTGCTGCTGCTCCACCATTTGCCTAAAGGAACCAGGAGCACCTCATTAAGTAGTACCCCACAACCCAGAGTAACAGGTATATAAAGGCAGAATAAAAAAAGCTGCAATTCTCATAAACCAACAGAAAGCAGTTTAAAGACTATTTAACATTAGATTAGATACATCAGCTCATTGCTATCATACTGGAAGCTACATGCTGAGAAGTCAGTGGACCTTCAAAAAAAGAAAAAAGAACAGGAACATGTCACAGAAGGGATCCTCAGAGGTAACCTTAGTTTTTATTTTTTATTTGGTGTGGCATATGTAACTAATTCTATATTTTTTTAACTGGGGTGCTGCAAATGAAACAGACTTTATGGGATCAATAAACTCTTCTGAATCTGAACGAGGTCATTTGGAGCAATGACAGTTTGTTTGGTTGGTTATTGTATTTCCTGAAATCCCAACCAGGTGATGACATAAGGAAAACAAAAATCAAGATCCACTCAGAAATTACATTAAAACCCAAGTATAGGGCTTAGTTTTCAGTTTATCTATTTAAAACATCTTCATTTAAGAGCTGTAAAGTGGCTGTTTGTAGCCATTATTTAGCACCAAAGTGCATCTGAATGCTGGCAGACTGGATGCTGTTTCTGTGGCTGCAGCCATTCCGCAGGCTGCATTGATTTAAGCCGCCTGAAACTCCTGACTAGACTTTGCAGTGCTGTCTCCGCCATCACTCACTTGCCCATTTCCTCATCTTTCCTCAAATGTCTGCTTTTATTAATGGAAGCATATGTATGCCATGACCCAGGAGAGGAGGGAAGGCGGCAGCTCCCAAGGAGGAAGTGGAATTTGCCAGCTGTGAGTGGGACTGGGTGGAGTGGCAGTGGAGACAGCGCATGCAGCAGATCTGATGAGCAATGCTGCCCCACGGCCGCCGGGAAATTCATTAGCACCCGCTGACAACTGCCATACGCTCAGAGCCGAAACCCAGCATGCATGCTCCAAATCACCCGTAGCAACCACGGCCGTAATCCTGGGAACAGTTTGGTAAGAAACAGGATCGGATTGAGCCGTAACTCCCATCATATTTGTTCTCTTAAGCCCTGGCATTTGGCGCTTGGATGAGCCAATAGGCTGAGCAGAAATAGGTTTAAAAACATCAACAAAGACCTGGTTGTGCCGGAGAGTGTGTCTGCGAAGAGGATAAAGGGATGGCAGCCACAATATGAACTGGACAAACAACCACAAATGATATCAGGTTCTCTCAGCCTGTCACTACAACTGAGAGAAAGGAGCCGTTTCTGTAGATCTTACAGGGGAAACTGTTCTTCCTCTGTTTGTGACAGGTTGTCCGACATATGGGAGTGCATGTAATGGCGTTATCCTAACCACAGCTCCCATCTGCACAGCAGACCCTTAAGCAGAGACGATTCACTGACATAAAGACCACATTTCAGAGGTGAGCGGGGAGTGTAACAAGATGGTCTTTTTAAATTGGGTGTTGCCTGCACTGTCTGATGGATGTCACTTTCTGTAAAACCCAAACAAACATACTGTGCACAATTTGTTTAACTCATTCGCTGCCAAAGACATCTATAGACGTCTTTTCAAATCCAACCGCTGACTGCCAAAGACGTCTATAGACGTCTTTTATGTTTTTCAATGCGAGTGGCTTGGGGGACGATCGGCGAAAGTTTTTCCGTAAATATCGGCTTCTAGACAGAGTATGTACTAACAAATTGACCCTCTAGGTAGCTGTGCCACTTTTGATGGGAGATTAGCATAGATTGTAAGCAAATAAAAACAAACGCAATGGTTCGCTATGAGAGAAATGGCGCCGGTGAGACGCACGTCGAGGAAGAACGGAATAAGGTAGAAACAAAAATTTTTTTCCTGATGATAGAAGAGAGTCTACTCTTTCTTTTGGTGTGTTCGGTGTTTACATAGTCATAGCACAAACTATTCTGTGGCTCTTGAAAAATCAGTCAAAATTCTCAAAAAACTCTGGCAGTGAGCGACTCTCTGTTCTGAAAATGGCTGGCAGTCAATGAGTTAATATAAACAATGCTCAGATTACTATTTGATTTCATAACTGATATAATATGGGGAACAAAGCCAACACTTTCTGTTTTATACTTCTTTTTGTAAAACAAGCGTCAGTTTTAAGAGCAGAAGGGAAAACCCAGAGCTCCGTGTAGCAGCACGTGTATATTTCCACCTTGCTCTCTGAGCTTCCATCTCATCTGAAGTTGGGCCGTTCAGGACTTGGCGCTGCAGAGCTGGACCTAGAGATGGAAACAAAGGCAGAAAGACAGAGAAAGACACAGATAAAGCAAAGCTCGCCCTAATAATCCATCATCAAGGCTGTAATGTTAATTAAAATTAGTGCCAGTCAAGACAATTAACCACAAAACGACAGGGAATTAAACACGAGTTCATTGTGTCACCTTTTCTTTTTTTTTCTTTGGGGTAATGAGTAATGTGTGATGAAAAGCATATTAATCCTTTAAATAATTTAGCGTAAATTGATTTCTCCACTTTTTGTAATGAAGGCTGGAAGAACCCCAGCCACAGCCGCTTGGATCCTAAAGAGACGTCCTAACCGATACACTACATACTCCCCAACAATATATCTGTGTAGGCTTTCAAATTCACAGAAAAGGACAGGATGAGCAGGAACAGACACAAGCACAGAGATAAATGTCAGACGGAGACTCACGAGCTCTGGATAGGCTGAGCTCTAAGTCGCCATATTCCTCTTGAATTCAAAGGAATTAGCAGAGGCTAGTTTGTGTTAAAAGACCTAAAGACAGTTTACTGTTGTTAAAAAAAGGCTCAAAGATATGAAAATCTATTATCTCTTTCTTATGATACTGTACAAGCGACAAGGCTTCAGCGGTGTAATCCGTTTAGCGGCATTAGTGAGATCTGCAGATGGAGAGGCAGATAAGGAGCGTGATTAATTCAAGACAAGATGAGATGAGTTAAAAAAAGCACTTTGGCTCAGAGGGAAAGATCAGGTTATGACTGATCACCGAACTGCACAAGAAACGCTGAAAATTCCAGCTTGAACTTGTGCATTTGGCTCGCACATCGGAGGAGAAATCTTATTTTTCTGATTTATGACCCCCCCTTGTAGAAAGTTAAAGGAGAGTGGTAAAACAGGCTTATTCCGACCGCCTCCGGCTCTGGCTAATGAAAAGTGCTTCTTACATAATACTTTTACAGCTCTACAGTCAGGGCTGTTTTTCGGGGTCAGCGCTCACTGATGATATTCTGCACGGCTTTAGAGGGCCCATGCTGCTAATGGCTGCCACTGATCAACTATCAGAGATCTAAAAATAACACAGGATAACAAAAGGCATGATGTCTGACCAACATGGGGCACCTCATCCGAGACGCGGGTTTGGGGTTTGACCTGCAAACTACTGTTTCCATATTCCATATTACAGGGGTGACAGCTCCATTGAAGGATTTCCAAGACTGGGACTGCATTTAAAACAAGTTAAACATTATTGTATTTAGCATTTTTTGAACTCCTAATAACTTGAATAAAAAGAGAGATATAAACATAGATGCATCTACTCTGACAACCCATTCATCTCATAAAGAAATCTAAAAAGAGAACTGTGTCAATAGTAGTTGTATGTCTTGATTAACACCTTTGCATCAAAAGTTCCTTATAAAAAGTAACTTTATTCAGCTGATAGTGTCGTCAGTGTATTTGGTTACCAGTCCAACAACCGACGCGTTTCCCTGACTTACAAAGGGTAAAACAGAAACAGGTCGAGAGGGTTTTAATACATAAAATGCCCAGAGTCCTGTGGAACATGTGCTACAGAGCTTTTTACCGGGCGGCAAACCCCAGGATTCGTGCTCAGGCTACTTATGTTCCCCGTGTTCATTTTCCTGACCAGCTTCGTCCTTCATTGCTTTGAAATGACAATTGTGATAATAATCGCCATTCTATGCACACAGACACACAGGCAAACTTGAAACCACAATAGCCATGCAGGATGTAAAACACAGAGACACTCGGCGGGCGTTTTCTACCTACATGACATACTGAAGAAGAGAAAGCGGCCGGAGCAGACACAGAAGCACTGACAGACCCACTCCCTCCTAACCATCGCTTGCCTTCAGCTGCACTTCCTCCTCCTCATCGTCCTCCCCATCCATCACCTCCCGCTCCCCTCACCTGCCTCCCTTCCTCCCCCCTCCTCCGCACAGGCACAGTATCATCTCTCATCTTGGTGTAACCCACACCAGCGGCAACGGCAGCAGTGTGGCGGGCCGTCTCTGGTTAGTGTTACCACAGGTCAGGCTGCTCCGCCGGCCGCACAGCCAAACAAGCGTGACAGGCCGACGATCTCCATGCATCCACAGTTTACACTAGGACAACAGTGTGAGGCCAGCTCTGGCATTCCATTAAAACGCTAAATACATTTTTTTTAAATCCCAATAAACTCAAATTTGATGTGGAAGTGTGAAACCTCAGGGACGTTTCTGTGGCACTCCAATGGGGGCAAAAGAGGATGTTTTGGCTTCCTCACCACTAGAGGGTGCAGCATGAAAACACAGGTTCTGGTGACTTTAGTGCTGTAAAGTGTAAACGCGTCTTATATAATCAGTGCAGATGTGCTGAAAGTAGGTCCCTTTGCTACGTGCTCCCGGCAGCACACTGCAGAGAACTGCTGAGCCATCTTCCTCTGAGTCACATGTTTGCTGCCCCCTCTTGCGCATTTTAGGCCCTCGCGCTTGGCTGCTGTCACTCGAGAGTCTTGGTCTCGTGTTATTAGGCCGATGAAAAGGTCCACTCTGCCGCACAGCACCCGGGGGAGGTCTTCTCAATGACTCATTCTAATTGAGGGGCTGGGCTGCAGGGGGAGACGCGCTGCTGCTCGTGGAGAATGAGCAGCAAGCTGTGAAAGTTGCTCTGTCTCCGGCTCATTCTGTCACTCCCCAATTTCTACCCGTCACACACAGAGCACTTAAGGACAAAGTGGCTGTCTAACACGGGTATTCACTACTGGGGAAAAAAGTCTTTAAACAGTGAAAAAGAGCTCCAGAAAAACCAGGCAGGAATAATAAAATTAACCGCGGGAAGCGACCCTGGAGGCCGCACCAGTGAGCAGGAGGAAATGGAGCCGTAACTCACGTCATTATTAGACGTAATTGGTCATCAGTCTCGCCAGCGCTCTGACAGCAACTATCACACAGGAACAGCTCTATAGCCGCGCAGCCTCGGCCCGTTTGCTGAAGGTGCTGTGTCAGGAAGTGGCCAGCAGTGGGGAGTAGGTGTCTGAGTGAATCCCATCATCTGTAGGCGCAGAGTCTAAAGGCCCGCGGCAGGCTGCAGATGTTGGCAACAACTGGACTATATGAGATTCTGTTCACGCTCACTTTGTTCGTTACGATTTGGAAGATACCATTCCTAGTAGCATTTTAAATTAAAATAAAAACAAGTGTATCTTCAGAAATACACAAACTGTATAAAGCTGGAATGGCTATCAGATATTTGTTACTGTATATTTATCCAAGTCAAAGCCTTAGAACATCGTTTAAATGTGAAAATAAGCTAGTTTAATGTATCCTCTCTAATCATAATCCCCCCCCCCTTTTGGATTTTTGCAACAACATCCTCATCCCTTTCGGCCTGGTTGTTTCTCAGATGAGAGTGGAGGAACCACACAATAATCAGCAGTTTGAATGCCAACTGAAACAACACCTCGCCACATTTGTCATCTAACCCAGAAAAAATGTAAATGTGTGACAATTGGTGCTCATTTTTGTCCAGAAAGATTGTGTGTGATGCACTGAGGGAAAGCACACCTCCGTCCTGAGCGCTGAGGATGTTCAGAGCGAAGAGCATAGCGTTGGAGAAGGTGGTGGCCTCCTCTTTGCTGGCAAAGTTGAGGCCATAGACCTGCCTGGCGTCCCTCCACTGGTGAAAAGTTGGAGTGGCTTGGTTGTACTTGAGGCCCTTCACTATTGAATAGTTGATAACCACCTTTGAGAGACGAGGAAGAGGAGAAAACATGAGAGGAGGAAATGTAAAGAAGAAAAGATTTTAACTATACTTTGACACTTTGTGTGCCATCCAATCTTATTGAAATACTTATACATTTATAGATGTTGTATAGTTATAATTACATTTTCATTATATTTGATTTTTAACGTTAGCATCTATTGTTTAGCAATTTACTACAAAACAGAACTCGGTAAGAAAACCATGCATGTTTTGCAATCTTCTAACTACATGATTGAATCCCCCTTTATCTGTGGAGAAATGACTGACCGGTGCATAGCCGGGCTCTCCATCTTACCTGCTGGTCCTGCAGCTTGACGCCCACCACTCTGAAGGTGTTGTTGGCAGTGTTGTGGTAGATGTTGATGCGACTGAATCCCTGCTGTCCCGGCTTGATGGGTACCCATTTCTTACTGGTGTCATCGTAGACCATGACGGAGGCCCGGGCCTGGCAGATGCTCTGCTCACTGGAAGGGACAAAACCGGAGGCTTAATCACAGGTAGACAGGCAATTTCAGAGGCACAACCATACAAACTAATACAATAAGTTACTTTTCAAAGTCGGTTGTAAATCATAATAAATACTCTTGAGATCTGTATGAGAGCACTGAACTCAACACCAGTATAACCAATTGCTCTGAGAACGAATATTGATCAAACTAACTAACTAACTAACTAACTAACTAACTAACTAACTAACTAACTAACTAACTAACTAACTAACTAACTAACTAACTAACTAACTAAC
>JABUIW010000152.1:2857458-2882007 GCA_013363375.1 Menidia beryllina | reverse complement strand
ACACACACACACACACACACACACACACACACACACACACACACACATGCACACAGACACCCACTTTAGATGTCATTGTCCTCGCTGTGTAGTGGAGCAGTAACTGCATGAGCAAACGCGAGTAACAGACAGAAGAATCTCAGAGAGCTGCTGAGGAAATATGTCCTCTCGCCACTGCTGAAGAAAGCGAGTGTTGTCACTAAGAACCTATTTGGCATCACGGCAGTTCTGATATAACTTGGCATTTTTCACTCGGGCTCAAACAGAATCTCATCCCTCAGTGCGTTTGGACACGATAACCTTGGCAGTGTAGACAGAAACGACAACACCCCGAGGCAAAGCGAGCATAGAGAGCAACAGCATTGGAAAAACAGGGCTGCGGCTCTTCTTCTGCTGAAGTCAAACATGAGGTGCAGCAGACATTCTGAAGAAAGTCCTAACAGGACAGCTGGAAATTACGTGATGAACATCCCGCATGCATCACTGAACCGGCAGCACCCTGTGTATGACGCCAACACAAACAGACTATCTATAGAATTTGAACCAGCGCCGATTCTAATTTTTGTCTAAGTCAGAATAATGAGTGTCTGTAACCATAAACATATGAATTATTCACTCATGCCCCTTCATGCACTGCACAAAGAAAACTGTACACAACACTTCTAATAAAGCGCTCTCCTCTGGGTGTAGTGCCATTTCAGGGCTAACGAGATGATCCTTCTCTGGAATAATTTCCCTTCCATCACACAAAGCCGCCTCCCAGTGCTTGTCACCACAGTCTGCTTGCACCTGCTCCCCTCACTTGCATCCACTCTAACCTGCGATGTCACACCGTTAAGTCCCCCCGCTCTATATCTAGTGCCAAACTTCCTGTTCATGGTAATTTTACCCCTCCAGCGTCGCTCCTATGATCCAAAAAGACCAGCGCAACCTGGAGCTGTCAGGGGAGAGGGACACGCTGTTGACTCACACAGGGGAAAAAGGTTTAAAAAAAGGCATCAGAGACAGCGATGTTTTAGGATTTCTAAGCCTTGTGACGAGAAAAAGCCTAAGGCGCGAGACATAATTAGCACTTTGATCCTCTCTTCTGCTGATGAATTGGCAGAACGGAAGAAAGAGGAATTTCCATTCAGTACAAAATATCTGCTTGGTCATGGCCCTTTGAACGTGGGCTGGATTTCTCCTGTGTCCTCTTAGTCGACTGCCATCGCTCGAAGTGGCTGTTTGTGTCCGATTCCTCTGCAGCTGATTTAGTTTTCTGATTGGCTTTTTCATTGTTTTTATGAGAATTCATCTTAAAAAACAACACCTTGCTATTGAGCCTCGGTTCAACCGTGCCAGTGGACGCCGCCGCCATCCACATTTCAGCCTCCAACCACACCACCCTGCAGATATCGCCACATCAAAGGTACAGTGTTGCTTCACTTTCTGGGGCCTTGGTGCTCCGGGTAGCATTGCACCAGCAACCAAGAAGAACGTTTTGAGATCAGCAAGCTAAAGAATACTTAGGTGACTTAAGGTAAAATCAGGGCTCATATAAAAATAAAATAAAGGAAAATCAGATTTCCTATTGTCTGTAGGAAATCTAAAGGCTGTAGAAGGCTATAGGCCTCCCACACAGGCCCCTAAACTTGGTCTGATAGCTTGTGTCTAACCCCCCAGAAAAAGTCACTAATTTTTCCCTGAAAGATCTTTCTCCCGGAGGTCGGACTGACTGGGGACCAGCAGAACAGTGGCGGGCCGTGGCACGCAGTCCCCGTTCAGCTCTCACAGCTTTGAGGTATGCTGACCACGCGGCCAAACAGCTGAAGTGTTGGAGCCGCCACAGGTGATGGGCAAAGGCGGGCTATGTGGCTGTGACTGGACGGCTGGGGGACGGGGGGGGGGGACAAACCTGACGAAGTCCGAGCCTTTTTAATATGGCCAAGGTCAGAGAAAACGAGCGAGGACAGAGCAACGGCACTCGGGGCCCGTGTGCTGCTCATTTACAAGCGCCACGGGTGTTATGCAAATGTGTGCTGAGTGTTGACAAGTGAGGGGTGAGAAGCCTGGACTGTTAGCATGGTGGGTCAGCAGCCATGTGAAAGCGTGAGTCTCCGGAGCAGAAAAGCTTTATGACACGTTTAACGCAGGGAAATATGCTCAAATAAAAGATTTCTATGTATAAAAAGGCATCCTTTTAAGATTTATTTGAGTGATTTATTTTACTTTTTACATGGGGTGTTTGTAATTTTTTTCATTCTAGCACGTAAGTTAGTTCTGGAATGACCTCATACCACAAGCTGTTCCACTTTAGAACAAAAAATTACAATAAATACTCGCCAAACTCTGATTGTCTGCCCTTTAATTCAGTTCATTTAGTGCGCTAATTGGTACCTGAGTAGTAAACTTCAAATTCACTATTCATAACCACTCTTGAAGTACAGCATGAAATATTCAGGCAGTGGGCTGAAATCTTATACACAGGGTCAGTCCAAAACTCTCAGAAAACCATTGTATCTCAATAGCCCAGCAGGCGATGGGTGAGGCGGCCTATCTTTTAGGCTATGTAAAGAACATGGCCGTCCTCTCGAAAGCTGCCTTTTTGGATTGAGAGCCAGTTTTTCCCAGATGGGAAGGTGGTAAAGTCGCATATCAAACAAGAGCAGAACTGTCCCATAAATCGATTGCCACAATCCACCTAAACCCTCGTGGTTCGTAAGGGATCAGAACGCAGAGCTGTGACAGTACCTGGGAACATGCCTGTGATGCGCAGCTATTGGAGAATCGTACACTTAGCTCTCACAATGGCTCCTGGTTGTGACAATATTTCTCGTTCTTGTGGACACAGCTCCAGTTTTTGATGTCCAAACGAAGCTTTGTGGGGACACATTTGCAGTGCAGCTGTGGCCGTTGTTAAAGAGATCAAATCTAAACCTCCACTGATTTGATGGGTTAGCATGTCAAGTGCTGCTGCCGCCAGTGAGGAAACCAGAACAGGAGGTTAATACACAGCAAATCTCCTCACCAAAAGCAGCTCCAGTGAGAGAAAATCCTCCCAGTGCTCCGCACACACACACTTGACCGTATTTGATCCAGAGAGTACATTGTGTTGCAGTTTGAGTGAGTGTGATGAGCGTAGTGGCGACACCAGTGTCAACCAGTGAAAGTTAAATGCAGGGAAATGATCCAATCAGACTGCCAATCAAACAGTCAGCTCTACGGTCTCAGGCCAAAGCTCGGGCCCACTGAGTGTCACTGTGTCGGTGATGTTTGGGTTGCGGGTGAGGATGAAGGATGCACTTTGGAACACTTTTTGCAAACATCTTTTAGTTTAAAAAAAAAAAAAAGAAAAAGTGACACGATGCTCCGTCTGAAGCGCTCACATATGACACTACTGATTTCTGATTTAATCGACATTTGGTTACGTCTTGTTACCTTTATAGTAAAAAAGTCACTTAAAGGCAACTCAGACTTCAAACTGCTCCAGATAGAAAAGAAAAACTCAGGCTAGGCATTGGCTGGCTTTAGTTAAGTGGTAAGTATGTAGAAAAAATCGTTGTGTTACTGTCGCTTACTCTAGAAAAACTACACACACTCTCCTCTTTGTTGCTCTTTTTGGGGATGTGCTAACACACGAAACGCTCAGAATAGCATGCGTATTCATTACTCCAAAGTTTCTTTTGTATTTGGGGATGAGCAGCGGGGAAAGATAACAGAAAGCGTCTTTGTGTGCGGCCGCCAGCTGCCCAGAGGAAGCGGCCAAATCCCCAGAGTTAGCCCAACAATCGCCACCAGAAATTGTTTGTCTCTTTATCCGAGACCTTCACAAAATGTGCCCTTTTTTCCTCGGACGGGGGGGACAATGATGGAGAATCGTCAGGCACAGAGCTTACATATGACAGCGAGTCTGTGTGCATGCTCCTTTGTAAGTGAGCACCGGCTGCATCAAACATCAAAGCAGGAAGAACAGCCAGCGGCTGAAAGATTCATGGCAAACCGAGGCGAAAGAGGCATGAGCAACAGGGCTGAGGCTCAGCTACGCCCCAGCATACAAAGAAAATACCATAAACTGTGCTAAAATGTCACTGAAGCTCAGCCCCCGAGCTGAGTCGGACTGACGTGCAGACAGCTGTGCGAATCGAAGGTGGTTGGAGGAAGGTGGAGAATCAAGCAGGAAAGATAAGATTAAGAGGAGAGACAACAAAGAGCCTGAGCAGACAATACATCTCCAGTACATACAGCTTTACAACAAAGGAGAAGTCCATAAATAAGTGGCCCTGGATGAAGCAGGTTTTATATCAGCGTGAACATTTGAGAGAGAAATATTGGAAAGCCTGAATGGAAAAGGACAATTTCCCATGGAAAAAATGCCACGCGTTGGTCGATAATACTCTTCACAGCTGGATATGACACAGTCTATTTGAACACAAATAGAACAGCTGTTTTTAAACCTCATCTCTGTGGACTGAGTGTTAAATCATCCCTGGCCCAGTTTTGCAGGCTATTGTGCAAGGTAATGAAAAAAAAAAAAAACTAAAAAAAAAGAGGCAGTGCCCTGTTTTAGGCCACTGATGAATGCAAGGGGACATTTCCTCTGAGAAAATCCTTTTTAGTGCAATAAAAGCAACCAGGAACAGAAACCTTCTGATTCTGATACAACCCCTTAAACCAATGAAAGGGACGACATGTGAGGGGAAAAAGGCGGTTATTTATCCATGAGGCTGCGGTGTGTTTGGAAAAACAAAAGAAAGCCCTCTGATTTTAAGGTTTTTCTCCCTGCGAGATGTAATGCACAGAGCCATGCTCGGAAAAAAACTGAACTAAGCATATCAGCTCAGAACTCCTCATAGTCGCTGTCAAGCATGGTGGTGGAGAGCTGATGATATGGGCTTGTTTTACAGCTACAGCACCTGACTGTGTGACTAAGATCCACAAACCTACAGGAACCCTCTGTGTTGTGTCCAGGCTCAATCCAGCCCAAACACAAGCCTGCTCGATAAACCGGTCCGTCTGAACCGAGCCTTTGACACACGGTCACACGCTCCTGTGACTGACTGACCAGCCTGTACGCAGTTTCTTCTCCGATAACTGGTAGAATCCTTCATCCACTAAACCCTGACCTGGACAAAGAGGGTTTAGGAAATTAATGGATGAGTGAATTAAACCTGAGGAGGAAAAAAAAAGAAATTGAAACAGAATGTACTCTATCTTGATGCAGTTCAGAGCCTGAAGACCCTCCAGAGACGATCAGCACATCAGCGCTGAGCATCGCATCAACACGGAGGCGCTCCCAGACTCTACCGCCGACATCACGCCAAAGCATGCTAATCTGTTGGCATGACAACTGGAGTGGAACATTCGCTTGGCCTAGAAAATATGCCTGTGAAGAAAAGATGAATGAGCACTGAGATATGAATAAAAAATTGAAAAAAAAGAAAGAAAAACAGTATGTGCCCTCAGACGGAAAACGCCTTAATTACTGACCCCACTGTCTTTCCCACAAGACTGCACAATGCCCCGTCTCTCAGAATAACCGTCCCCCCATGCAGCAACTGCACATTTGCATGGGCATATGCATCCATTTGAGTGGGTGGGAGTGGTCGTATGAGCTGTAGTTATGAAACACTGTCCCTCACAAACAACCTGGACCCTGAGATAGCCTCTACGCTGACGCTCTACACTTTCCCTTACTTTACACATTTGGTGGTCTTCTACTGGAGTCTAAAATCGAGCTCTGGGCAGTTCTGACCTAACACGTAGTCCCAGTCAGCAGGGACGGCCAGAGGGAACAACACCGCCTCCTGGTAACGTAAAGCCAGTATGAGCTATTCTACAGCTGCACGCACAATCCCATTAAGCATTTATTTCCTTCCCACTGAGAGCAAAGCAGCGGGAAACCTTTAACGTTCGGTGCAGAAGCACAGAGGGTTTAGTTCCAGATCAGGTCCCCTTTAACTTTAATGTTTCGCCAACAGTAGCTTACATTATTTATCCCGATGGGTGTGAACTCCTTCTATCATGTCGGGGTAGCGTTCAGAACTGTGTCACTCGCTCAAGATGAAAGATGTTTCAGTCCTCCTTTTTCCTTTTGTTTTTTTCTAAAAGAAAGGGCTACAGGTATGTTTGTAAGATGCTGTCTTCACGTTGTCTTTCACAGCCCACTCCATCAACCCACTCCATCAAAAACAAATGTGGAGCAGTAGAAATTCAACTGAGGTTTGTCCACGTCTGACCTTACTTTTGTCTGTATTCGTTTTCCATTCAGTCTGATCTCTCTGAAAGTCTCAGACTGGAGATTTAGACTTTGAATGGTCCTTTATGTCGCCACAGAGGCACAAAATCCTCTGACATAACAGAACCAGGGACAGATGGAGCACGTGGTCAAAAGATTTGTGACGCGCTGCAGCTCAAAATAAACAAGTTAATCTGTTGAAATGTCAGTGGAACCGGACTGATTTGATCAGAACACCAAAACTTTAAACCTGCTGATCCATGAAAACTTTCTTACAAAGAGGAGGAAAAATGGGAAAAAAATTAACAGTTCTTTCACTTCAGTTACACTTTTTGTTGTTTTGCTCAGCGCTAAAAGACTGATGTACCCCATCATTTTTTAGATTTACTGAAATCTCTCCAGAAATGCTTCACAGGGCTCAGATTAAGAGTCAGGACTAGGTCTTTTTTAGTTTTGCCATAGCTACAGCTTTTTTAATTTTCAAGAAAGGAACGCTTGCTTCAAGGAGAGAATATTAGCACAGCTGTCGTCATCATAGTTTATTTCGCATCTTCTGAGAGTCAGTCAGTTGCCTTTTGGGTCACTTTTATGGGAAAAAACAAACATTCCAAAACTGTCACGCTTCATGCAGACTAATAGATTAGTTTGCTGTTGCGTTTTTTTTTTTAAGTGACATCCAAAAGAGGAGTTTGTTTTTTAAACAAGAAGCGCAATTTAAAAAGAAAAAAACCTTAATCCTTAAAGCTCGTTTAATCAAAATTCTAGGCGCAGCATTACATTTTTCAGCATGAGGCCAGACATTCACTTTGGCTCTGGGAGTCTTGATCTCGACTAAATGAGCATTTGTTGGAATGTAGCTCCGTCCACAGCCTGGGGCTGTCCTCGTCTGTCCGGATGAAGCCACGCATCACTGACATATTAACAGTCAAACCTCCGCCGGTGTGTGTGTGTGTGTGTGTGTGTGTGTGTGTGTGTTTGGATGCATTCAGTCAGCCAATCGCTCCCAGTCAGATGGTGACTCCACGAGGCAGATGAGAAGAAGCCACTCAGACTTCATGTTGGGAGGAGGAAAAGAAGACTTCCCAGTTGAGAGATGAGAACAGAAGTGGAAGATATCTAAAGGTACTGGGATTGTTTAAGAGAGACAAATGTTGAGTGTGGGAAAAAGAGAATCTTCTCCATGATGCTTAATAACGGCTGCTTCCCACTGTGGGACCACACACATACACACACACACACACGTAGTGCAGACATGTTTCCATATGATCCATTTTACAGCTACAGAGGATTTGCTGGAGGCCATTAGGTTAAGTGCTGTTTATTGCAGACTACAGCGGCACCTGATGTCAGCGCGCACTCCCAGCCATCAATAACCACCAACTCATCCCGCTTTGAAAACACCCCCGCATCAAAGCGCTTCCTGTTTTAGGCTGCAGACCCTCGCGGCGTGGACGCAGTGACCCAGAATGCTTCACACACATTTCCAGAAGTGCTGTCCTATGTCGGACATGTGCTCGTGGTAGCCTCCATCTCTAATCTGTCACACCACAGCGTGCTGGGGGAGAGTAAAGAAAAAAGAAAAAGAAGACATTTGGCCTCCTCTGAGAATCCTAAAAAACTGAAAGCCTCTCTATCATCTTAAGACATAATCCTCAAGCAATAACTTAAATTACAGCGGCTCTTGGATTTAAGTTAGAGGCTTTCAAAGGGAAAAAGAGGGCCAGGCATGCCAGGACAACTGGGATAACAAATAGGGATCAGATATCTAAATAAAGAAATGTTGCATTTTGATATGATTTACAATCCTAATATGATTTTCTCATCATTTGAGCAAAGCCTAACCATCTCAAACCCAACAGATTAACCAATAAAATAAGAACGACTTGGTTATAATTAGTGGAGCCCACTGTTGTGGTTAAATTGAGACTAATCTAACTTAATTCAACCATGAGCTCCACCCTGTACTGCTATACTGCTGTACTCTGCACACATGCTTGAGGAGAAAACATGAAGTCATTTAAGCTTTTCCAAAATTTCCGTCATCAAAAAAAGAAAAAGAAAGTTTGAAATAATTAAAAAGCTGACAGTAAATAACAAAAACCTGTTGTATTCTGGCGGGAGGACTCATTGTGTCGAACAGCTTTAGTGCCTTTTTCTCAGTGTGCTGCTGGTCAAATGTAGATGCACAATTTCCACTTGAAATTCATGTTGTCCATGAATTTTTTGGTTCATCAATAACGCCTGTCTTCACAGAATTCAGTGTCCAATGGGTTATTCCAATAAATAAAAGAAAAGCAAAAGCACCCAGTCTCATCACTGGATGTCTGCTGGTGAGGCAGATGGTCTCTGGTCTCTCTGCCTGCATGTGTGTGGATGTCTGTGCATACATGTGCGTTATGTGTAGCTGTGGTTGTGGATTGGCCAGCACTGGTTGTCATGGTTATCATGCTATCATGTGGTTAGCCTGTGGTAACCATGGAGCCCTGGCTGGTGCTAATATCCCAGCCTCCCCCACAAAGGTTTTCCAAGAACTGTTCTACACCAAATTCCCTCCTCAAACATCCTTTTTATTTTTTCCCACAGTCACACCAGCGTCCTCCATCCATCTGACACACATTTGAAGCAACACTCTCTCTCTTCATTCTGCTTAGCTTTGCTTTTCTCACATAGCCCCCCACCCCCACCCCCCATCCAGCAGTCCCTTATGTTTCGTCCGTCCCTCATCCCCTCTGCTTCCTCTCCGTCTTCCTTTTGCTTCCACAGTCTCTGTCTCCAGTCTGCTTCCGTCCCGACTCTCTGCTCTAATGAGCTCAACTTATTAATTATGCAGGCACAAAAGGCAGCTGTGTAAAACTAGCCATCTTCACACATCATGGATTCTATTGTCGGTACGCAAACTTCAGCGCAAATGGGGGGGGGGAGCAGAGACAGGCACAGCAGTCAGCGCATGAACTCGAACGTCCGCTGGGTCAGATCCGATCTGCCAAACCAGAGTTCTTGAATCACTTGAAACTGCTGTGGTCAGTGCGTATATACACTGTGTGTGTACGTGCTTCCTTAGGTGCCACTGTTTATGTGAAGAAGAGGTGAGGGCAGGAATATGTGTGACGCTATTGTTCCATTATGGCATCAGTTTGCTGACTCTTTGTTGATTTGATGATGTCTGCATTTCAAAGAAGGTCAAACAGTTCAGTTGAACCCTTTTTTGTTTACTTCATCTGTCAGACCAACGCCGCCTGCCTTCCCTCCAGAGGAGGGAGAAGCCTCAGATTCCCGCAGAGCCATCGGGGAGCTCAGCCAGGACGTGACAGTGACACGATGTGGCCAAACACAGCAGCTCCGCCGTCCTGGAGGTCTGTCCACAGCAAAAGCTGCTTAGTGTGGCAAAACTCCGGCTGAGTCTCTTAAAGCTGCACTAATCAGAGCTGCTGGAGGAG
Organism: Menidia beryllina; assembly: GCA_013363375.1. NCBI lineage: Eukaryota > Metazoa > Chordata > Actinopteri > Atheriniformes > Atherinopsidae > Menidia > Menidia beryllina. Next base: position 2,872,356 of record JABUIW010000152.1, on the reverse strand, counting down.
GAATCGACAAATGTATCATACACCAGATTACGTGAGCATCTCGAGCTCCGGCCGGCGGCGGCCGCAGACGGCCTGAATCCCGGCCACAGCATTTGCTTCCCTTTCGTCAATGTCGCAAAGCGTGAGCCCAGGTTTCCTCGCACGCCCGAGTGCAACAGCTCCATCCCGCACAATAACATCTGAGCCAGACAAAGAGCGGGGAAGCTGTTGCGCGTCTGAGCATGCGCCCTGGCGCGCTGAGAGCATGACGGCAGCTGTCGGCCGCGGACGCAACAAGCCGCCCTGAGCGCCGCAAGCACCGATTGGAGAGAAGGAGCTACCCATAAAAAAACACACACGTAAATGTAGAGAACAAAAGAACCACGCTGGAGCCCCAGCAGAGGGCCGTAGATCGCTGGATGGCAAATGAAACACAACTGAGGCACTGTCAGCCCCTCTGGCCAAACTTGGCACGCTGCTCCACGGCCCATCAATGGTCCCTGCGTCTCCCAGGAGCCCGGCACTTTTCTGCACAGCTAGCTGACACGTTAGCATGCAGCCCCATCCCCCTGCAGCCGCGCACAGCCCCACTCCTCACACAGAGAGTCGCCTCATATGCAGCAGCAGCTGGGGACGTGCTGGAGACCAGAAAATCAAGAAGCTGCTCCTGCATTCTATCCGTCAATGACAAAAGGCAGCGGATACTCGATTATCAACGGTGAATTTCGGCGTTTTCTGCAAAACCTACCTGACTTTGAACTCGGCGAGCTGGGGCTGCACGCCGGGGTCGGCGCAGTAGATCTGAGGGAAGTAAAATCGGTGCGACTGAAGGTTGATGTCCATGGTGTCGGCGCAGGTGGCTCCTGTCCTGTCACCAAATTCAAAACAAACGCCTTGATCCGCCGCTCTCTTTGTCTGCCCTGGTTCCAGTCACTGACACTCCCGCTGAAGGATGGAGTTGAGCGGAAGCATTCCAGTCACCTTCCAGTCGCCAATGGTCGCCGGGCTAGAGCGCTACCGCCAGAAAGGCATCCCCCTCCTCTTCATCTCCTCCGTGCACTGAACACGCAATCACCTCTGCTGCCCGGCGCAGGAACAGGCACACTAACCTATTTCCCCACAAGCGGCTCCTGATCACTCAGCAGCTGGCAGAACAAAGATGACTCCGGGAAAAGGATGCGGCTTCCAAACGAATCAAGAGAGAGAGGAAAAACCAGAGGCTTCCATCACAGAGTCATCTCACCTCTGACAGAGATGCGGGTTCAGGAGAAAAGTGAGAGGGGGGAAGAATAACCGAACTGTGGGGAAAATAAGGGTTGAGAGCATATAAAGAGAAGGCTGGACGGGAGATGAGAGTCGTTTGGCTTTTTTACGCTTCAGAGACAGAAGAAAGGGGGGTTGGAGGAAGGTTAGAGAGATGGAGATAGAGAGAGATTCCCGGTGCGGTGAGGCGTTGCCTTTGCACTGCCTCTCCCCTCTGTGTCTCATTGGATTACCTCCTCCCTCTCCACACTCCCTCCTCCCTTTTTTCTCCCACCCTCCCTCCCTCCATCCCCTCCCATTCTCCCCTCCCAGCTGTGAGAGGAGAGGTGGGCTGCCAGCCCCAGAAGCTGCTGGTCCTGCCCCTCCTCCCCCACCTCCTGCTACCCACAGTGCCCTTCTCCTGGCCGCCTGATTGGCCGAGCCGGGAACGCGTAAATCCCTGCACAGGGAGAAAGAACAGAGGCGGGGAGGAGGAGCGAAAGAATTCTAATTCATCTGATGGCCCCCATCTTTTCTCCCGTGTGATTTGACGTAGCGTGCCAGACTGGGGTGGAGCTCAAAACGAACCACACAAAACCCGCACACACACACCCACACATACACACTAACATCTACATGCGCTGACTGATCTGGAGGATTGGACTTGATGCTCATGAACCTGAAGGGTGGAAAACAGAAAGATATCCATCTGATGGAAATGTAAACTTGCTGAACTTAGACAGTCAAAAACATGCCTATAGCATATCTGACAACAGAGCGACAGATGCAAAATTCAATCAACATGATGATAGACGATGAAACTATTTTTTTTTTTGCTCTCAATCGTCCAGATGTGTGTAGTCTACAAATGGTATACAGGAGGTGAAGCGAGGTCGTAACACTAATCTCCTGAGTGGGTTAAACGTCAAAGTAGTTTGACTGCCACAACAAATCTCCTCCCATATTTACCGTACATCCTCTGACATCACCGGGGGGGTGGGGGTGAGGAACTCTATGTGGTTTCTTTCTAGTACAACACACATCTGTCCTGCTTTGCTTTGCCAGCAGGCGTTTTCATTGATTGGACGGGAGCTGCTAGATGGGATGGTTCGTTTTTGTGGTTGATATGAATGTTAGGGGTTCCCTGTAGTTTCAATAGGGGTGCGCTCACCTGTCAGTGATGCTTTTCGTTTGTTAATTTGCATCAAGCTTGATACCATTTGTTCTTCCTGTTTTGTATGTCGACTCGAAACGGGTTGCAAATGGATGAAATTACCATGAAAAACTGTTATTTGTTACAGAATTGGCTAGATTACGTAAAGGCAGACTGTCGCTCTGCTCTAATAAAATACGGATTATTATGAGCACACCCTGAACAAAACACACCGATTGCTTACTCGTCACAAATCTAAATTATGGTGATTGTGGAGGTTCCTCCACAATTAACCCAGTGTTAGTATTTATTATTTCATGCCATACATTTATAATTTCATTTGTTTGTGTGTCTATTGTTTAGGTTTACTATTATGGGTGCACACATTTAGTAAACGCCTTTGTTCTATAATTATTAATTATTGTTTGCTGAGTTGAAGGGCTGGCTGGGAAAGAGGACTGATGGAGAGATGAACCAGGAAGTGGAACAAACCATCGGGCTGCTGGAAGCGGGGGGCCGGATGTTAAAATAACTTTCCTCTTTTTAGTTATAGTATAAGTCCTTAAATAGTTTGATGTTAGGTTTGATTTGTGTTTATTATGGTATTGTAGTTAAAATATGTTGGGTTAAATTAATTGTTTATGTTTATACACTTTGTCTTTGCCTCATCTCCCACCCCTTCTGGTGGGTGTAGGCTAGCCTTTGTGTTTAAATTCCCCTGTGTTCATTATGGGAGTTCAGTTGTTGGTTTGTTATCCTGAGTTAGGTATGCTTTAGTTGTTTCTTTTGGGCCCATTTTTTTTGTCGTATTTTGGAATTTGATGTCCTTTTCTTTGGAAGAATAATAGAAAAATAAATAGAATATATTCTTTATGCCTTTGTCCCTGTGGCTTACTGGACGGACCGTTACAGTGATATAAAACACCTGATAATAACTAGGTCTGCATGTTTTTACTGATAAAATATGAACAAACGTGCTTCAATAGTCAGCTAAGAATGAATGAAGGACCATCCATCCCAGTTAAACTAAAACACACAAACTTTCACAACCATTCACAGGCTCAAAGCGACTGACCCAGCATGCTTTTACACTCAGGCAAATGCATGAATTATTAATTCATTGTTTTAGCTCTCTAAAAAAAGAACGAGAAAACAACTGGCAGGCTGAACTGTGACACCTTCTGAAGTAGAACAGTTTACAAACCAGTAAAAGCATCGTAATGTGCATGAGAAATCCTGCAGCGCTGCTCACAGATGGGAGAGGTATGGATTATTCCACAATACAGGGATGTAGAAAGCGGCTGTGTTATTAAAAAAGGGGGAAAATACAGTTAGAGAAAATAAAGAAATGGCCAGACAGAGCGAAAAGGTGCGGCGACTCCCAGGATGTGGAGAGTTAAAAGAAAAAGGTGAAGAGATGGAACAAGAAGAGGAAGGGTGAAAGGACATTTGCTGTACACCCATCCCCCACCCCTCACTGTCAGCTCAGGCCCAGCAGCAGACTATATTCTAATATTAAACTACACTGCTTTGCTTGTACTGTGTAGATAGAGGCGTGTGCAAGTGTGTGTGTGAGTGTGTGTGTGTGCGACAGTAAGAACATGGCTATTAGGATACAGCAGGAGGGACGACCTTCTGTGTCACACATGGGGAGGAGAGATTGAGCTATAGCTTTGAATAAAAATAGGTAATTCACAAAAAGCAAAGATTAGGGAAAAAATGAAGCTGTGTGATTACTGTGATATACTGTACAATACAAGGGGATGTGCAGAATGCATGTCAAATGTGGCCCAAATCCCCCTTTTGAACAGACCAAGTTACATAAAATATGTTTTCCTTTCTTTACTCCTATTCCGGCCACCTTATCAAATGGCTGGGAATCCGATACAGGCACCATTTTAAATATAAATCTGAGCAGTACATTTAGATATTCCTATAGCTTTTGTTGAAATGAAACAGGATTATAGATTATCCCTTTTTTTTAACACTTTACCGGGCGGTTGTGAGGAACCAGCTGTGTAACATTGGATAACATTTCCATCAGTCACGTGCCCTAATGACTTTTCAGCAAGGATTAATGAAAGATGAAGATTATAATAAGATAGGGTAGGATGCTGCACGAGCCATTCCTGACCCCTTAAATGGGTGCTGAGCATGTAATGACCTCACTATAGCTTTTTTTTTGTGGTTTCAGTTCTGGAAATGAAAAACAAAAAATAACATGCGACTAGCTTTATAAATCCAAAGAAACACGCAAGAGTATAAACACTGAGAGTCGTGAGAATAGCTGAGACAACACCAAAGCAGGAGAGCAACAGTTACTGTGACAATTTAGAACAGCGAGGATAAACACCACAGGAAAGCTGAACGCCTTAGGACACATCATGGAGGCCACACTGGTTTAAGGTGTTTATTCAGCTGCTTTTAAAGGTAGAAAATGACTCATTATTCATCATAATTTAGTCAATTAGATATAATGAGTTGAGGGACCAGGCTGCCCCCAACAAGAGAGAAGCCAGTGGAAATGAGGAAAATGCATTCAAACCCTTCCAAAAGTGGTAATACATCATGGAAAAATGCTTGCTGTTGAGTCAGCTGTGTCTAAAACTTGAGGGAAACCCAAACAAAATGGGATGGGTAGTGAGAAAAAAGGCGATATACAGGTCAACAACGGAGAGTGTGGAAGCCTCAGAAAACAGCAAATAGCAGACAGTTAAAGAAACAAATGGCAACCGAGCAGAAACTAGAGTCAATGTTTGTGAACAAGCTGGGAGAGATTTTTGGGAGGAAGAGGATCAAAAAGCTTCATTTCACAAAGTAGCCTGAACCCAAATGACGAACAGCAGGTTTTTCTGTTTCCCTCCGGTATTTTAGGCTGTCATAAAGTCTGATGAGCCGTGAAACTTGTGGCTTTACTTCTCACGTTCAGGCTTCTGTCTCGCGATGGTGGTGACTTTATTTCACCATTTGTACATTTGACCTCCATCTCCTGCAGATGTGTGAACTTGGTGATCAGCAGACGTGACGTCATGACTCTGAGGGGCGCGATGGGGCTGCATTGTAAGATAGAGAGCACTTCCTGTCCTCCCAGTAAACTCGAACCCACTTTTTCTTTCAAGCCAAACAAACCTCGGCAGGTACAAGCCTCCCACTGAGACACTTCCTTCTCATTCAGTGTTATCGCCTTTACAAACAGACCACCTAATCAGCCGGACCTCTCCGCCTCTGTTTGCAGAGTCCTGAGTCATTACGCCACACGCCCGTCCCCCATCGCCGCTGCCCGGCGCGTTGGGCCTGATCCGGATGGTTCCGGTTGCTGTTCTTGTCGGGCACAGAGTGAGGCGGCCGCAGGATTGGGCGCCATGGAGGATAATCGGAGATTAAAATCCACAAAATGATGAAGATGTATTTAACTTACATTCATTTTTTCAACTGGATTTTTGCTTTTTTGGTTTGAGATCTGGCAACATTCATTGAGACGTCATAGGCTAATCAACAACGATCAGCAACATCTGTCCACACATCCAGTATGTAAAAGTTAAAGAATCCCTGCAATAAGAGCGGTGAGATGACAACATCTTGGAAGGGGATTGTCCTGTATCGAGTGGCATTATTAAACTGTGTGATAAATAAAAATGACCATGTATTTATAAAACATAAAATCCTACTCATGAGCTTTATTTCACACCAAAGCCACATTGTTTTAACTTCTGTCATATAGCAGGTGGGGGTGAACGCAAACTTACATGACAGCAGAGGAGTGTGTAAAGAAAAAAATAGGCATCTGACCACCGGAAACATGAAAAATGTAATTAAATGTGGCATTGTTGCCCTGGGTAACACCTGTTCAGCTCCAAACCTCCCAGCTGTGGCCTGAGAGAAGCGATCTGCATGGCGCTAATACATCTGTGGAACCACGGCGACGTTTTCTAGATGTGTTTCAGCTGCCGCAGCAGAAGCACCGACAGCCTCACCATGAGATAACACCCAAACCAAACACAACCATTTCTGTTGGTTCTCTCTTAAAGGGTCGCTGTGGCAGATTCAGTGACACCTGGTGGTTTAACGGAAAACTGAAAAGCTTTCTCTCTTAGCCCCGTTACCTCTCTCTCAAAAGGCACAAAGGAGAAATAACCATAACACACACACACACACACAAAAAATAAAAAATACAACCAGTTACACAACAAAGAGTAGGACACCTCATGGAAGGGCTTTGAATGCCTACTCCTGGGGTCACAAAACAAAGCACCTATTCAAATTTTCACAGTAATCTCCACCAATGAAAACGTGAGAAATATTTCTGCGGAACATAACATCCTAAACATCTCCCCTTGAAGCTTTAGACATGCTTAAAGTGGAAAATATCAACACATCACACACAGCTCAGGACAGAAATTCTCAAAATATTCACGTCAAAACCAGTCCGATCATCAGAGTAAATGATGCCTTCTGCAGTCTGTTTGGTCTCCCAACTCATTATTACTGCATATAAAATTAGGAAGATTTGAAATGCTTGTCTGAGGAAACCCTTAGGAGCCATCAGGTCTGTGCAGGCCTATCTCAAAATTCACTTTCATTACTTATCACTTAAGGAAAAGGGCACAGAATGTTGGAGAGCTGTTGATACGCGGTCTTACTGGAAGGTGAATTTAGAAAAGAGGCCACTGCATTTTCTGATCTATCAGCTTGTCAGTGGGAGACGGATGAGGAGGAGAGAGAGAACTATTCAGGAATAAGCCCCAGGCCAACTGAGGCCTTTATTGTTCCAGGGTTTTAACCCCTCAGAAACCTCCGGCACCTTCTGCAAACCCACAGCTGGACATAACTGAGACTGAGGCATCTGATAAAGAAAAACCATGAGTATAAGTGAACTCTCCTCCTCATTGGGAACGGTAGAACAGACACAGATCGGCTACAGAGCAGAAGCCCAGCAGCTGCGTTGATTCTGCCTCCGGTTTATGTTGAAAGGGCAACCAGCCGAGATCAATGACCATGAGATCAACAGAGGTCTGTGTGCTACTAACAAGCTGGCTCACATGGGTCCAGACGACCCACGTCACACCGCAGAGGACTGGTGGATTGTTGTGTGTTTGTGTAGGTGTGTGCCCCTCCGAACGAATCCAAGCTCCATGATTAAGTGGGATTCTATCACATGATTGCTATGCAATCTTTCATATTTTATGGGATTTGCAAGATGAAGCCCAGGATTTGTTTGGGAATCATTAGTGGAGAGAACCCCTACTAACTTTAACACACACACACACTAAATCTTCATTTTTTGTATCTAGAAGGATGAAAAGCACTCGTATTTGTGTGTTAAAGCAGCCCCCCTGTTCTAGGAGAACCTCTGACAGCAGCTGGAGCCTCACCCACATCTGTGCCGCAGCAGCCTGCGCGCTGATTGGCCGGTGGAGGTGACAGCCAGTAAGGCTCCCCCCGATAGGCTGCGCCTCCTCAGCCAGTGGAGCCAGTGTTTGCATGCAGGGGACAGCTGCGCCCGGAGCCCATTGGCTCTCGGGCAGGGAGGTGTGTGCGCGTGCACGTTTCATGTCATCCATGCGCACGCTCATTTTCAAGAGGCGGAAACATCATTGATTGCTTTGCGCTTCAATAAACCCGAGAGCGTGTGTCGCTGATAATAATGAAAGCTTTACGGCTCTAGGTGTGTTGTCTGGTTTCTATGACAACTTCTTTTTTTTTTTGTTAGCCCTTGGGACATCCTCCACGTGACAAAGCAAGCTGGAGCCGTGGTTATTCGTTGGGGGGGTTATACGTCCTGTTAACAGCTGCCCCCTGGTTGTGCACGGCCCTGAGCACGCGCGGGCCGGTGGGGGCGGTGTTCCCGTGGAGCCCCGGCTCCGAGGCGCCCACCGTGGAGCGGGGACGTGAACGCAACAAGGCCTCTCAAACCAGGCTGCGCCAATGACTCAATCAGTTTATCCTCAAGCCACTTAAAACTTACAAAAAGGGGGGGAAATTGTCTGTGCTTACCTCATATTCCTCCGCTGTCCCTTTGAATGAAGCCAGCAGTGTGTCCTGTCCTCCCAGTGTTCTGAAAGTCCGTCTGAATTCGGCTCTTAGAAAAACGCCTCTGGTCCAAAAGCAGCGGCGGTTCTGGTTCTGAGACCAGCACAGCCGGCTAGGAGTGCAGATGTTCAGGGCTGAGAAGGATGACAGGGTGTGTGTGTGTGTGTAAGGGGGGGAGGGGGGGGGATGCCGCACGAGGACCCACAGTTTTCAGCTCAGAACTCTTCTTCTTCGGCGTCCGTCAGGCGGCCAGCGGTCTGGACGCAGCCATCTCGGCGGATTCCGGCCCACTTCCGGAGGGACGACAGGCCGGTCGGAGCGGCTCTGCGCGGCTTCGAGGTGCCATCTTCTCCGTCCTCCAACCACTGGGAGGCTGATGGAGAGGAGAGGAGCGCGTGTGTGTGAGGAGGGGAGGGGAGGGGGGGGGGGGGGGGGGGAGGGGGGGGGGGCAGTAGAGAGAGCTGCTGAAATATTGTCATCCTGGTTTTGCTGCACAACAGCGCCCCCACCCTGGTGATGGGGCGCCAGTGCAGGCTATTGGGAAATTTAAAAAGTCTCATCGATGAAAAAGTCGAATTAAAAATAAAAATGATTGTTTTTTCTTTGTTTGTTTTTCTTTGTTTGGGCTATTATTATTCGGGAACTAATTTGTGCCTCCCAGAACTCTTAAACCTGCTCCTATGCTCTTCAGTAGGACTCTGTTTTGACCTACTTCGCAGTTAATGTTTGAATTAACAATACTTTACTTTATGAATGCCAATGAGCTGGACACCCCCCTCAGCTGGTCCGGTTCGGTCAATCCATTGCTCTAATTTTATGTGTGGAAAGTCTAACTCCATGCAGAAACTCACAGCTATTGATCTGAGCGCTGATTTTGGCCTGCCATGTCTTGTAACACAACAAATTTAGGATATGTATATACGTTGTAAAAAACCATTTGGTCGATTGAAGGACTTAATGAATGATGATGAATGAATGACCATTTACGTTGCTCAATTTTTCACTTAATTTCCAGTAAGTTAGAGGAGTTCATTTTCTAGTTGTCTTGTCACTTAACAGAATAAAAGCTGGGCTTTTCCTGCTTGATAGGCAGCACCCGTTCCCACTTCAGACAAGTTTGAAGTCCCCGTTCCTGCTCACTGGCTTCTCACACCCTCTGCTCCTATCTAAGTAAGCACATTTATTTTTTCCTCATAACAACTTTTTCATGTAGCTTACCGCAGAGCCAGTTCAAATCCAGCTTTATGGAAACTGTATCTTGTTGATTTCACCACAGGTGTCTAACGCCAGTATTTTCCTCCTGGATCCACTTCAGTGTTCATCCAACAGAGGGGGTCATGACACGCGTTTTTCAGCAATTTCTTGCCCATCAAAGCGTTCAGTGGGTTTGACCCGTGTGAGCTGTCTTTTTTAAAAAGTCATTAACTGAGAAGTGCTTCATCGCAACGGCTGTGCTCTTCTTTCTCTTCAAGGGGCCAATTGGACTTACCGGTAACCATGACCAAGGAAACACACACACCAACCAAGGACAGTACAGCACACAGCGGACAGGATCTCGACCACACACACACACACATTTGTTACACACATAATGACTGATTACATAAGAAAAACCCATTCTGTTGATGAGTGGAGTTTTATTTATTCGCATGATCCTGATGTAAATGAACACTTTTCTGATGGAATCTAAGATCCTAGACACAAATGAGCAGGTCACAGCAAACAGACGTGGAGGAAGGCTAAATCATTTAAAACATTCAGCTTCTGCACTGAGAGGGACGGCGCTTTAGCGGAGAACCCGGGAATTCATGGAAACAATGTGTACAGTTTAAAGTGTGACAAATGGGAGCTACAACTATGCTGCTGTCTTTCAAGGAGGTTAAAAACATCACTATTCTCAAAGAAAAGAAATGGAAAACACATCAGTTGAACTCTACCTTGCTAACATTATTATTAGTAAAAAAAAAGAAAAAGAGTTGTTTCAGTGAGATCATTAGTGTAGAGCACAGCCTCATCTGTAAGGACAGTTATTGTTTTTAAATACATTTGTGATTCAAACACTTCAGAGCTGACTTTGTCAGCATCAATAACAAATCTGAAAGTACTGGCTTGGTGACTTGATGGGACTTTTGTAGCTGGATGTTTCCTGCTGTACGCTCTGGCTGGTTGTGGTTTTCTGTAGGTTTAGGGTAAAGGACGGGGTGGATCTCTTCATTTCCAGCCTGCTCCCCCCGCTCACCCGGGGCTGGCTGTTCGTGGCCACAGGTCCACTGTCAGTCGGCACCAGAGGTGCAGACTTGGAGGACTCAGAAGACCCAGTCTTTCTTGAGAGGGGGCTCAGATAGATCTGCATAGTCACTAAGTGAAGTGGTGAAATGAGGTGAGGAGGTTGAGTCAGAAAAAAGGGTGATATGATGGAGTGTGAAGGGCACAGAGTGAAAATAAATGAGGAAATAGTATTAAAAGAATAAAGGACAACAAAGAAATTGGGAATAGGGAAAATTAGGAGAGGAGGGGGATGGGGACAGAAGTCATGGTGAGATGTGGAAAATGAAGAATGAGCAAAAAAAGAAAAACTCACAACAGTGTCAGCTGACTGGATCCTTCATTCTGTATTGTCAGGGGCGAAGCCTACCTTTGCAGTGCGTCACACGCCTCGTCCCGGCACCTAAACGTTACAAAAACACATAAAAGGGAAAGGGTAGTTCAATTCCAGGCTGCCAACGAGCCTTTTGTGCCAGGATGAAACGGTTACTGCAGCAAAACAGGAGGGAGGCTTCTCTAACCTGCACTCGCTGAAGCTTCCTTTGACTTGCTGCTGCTGCCGCTGCTTTATTGAGACAGAAGGGAAAGACATTTAGAGACACTGTGACAAGAATAGAGACTCAAAGTGAAAAAGAGCAAAAGGGTGCAGCATTGGCACATCAGTTGCAGGCTGACTAAGAGATTTAAATTGGAATATCCTTCTGTGGTCTAAGGTGTTTATATACACAATTATAATGTGGTTATATGTAATTTTAGAGGTAATTTATTCCATAAAAAGCACATAGTATATTCCTATATTTAGGCCTGAAAGCATTTAGAGCAACAATTTCCTTTACTGATTACAAGGATTTTAATGTTTTGTATGCCCCATTGGGTTTATTTTTTTATTCAGCTAAGGACATGAGAACAGACCAACCGTTTTTTGTGACAGGCTAACAGTAACAAAGTACCTGAACATGCAACTGAATGTGTTTTACACGGGGCTCTGTCTTGTATTTCTTATTCTTAAATATAGTTTCTGACCTCTCTGAAACGTTCTTGCTGGTTGAGGCTGAAGAGATGGGTCGGGCTTTAATGGTCTTACACTGGCTGTCCTTCACGCTGCCCGGTGGGCTCCTCACAGCACTGGAAAGCAAATTTTAAAAAATGTGGAGAATACGTACGGGAAAATGTAAACAAAGGAACTGACTGGGATAGTGATAAAAAGTGAATATTCCTATTAAAAGAGAAGAAATGAGAGAGTCGGAAGATGAGACAGTGCTGCTAAAGGAAATTCTTCCTCGCAATCCTAATAATGAGGAGACAGTGTTAAGTGAATGGAGATTTACTGTGCACTGTGCAATTACACCAGCACAGCACAGATATAACATTAATGTGCCATGGAGAGGCACTATCATTCCTTCTGACTAAAATCATCTAATGGCAGTATCATTCCAAAGGTAATTGGTAGGAAGAGATTATTGCTTTGGAATAAAGGCCAATGTTGGGATGATTACCGAGCATTTCTAAGATAATGGAGAGCATCTGCTGATTGCACCTTAGATAATGAGATTTGAAACTTGAGATCTGAGACAGGAGCTTCGCTCTGATTAGGCCATTTTCCCATTAAAGCTATTCCTGGCAGCTTTCTCATCACCCTGGGTGCTTTTTAGCTAAGGGGTTGTGAGATCAGACAGGTATCCACAGCGATGGATAAAGAGATCTACTGACAATAACCTTTGTGCGTGCGTGTGTGATACGGTACCGAAGAGCAGTTTCAATTAGAAAACTCCTACAATATAAGGACTAAACCTAAAATGAATACGGAGGAAGACTGAACAAATTCTAAGAGTGTGATAAACCTGATTAAGACTCGTCCAGCGTTACCTTGCGGGTGGTGTTGGGCTGTAGTTCCTGGCTGTGAAGCTAGAGTGCAGCGTGGAGCTCTTCTTGACTGAAGCAGCATTGGAGGTCACCATGGGTGGTCTGGAGGGCAGAGCCAGAGACACAGGCCTGGCTGTGGAACCACACACACACACAGCAAGGAGAATATTATAAATACTGATATTTGCTCTGTGGGCTGCAGTTAGACTGATTGCTGTGACTTCCTCCTTCTATGAGCTCCGCATATAGATAAAGTATTTGCATTTCAGTATGAACAATAAAATGGACTCTGTAAAAATGAATCATTTTAGAGATCAGAATCAAATCTATATGGCCTTACCTTCCAAGCAAAAAGCTTAATTTCTATAATCACATTTCAAAGAGCTCTCTCAGGCTCTGATTTGTGGATTTAAATGTTGGACTTGGATATAGTTTGATCCATTAATTATAATGAACAAAAGCCATTAACACCGAGTAAAGACTCAACGCTCTACTTGAGCTCCTCATCTTCATCCTGTCATTGTGAGAAAGCTTGAGCAAATACCTTCCACTTTGACTTTTTGGAACAGAACACAGTTGGGGCTTTGGGGAGGAGGGATTTAAAGAGAGAGGAAGTGAAACACAGCATGTCATTCACAGTATGAGGAGTGCTGAAAAGTGTGAGAATGTTTTTCATTCAAAAGCGTGAGCTTTTCTTAGTTCCCTCCAAAGTAAGAATACTAACTTAACTCTTAGTGATATGTTCGCATTAAGTACGGTGCATGTCTAGCTCACTCTTGGCACCTTCAGCTCACAGGTCACACACACTCTGAACCCACCTTTGGCCACGGGCGCTCTCCTGCCTGCAGCGGCTGCAGCAGCCTGGTGCTCCTCTGAGATGTTGAGTCGCTTAAGGACGTCAGCCAGAGCCATCTTCAACAGCTGGATTTCATCTTCCTGCATCTGCATCCTCTGCTCCAGATAGGTGAGGCGGTCGGCCACATCCAGGCCGCTGGCCGCTGAGCTGCGGTCATCTGGAGGGAGAAGAGCGGCATCAGAAGGGGATTTTTTTCACTGTATTGTCTCCAGATGAATCTCTGCTAATGCAAGCCTTTACTTCCTTTAATGTATATACAGTGAAACAGGCTTCCATCCAGGCAAGGATTATCTTGTTCTGTCTTTCAAATACATTACATAACCAAGAGATGGTTGGCCTGCTACTCTACGGTCAAACCTGAGCGTTTACCAGCCATCAGAATATTGTTCCTTTTTTGTGCAACATCAATAGAATGAAATAGCTATATTGTGTTGATTTCACATGTATTATACTTTTATAAATACTGTGATTCGTCTCAGCCAATCATATCTATAATTCAGAAATAATTCCTTTTTGAACAGTTTTAGGTTTCTTTGTTGCTCAATTGTCAAAAAAAGATGGAAAATGAATGTCAGCTCTTTGCTTTTCTGAACTCTTCCACTGATATCCAAATAGAACCAATATATTGAAACATGTAATACCAAATCTCAATATAAGTGTTGGGACAGGCCTGGCCACTGAAAAATGTTTCAGTCAAGATGTTTTGTCAGATAAAGGAAAATGCGAGAAGCATCACAAAGCCTTCGACTGACTTACACCACCACGTAAACAAGACCAACGACGCCGTCATCACAGAAAGGGTTAAGCTCTCTGAAATCCCCTATTCATGCCCGTGTGGCATAAATCAAGCCAATGAGGTCACGACACAGCTGGACCCAGCAGATCCTGCACAGTGTCATCGTACAGCAGCAGGTAAACAATGCTGTGCAAACGCACCCCCAGGACACAATGAGATAACTTTTCTTTGATCATATTCTTGATTTTTCTTTACAAGTGGGCATTCACAGTGATAGTGATACAGAGTCGAATACCATGCGAGATGCTGGACACTGATGAGTTGTCAGTTTTCCTCGGCAGGCCACTTGAACCGTATTCCACCAACCCAGACGTCTTCCTCCTCTTCTTCTCCTCTCGCGAGCATACTCTTTCACCCCTCTTTCCTCCTCTGGCTCCAATCAGATAGCCCTGCTCTCCCTCCATCTCATTTGGCCGATGTCCACTAAGATCTCATCGCCCTCGCTCCACTGATGTTTCACACACAGGCACACACTCGCAGATCAGCCCAGCCGGTGTTCTGTTTCCAGCATCCAAATGATACAACAAGAGCAGCAAGGGAGCAAGGCTGCTGTGTTTTGATCTCTTCACGTCTCCTTGGCGGTCGCCTGGCGCACTCTGGGACGCAATGATGTGTTTGACAGAGCTTAAAGCCTTTTGCTCAGGGGGTGTGCGCGTGCGTGTGTGTATGTGTGTGTGTGTGTGTGTGTGTGTGTGTGTGTGTGTGTGTGTGTGT
>JABUIW010000152.1:2842146-2857448 GCA_013363375.1 Menidia beryllina | reverse complement strand
GTGTGTGTGTGTGTGTGTGTGTGTGTGTGTGTGTGTGTGTGTGTGTGAAGGTGGGGGTGGGGTTGATAATGCTTAAAAACTCAGCAGTAGTCCAATTCAGCCTGAATTGTCCTTATTTGTGTGTGTTCATGGACTTGCATGCGCGTGTGGGAGAGTAGAGTACAATGTTAATCCCTCAGACTGAGCCTCTTTGACCCCGCCCCCGCACATAAGCCCCATGTCACTAAGAGATGCAGACGGAGGAAACATGAGCCTGCGCTGCGCAGAAGCAAGCATCTTGAGTAACTGGAAAGATGAAGCTAAGGCAAAGTAAACTAATCCATGTTTGGAGCTGACAGGAGTGAAAACAAAACAATGAAAATCTGCATGGGATGAGAAATACAATAGCTAAAAGTGATGAAAAAAGAAAGAAAAGAAACTACTGAAAATGGATTTGCGTCTCATCACTCAAAATGTTGTATTAACAAAGGCCAAATTTTTGCCCAAGACAAAATACATGACTTTGGTTATTGTAAATTGAATTATTACCCTTTTATAGATTGAACCCTCTGATGTCAAAACCTTGAAGTGTCCCTCCTGAGGAACTTTAAAATGCCAAAACATCACTAAAACATTTTATCAATACTGAATATATTGAAATATCTGAGCTCTGTTTTTCCTATCCTGATTTATCGTAGGTATTTCTAACACATTCTCTCACTTTTTGCTGATGCTGTCAAACACCAGAAGAAATGGTGCAATATGTTTGTGTTTTTTCACACAACTGCATGCGGTGGAGTCTTGCAGGTCTGAGAAAATGCTGAAACATGAGAAAATATCCTTAATATCCCATTAAAACACCGGCACCATATATCAAATAGCATGTTAGGATAAACAAGTTATGAAGTATTGAGTTTGATATCCCAATGACTTCTGAAAATGTGTCCATGAATATTAATATACCACATTATACTGGAATGGAAATCAGAGAAAAAATATATCCTTTTGGATTTTTTGGTTAGTTTTCACCTACATATATGATGTAGTTAATAATTGGCTGACATAAAAGGAAGAAGTTAAAGTTATTGCTTACTATGCTAACTAATAGCGGCCTGTTTGCTTGTGTCAAATTATTAGCTAGAAGGCAGCTATAGTTAGCAGCCCTGAAAAACTTACGAATCCCTACAAATAATGATGAAAAACAACATTTTTTAGAAAGAATTCTCTTTAAAAACTATTGGACAGCTGTGTCATGCAGAATTCAGGTTTATGAAACCAAAAACTAGCTTGATGATGGTAATCATCTTTTCAAAAGTTGATTTTTCATCTCCTTTCTTGCTGTAAAACACAAAGATAAAGCTGCTCCTCCTAAAAGCATCGGTCTGTTGTGGGGCGAGCACATTCAGCATAATCACTCAAGTATGAGGCCGGGGGTAATCTGTGTCTCATGGAGAGTTGTGATTCGGTATAGGCTCATGATCTTCTGTTTCTGCTCGTGTCCTGACTGTGACATCATCCTCTTGCCACCTCCACACACTCCATATGGGATTGGGATTAGAATAGCACATAATCCTGGTGCAGTAAAAGAGAATTAGCAGAGCCATTGCTCGCTGTCCACACTAACTGAGCTTCACTAAGAATAGACAGGCACCTCACAGGTGCATTTTCTGCTCTTGCAAACACACAGGTGCTCTCAGTCACACCTTTGCATATGTCCACAGAGTCTTTTTTTTTAGAATTCATAAACCTGTTATAGACTTTTGCAAAGTCAAAATACATTAAGGCGTAGCTGCGGCATGCTGAGCCGTGTGGAGTTTTTTAATCTCAGCCTGCAGATGGTGTCTCATGAACGACCGGCCAGCATCAGCACGCGCAGGGCAGGTATGCACCTGACATCTATGTCCCCACGGGGACAGATGTGTCCCCTCTTCAGCTGAGAGGGTTCTGCAACACCCACAGTTTTTTACAAAAAGGGGTTTTTTTTTTTTTTTTCCCTTCAAAAAGGTATAATCGTTAGGATTTATCTTGTTTGGTAGCCAAAACTGCCTGTAGATGGTTTGTCAATAAATGTGTGACCTTAAACGAAATTTGACAATTTATCATCCCAAATAAACCAAGTGTTTACTTGTGTGGTTACTTGTGTACTTCAAAGGTAATTCCAAATCTTCATTCATCACATCTATGGGTCCTTCTTTATATTTATTGCATCAGTAACAGTTTAAAATATCTAGTACTTTTGTCACTCGCTCTAATCAAGTGGGAGAACTTGTATTTCTAACCAAAATAAACCAAAATCCTATCAACGCTACAGCGGTAGAAGCAGAAACTAGCCAAACTCTACCCATGGAGTTCCGTTCAGCCCTCAGAAGCACTCTACCTGTCATAAAGTCAGTGTCCGGTGCCAGGAGGCAGTCACTGTGGTAGGTCTCCTTCAGTGAGGGTCTCCGCAGAAGGCCATGGGCCGTCTCCTCCATCCCTAGGCCGTGGTCGACCAGCTCCTCCATGTGTGCGTCCTCCTCCACCGTGCCCGTTGCCATGGCCTTGTTTGCGCTGAATGAGCCTCTCTTACCTTCACTGGTCAAGTAGTGACCACTGCCTCCTGCTTTCCCTCCCTCGCTTAATGCTCTGGAAGGCATGTGAGGGTGATGTCACTCAGAAGGCAGATTAAGGAGCCGGTAAGCCATCCGAAGCTCACGGGAGGACAGGACAATGAGAGGACTCTTCCGTCTCCCTGGTGGACATGTCTCTGAGAACAAGTGTTCCAAAACATGAAGCCACTGCTCCTACTTAAAAAAAAAAAATAATCTTAGTCGAGTGACAATGGCTGGCTCATAACAGGAGTAAAAAAAGTATTCTGAAAACAAAAAAACTAAACACAAAAACACGCCAACACAGCATGGTGGGCCCCAGCAATATGTTGTTGTACACAAAGTTGCAAACAAGCACACCGTTACACTCCCCAAAAGAGCTTACATCAGGCTGCCATTCGGTGTGGTCAGCCCCGGTGTACTGTAAGGATGATGAGATTCAGAGATTAGGGAGCACAACTTGATTAATTATAGTCATCAAGGGAACAATAAGCCGGACGTGGTAATTAGACCTACAGAGAAAGAAACAGGGGTAGGTTGTGTTGGGGTCTCCTCTGGGGTAAGCTGGCGTTTTGTCTGTGCTGCACTTCGCTGGATTCTGTCTCCAACAGATGCTTCCATTTGCTGATCTGTCAAAGCCTCCTGCATCATAAAAGAAGCGCCCCGCCATGCAAAATAATAAAAACCCCAAAATATTAATAAATCAATCAAGCCACAGACCGAACTGAAACAAAAAGGAATTTTGAGATCATCACACATTATTGGACATAGTTCAAATAGTCTGTTGTCATAGCAATGTTGGAGAAAACAAAGGACAGAAAAGTCACATACAGGAAAGAGTAGTGATCCAAAAGCATAAATAAGGTTTGGTGTCGTATTTCAAGCCGATGGCTGTTTAATCATAGGCCACATCCGTCTAATCAGACACTGCAATGCAAAAGTCTTCAGCCGGCTTTCATCTTTATGTTCTACATCCTAACTTGTCTGCAGTCTCTAGGTGTTCGGTACTCCACAAGCTTTTCTTTGGAAATTTTTCCAACCGTATATCTCAATTTCAATTCAGTCCCTGTAACCGACTACTGTGGGATTGGGGGTTTTGGACGGCTGAGCAGAGACTCAGGAATTTGATCCCACTTCTTTGGTCGAATCAGTGAAAAATGTCCAGGACAACAGTTTGACAGACGTTTTTTTTTCCTCCACTGGCAAGAAGATTTATGTGAAAAAATGTGCACATCTCAGTGTGGTGCAAGTATGGTGTCCTGAGTATTCTCAGGATCATTCTACCTAAATAGGGGGGGTTCTGAATGCCCTCTTTAAATTGACCAAGCAATATCGACATTAACATTTAGAGCACAGAGTCTCCGTTCTGGTGAATGCTTTATCTTTTCTTCCCCGTGTCCTTGACTCCGCTCATGTCTCCTCCTTGTAGAGAAACACTGCATCATTGTGTTAAGTGTACTTACCGTCTATTAACTTGTGTGCTCGATGAGAAGGCACGGACGCACATAAGGGGATGGAGCACCATGCGCTTTAAAGAGTCAAATACGACAAATTGCACAAAGAGTGTTCCGGGCCAACTAAGTTAGGGCACTCGACAGATCTCCCACATCACAGAGCTGTTTATATAATTATGAAACTCTTAATATCTGCTTCTGCTGCCATCATCCCTGTGGAAGATAGCTAGGCCCTGCAATGTGGCCAGTACCTATGCCAAATATTCTCTGAGGCCCGGACAGGGATGAAGGCCAGAGGCACATAATGATGATGCTAAACGAGGGGGAAGAGAGGAAATATGGGCAGAGGAGGTTGCAACCTTTCTCCTGGTTTACTCAGATGGACGGATAATCTTGGGCTTTGTGGTCTGATTAAAACCGAAAACATCGAGGTTGGGATGAGAATTTGACCCCGATCCAAGCTGGTGTCTCACTGCTGACCTCCTGTGGACATTAGCACCATTACAGCTGATTGATGGAGAAACGTTTAACCTGCTTCCAGTCGCATGCAGTGGGCCCATCTCTCCTTTTGCTCACACCTAAGGAATTCTTTCAATGTTACCATAGGAATAAAAAATAAAAAAAGAACTAAAAAAAAAAAAATGAACTCAATCTATCATTTACAACCTGAGCTCTACAATGAATAGTCAAGAAGGAATGTCTAATAAAACCCTCAGACTCAAAGGACTTCACAAAGGATTTTAAAATTTATAAATATTCTCTCAACAGTACATTAAATCAGTGGGGATGATATATAATTCTTTGAAAAAAAAGAGACATCTTTAAAGAGCATGACAAAGTGACAGTAATCTGATACACACATTTCTTTCTACTTTAAAAATATCTAATGTCTATCCCCCATTTTTTTCCAAATATATCAAAATATATGCCAACAATAAGCATTAATACAGGCCACAGAAAAAGCAGAATCTCACAGGTCTGTCGGGTGCTCCTGTTTAACTGTGTGAGCACTCTCTCTCTCTCTCACACACACACACACACACACACACACACACACACACACTCAAATACACACACACACACTCTGAAAAATCAACGAGCCTCCTGTGAGGCACCAGTAAAGGTTACTCAGTGTTTCATCTCTGCCACTGTGGACGCCAAAGAGTGCACAGGAGCTTTCTGAGAGCCACCCCAGCCTTATGGTGGAAATGTGGGGGTGCAACTATAGCCATGCAAAGCTCGTTGGTGCGTAAATGCTAACTCGCAAACTGGCTGGGCCTCTTGGTGGGGCTGGCCTTTCACCTGGGAAGGATAACGCCCGGCTTAGCCAGCTTTCCTAGAACGCTTTTCCAGGACGTTCCTGCATGATGTCTCCCACCAGGGGTCAAACGGATCAATGTACGCGTGGGAGAAGGACAACAGAGGCCAGCTGACATGCATTGAAGGGAGAAGCTGAACGGCCAATCCTGAATTTGATCTACGACATCTACAGCAAGCACTGCAAAACAGAGAGCGAGCGTTCTATTTTTAACACGGACCAATCGTTTCAACACAATCCCTAAACCTGACACTTGGCCTTCTATAATGCAGGTTTCAATCTAGAGAGGGGATAGCTGCTCTTGGCCCTGACTCTGAGGAGATCCTCTACCCTGAAGCTCATAGGACGCCCCGTCCCCTTAAGTCCCGTCTCAGATATGCCGCTCCTCTCTATCCTGATTGGGCAAATCGATGAGGACTCAAGTGACCGTGGTGCCACTCTCCCCACCGGCACACTTTAAGGTCAGCAGCCAGCGGCTCTCAGCTCAGACTTTTTCAGCCTCAATCAGAGCACCTCTGCTCAGCTGTTGGCCGGGGGGGCCGTTCGGTCTGGTCTCCACCCTCACCACATGGAAAATGACAAAGTTACATCTCTCCCATCAGCCTCCTTGATTCTCTAAACTCTTACATTACACATACAAATCATTTCTATCCTGGAACAGAATAACAAACAAACACAGGATATAGCTCATCAATTAGATACAGCTTTTTCCAAATAAGTTAAAAGTGAAAGTTCTAATATATTTAATCGTTTTCTCCATTTAAATATCTTTTTCTAACTTTAAATATAATCATCACAGATCTTGCAAAAAAAAACTACAAAAAACCCCCCACTCTGGATTACTTGGAGTGCCTGGTGCTTCCTGGATTCAGATATGTACACTTCATTAGAAGTTAGCTAGGAGGAAGTTCCGCACTGCCTCATCCAAAAACCACCAGTCGTGCCACGGCATCGGGTCCCTTCATGATCTTCCATTTGGTCAAATCTTAATTTACGCCGCGGTGATTCGAAACAAACCTGAAATCAAGCTCATATAATGCATATTCTTGCCTTGATTTGTTACGCTTATTTTCCAAAAATAGTTCAGTCTAAAAATATATTGCATATGCCATCAGGTAATTGACATAAAATATTGAGAAGGCAAAATTTTAAAGTAGGAGAATATATATTACCTTTGTCCTCTCTATTGGGATAAATAGATTTAAACAATGATCAAATAAATAAAAAAAAGAGCTCAATATTCAGGATTTAATTTAGGATAGGATCTCATGATTATCAAATGTGGGGGTTGGATTTAAAGATGGCTTTAGTGTTTGGAAAACGTTTACAGCTCCTCGTGTGGGATGAAATGGCAAAAGCATTCAGGGACTCTTTATATTCCTTAAAGGTATACACTACCTGACACTACTCGGGTGACAGCAAAACACTTGCAGGTTAAAAAGGCAATGGGAGAGCGCAGTTTGTGAAATCAACCACAGGCTCCGTTTAAAGTACAAAAATACCCCCCCACTCCCCCTTAATCCAAACACGTGCTGTGTAACTGTGCTACGACTCAGGCCTCCAACCCAAGGCCTCCTCTCAAACTACTCACTTTAACACTTTGGATAGATACATAATAAATATATACTATATGTATATATATTTATATGAATATGACCCAGCTGATTAAAAAACAAATGGAATGACTGTTGTTCTACACATCTATACAGCCTGTATATTTTGTATGGGACCCAACAGGTGGAGCATCAGGTAACATGACAAACAGGCTGGCTGATTTCTCTCCGGCTGAACTAACAGAAACATACAGTTTGCAGTGACCAAAGCAGCCATGACGTCCCTACCGCTTCCTTCACAAAAAGGGAACAAATCACACAAATGGATGATAAACAGCAGCATCCATCATTCCCCACAAAAAAAGAGAAAGGTTTACCACTTTTGTAAATAAGGAATGGCTTAGTGCAATACAACAGGGGATCAGTGATGAGGAGGAGAAGCGTGGGGTGGAGGGGGGAATTCTGGTTTGTGTGATTTACTTTGGTTCGTCTTGGCTGGGTGGAAACCAGAGGACCTGGACGGAAAATGAGAGCAGATATTAACCAGGAGAGGAGCAGGACCGGTGAAACCGCTCCAGAACTGTGAGAAACGTCCACAGTCTATTTCACAGCTGCATACTGGAGAATCTAGGAAACAAACGTTTGCTATTTTGGGGGGAAAAAATACAGAACACTGACGAGTTCTGCGGCTTCAAACTAAGTGCTTTTCATCCTCAAAAAGAAAACGTTTGCAGTCTGCTCTGTTTTCACATTTATCAGTAAGAATATTGAGCATCATTCGCTGGCTGACACCCATAGATACCCCCCCCCCCCCTCCTCCAAGCGATTACAGACACGCCCATCTGGCTCCTTGGTTTTATGTGGCGAGGCGGGCTGCCTGAAAGTCAACAGGCTAGTCACTGGGAGCAGTAAAGGTGATAAATGATCGGCTAAACAACACATATCTGTCTGAGATCAAAGGAATTTTAAGCTTGGGCTTCTTCACTCGTTAAGTCAATTACGAGCGGTTTTACGGGTCAGTTTCGAAAATGGGAGAAGCCCTGCTCTCAACTCAAGTGTGTGATGGGAGGCAGCGTTTCAGTCTGAGGAGAGCGCTGCTCCGAATGAAAATGTGCCGGCTTGGTGTCAGGAGACGAGACAGAAAGAGAGAGCTCCACTTCATCTGAAGTTGTTTGTTTGGTTTGATTGCCTAAAAGCTTCCCGAAAAGCACACGCGCAGGAAAAGGCTTAAAAACAACGACAATAAAAAACAAACAATCTTGTCAGTGGAAATAAGGTGGCCCTCTCCATTAACTTGATCATGGCTGATGGAGGACTATTAATACCGAGCCAACAGCGCAGGCCCGCATGATTGATTTATTTTCCAGCCTCTCCTCTTCTGAACCAGTGAATGATCTGTGCTCTGACTGCCCCGTTCTAACCCCCTTGGTGGTCAAATAAAGGGATTTGTGCTTCATTAAGTCACTCATGTAGTTTTCAAAAAACTCAAACCTAGACCATCATTCCCCTTCCAAACAAAAAAAAAAAAGCAAACAAACACAGGGGGTGCTCAGTCCTTCAGAGCACCCCCCCTCCCCCCTCCTCCTCCCTCCTCTGTGCAGGAGGCAGAGCGCCGTGGTGGGTTTCAGAAGAGCGGCAGCCTTCCCCTCTCTACTGCAGGTTCTTCAGGATGCGTCCGTAGCGGAAGTCGTAGACGTGCCGGCAGAGGTACACCAGCTCGGGGTCGACGTCTGTGGGCACACAGCGGTGGGAAGGGGGGGCGAAATCAGGGCGGAAGGGCACCATGCTGGCACTGCCAGGAGGGGCGCCTTCTGCACGCCGCTTCACCAAGGCACAAAATCTGGTTTGAAAACAATAAATACAATCAGAAAAGGATCTCTGGGCACATTTCCACCGAGCAAGGGAGGGCACAGAATGGGAGAGGCCTACTTACCTACAGTACTGAGCTAGTGGGAGAACGTAGCATCTGTCTTCTATGCAGGCAACGCTATTTTCATCCTGATGCCGAGAGGCGAAAATCTCATTCTGAAACCGACAGTGGGTGTTCAAGTGTCACATCATCAGAAGTTTCCCAACGCGCTGAATGGCAGCCGAAGAAATGGCAACACTTTACAACTGTGAGCACGCCGGGAACCCGAGCTGTGAGTGAGACTTTTTTTTCTTTTTTTTCCCCACATTCACGTTATGAGCCACCACAAAAAGAAAATCCTGCTCGACTCTGCTCCCGCTGTAAGCACGTCTCAGACCTTTTTCTAGCATAGAAAATTCTGATACCGCCCCTCCTCACCGCGCAAGCCTTTGTTTGTTGCAAGGCTGAGGTCGGAGAGATACCATCATTTCTGGCATTGTGGTTAGACGATCAACAGTTTCAGGGCTGCTGAGGGAGATAATGATGTCTGCAGCAGCGGTCTGTGACGGCCTTACTGAGCACAAACAAGCAGTCCTCCTTGCACATTACTGCACAACATGGAGTCTCTGGTGACAACTTTGGGAGATTTATATTACTGTACACTAACGCGGGGGGAAAAAAAAAACATAATGCTGTAAAGTTCTGTAGCTCGGAAAAATGGATTTGTTAGACACAGTTTGCAATGCAGCTGCCATAGCTGTTGAGAAAAATACAAGTTTTCCTGCCCTCCGTTTGATCCTCACCTCACAGTGTGCGCTGGGATCTCGGCCCCCCTGGGTGTGCTCGGGTCTGTAGTACCAGAAAAGGCTCATCATCAGCTCTCCTGAGGCCGCGCAGAGAAACACACATACAGGTAAACCACCTCAGCCACACACACCAAAACCTTATTCCTCTTCTCAGCCGTTTAAAAAAAAAAAGAAATGTGTTACCTGTTTTGGGGTCCTCCCACAGAGCTGATATCTTGGCCACATATGGGAGGGATTTCTTCCGGGGGC
This sequence comes from Menidia beryllina, assembly GCA_013363375.1. Classification (NCBI taxonomy): domain Eukaryota; kingdom Metazoa; phylum Chordata; class Actinopteri; order Atheriniformes; family Atherinopsidae; genus Menidia; species Menidia beryllina. The sequence continues at coordinate 2,847,652 of JABUIW010000152.1, read as the reverse complement.
CGGACCGGAGCAGCACCGTGTCTCTGACGTGTATCACCTCGCCGTCCCTCTCGACTCCTTCGTAGCACTGCCGCAGGGCCGTCTCATCCTCTCCCTGGCACGCAAAGTCAGATTTACACTCCAAAACACTAAGAACTTTCTCTCAAAAGAGATTCTTTTTTTCCCCTTTATTTTTTTTTTCATCTTACTGACTTACCGCTATGAAGACCTCCCTCTCTGTGGGCCCGCCCACGGGCCGCCAGCCGTTTGTGGCGCGCCTGCGGTTGATCCTCTTCTGCTTGCTGCTGCCGAAGCTGGGCAGCGGCGAGGCCTGTTTCGCCGGCAGCCGAGTGCGGCCCACGGACAGGGAGCCATTGGAGGCCTTGGCCTTCTGCGGGCATTCCTTGGCTAGCTTTAACCTGTCCTGGGGCTGGCGGCGCCCAGACAGGGACGTCAGCAGGTGGGATTTAGTCTGGGTGGAAGTGGGAGCGCTGGATAGGGGGCATGTGGAGATGGGCATGGTTGGGGGAACCAGAAGGGAGGGGCTGTGGTCACCCTGAGGGGACGAGTAAGTCTCTGGAGAAGGAAAAAGGGGAGAAGCAGGACTTAAGGACAGAGCAAAGTAACAGAATCCTCTCTAAACAGTTGGTGGACGACTTGTATACTACAGTAGCTAATATTAACCACATCCATTTGTTTCTGTTCCACAAAACCAGAACCGACTTTCAATGAGCAATTACACCGCTCCCCTGGAGCCTCCTTCATTTAATCTTCTTCATCTGCCAAACTTTATGCCTCTATGCAACACATTTCTTATGGAAAATGAATTAGACCAGCAGCGCCTTATCAAGGTAAATCTAAGATAGCCCCTCAGGCTGTGGAATCTTTCAAAGCCCGAGCTAACAACAAAAGGGGCAGCGCAACGAGGAGAGGTTCACACTTGTTAGGTGACACAGGCGTATCATTTACAAAGGTTGCTCCAGGTAAAGGATTGTAAAAAAAGAACTAGAAGGAGACAACCAATTTGCTGGGGTACACGGGTATTCTATTTTTGTTGGCTCTTTCTTTAAGCAGGTCCGGTTTAATTAGTTCCTCTGGGCTACAGGAACTGATCTGAATAACATCTTCATGCCTCTGTGAGGAGATTCCAGTTAAATATCTAAAGTTTGTAAGAAAAAGGCCCATAATGGCGCTATGGCTTAATTCAAAAATTTATAGCAATTTTAAATAAACACACAACTCTCGTGTAGACGGATGGCCAAAGATATTTGGTGGAGTTAATAGTGATGAGTCCCGTTTATGTGTAGTTAAACTTTACAGACAGTCACACATATTAACCGCTGACTTTATGAGTGGATGTAAACTTTAAAACTGTCTTTGCATTTAGAGGACCACAGTTACAGAGATCATGAAGCCTGGATACCCTTAATTCAGAAGCTGGAAGCATCAGCAAAGGTCTGGAATTTTCAATCATGACTAATCATGTCTCTGCGAAACTCATGGCTGCAACTTGAAGTTTGCTTCAGCTTTAAATCCAATTCAGACAGGGAGCTTAGCCATCAGCTACTCTGAACGGGCCCCATAAGAAGCATATCTCCACCATCTTAAACAATCCAAAGCAAAATACGTTTTTCCACCCAAGGAGCATTAAAGTTAGTGCGCATCAGTGACTCGTAAATATTTCTCTAGTCGAAGCTTAAGATGTGAATTTCAGAAACTAAACAAAAAGAACCTGGACAAACACATACCACCTTTAGAACCCCAGAGTTTTGTGGATCTAATCGGCCCGTTTAATAGGGCTAAACAGGGTTTAAATGTCCCTCTCACCTGTTTTGATGCCGTGTGTGCATCCAGTGCATCCCGCACTGTAGGAACAACCTCGGCTTGTGACCGGAGGCATGGCCCTGTAGGCGTAGCCGCCCATTCCACACGCATCCCCGTAACACGGCGCCGTGACAGAGTTGCAGTAGGCCGTGTGCGGCAACCCTGTGGGATGGGGCACCTGCCGCCCCAGCAGTTTTGAGCCGGCCACGCGGCTGGAGCACAGGCCGGAGGGGGGGTAGCTGAGGGGCGGCGAGGCCAGGGCGGCCGACGAGGCCCCGGCGTGCGTCGGGTGGGCGATGTGGACGTAGTAGCTGGAGAAGCAGTGCTCGGCCGTGCAGAGGCACGGGTGGGGGCTGAGGGTGAGGGCTGTGTGTGGGTGGGAGTGCGTGATTGACGGCGAGGTCACTAGGCACTCCCGCTTGACGGGGGTCAGGGCCGAGTTCAGCGGTTGATCGTCTTTGTCTCCGTAGGGCTGCTGGCCGAGGAAGAAGGCCAGGCGGTGGCAGTACTCCACTGAGCCCTCGGAGGGACAGCAGTAGTAGGGGCTCAGCTCGGTCTCCAGCTGCTCCTCCTTCACTTGCTTTAAGGGATACGCCAGCATGCTGCGGGACTGGTAGCCTGGCTTGGTCAGTCGATGGGTGCAGCTGCCCGTCTCCCAATCCACCTTTGGCTCAAAATCTGCCTTCTTCCTGCAGGCTGTGCAGCCGCTGGGCAGGAGTGGGCCCTTTTTCCCCCTCTGCTTTTGCATTCGTCCCTTTTGCTGCAGTTTGGCCCTGGGGGGCTGCTTGAGGGCTGAAGCCATGACAGGAGCCACAGAGTCTGAGGTGACAGTGGCCGTCGGCGTTGCCTTCACCCTCTGTTTGCTGGTGGCAGAGGAACTGGTTAACCTCAACAGGGCGGCTGCATTGAGTCCCGCCAGCCGTCTGGGGGCAGGAGCATCTAAACACTCCTGGCTCATCCAAACACTTTCATCCGTCCGGTTGACTTTGGGTTTCTTGCTCTGCTTTGAGCTTCGGCCCAGCTCAGGCTTCTTGAGCGGTTTGACGTTCCCTCGTGAAGCTTTCAGACCCGCAACAACACCCCCTCTGGGCGGTTGGGCATCCAGAGAAAGCCCTCCCTCAGCAGCCTCCTCTTGTCTCCGGGCATGTTTGGCTGCTGGCTGGGCATCCGTGGCTCTCTCCAGCAGGAGGCTGTTCACGGCCTCGGCGTTGAGAGAGGCCAGCCTGCGCTTGCGCGGCTGCAGCTCTCCGGGCCCGACGTGTCCAGCATAGCTGGGGCTGCCGGACTTTGACTTGGCTTTTGGCGGTGGCTTTTCTTCTTTCTGCTCTGCACCCTTCCCTTTTTTGGATTTGGATTTGCGGCCGGCTTTCCTCTCCTTGTCTTTTGACTTCTCCTTTCTGCGCGAGCCCTCCTCCAGTCGGGTGAGGAGGACATGGCAGCTGAGCCCCTCCCCGTCAGGATTCCCCGCCCTCCCCCGCAAGGGGTACAGCTTTCGGTCCCGTTTCTTGTCTCTTCTCCGGTCCAGCGTCCTGCTGTGCTCCGATTTCTTTGTTCCTCCTCTCTTCATCCTCTTGGCCATGCCTTTCCCTTCCTTGACGACCTCGTTTATCCTCTTCGTCCGGCCGAATCGCAGCGTGCGCTCAGGCCAGGGGCCGCCCATTGCGCCAGCATGCGGCCACGGGCGGCTGCCGTCCCACCACTCGGCGCTACCGTGGCTCTGCCTGAGGGAAGCTGTCTGCCTGGCGTGAGTCATCACATGCTTCTCCTCAGAGCCTGGAGATAAGACACAGATAAGTGGTCAAGACTCAAGTTTTCCCCTTCTTTAACATGCACCTGCAAATTCCACTATCAACAAACAGAACACGGCTGCTTAACTCCTACCTACGTCTTTAAATAGATCCATCGGCAATAATCATATTCGTTTCTAATCATCTTTTATTGCCGTGATTTCAGACCTCAAAGCAGTGAGGCACACACAGAGGAGGGAAGGAGAAAGATGCCTTCTATCCAACACCCTCTTGCAAGAACACAACAGAAACATCCGCTTCAATGCATGACGAGGTTTGCTGATGAAAAGATCCTTCAGCTGAATGGTTTTGTGATCACACCTAATTTCCGTGATCATATGATGAGCTTCAGCAATTGAATGTCTGTTTACAGTCCCTCTATTCCAGCCTGCGTGGGATGTTTCAAAGGTGTCTTACCTCCCAGCATGCACACAGTAACAGCATGTTCAGGTCAATTGTTTCATTCAAAATGTTTAGTCTGGAAAGGTAATGTCAAAAAGAAAAAAAAACAAAAGAAAGGAAACAAACTACGAGCTGAAAGCAGAGAAATTAGACAAACAAGCAGATTTAACGCCTATTGAAGCGCGCTGGCATTTTCCCGGCTGCCAATTCCTCGAGTGCGTTGAGAATCGTTACGTCCACAATTCAATTCAGTGTGCAATCCAGAGTGATTTCCAAAGATCAGACCAGGTTACTTTTCTATTGACCAAAAAACACATTTTCCTTTATCAATTATAAACAAACCATAAAAAAAACAACTATTTTCTAGCTCTCCAACATGCACTCAATTCCAACAACAGAAGTCAAGCTGTCAGTCATCCAATTATAAATCAATGGTTTGGCTTCCCTTTTCATTTAACTTTTTTGAGAACAAAAGGCTGAAGTTATCTGGCTCTGAAGCTTAGTCAATGACATGAGTGTCAGCAGATCTCATCAGAACAGCTCCACAACACCATAAGAGGAGACGGGGGTGTTGAGGAAAACCAATTTGGAAACAGCTATGGAAATACAACATCTCTATTAGTTTCAGTCAGTCGTTTTTATACAGCTGAACAGTTACGGAAATTGGTGGCAATTACTGCCATCAGGTGATTATCTGCTCATTGAGACAAAGCTGCTAGTAACTAGTTTGAAGCACCATCGTAAGGTGATTTATAGACTGAGGGTTATATTTATGGCGTTCATTGGGAAAGTCTGCATACTCTGATGTTCCAGAGCATTCTTTATTCTAACTGCACACTGGATCAACACCTTTTTGCCACTTTCTGTTTGTGAACGCTTTCTTTCGGACTCCGACACACCACATACAAACACACAAAAGGCTCAGCTTTGAAGCACAGAATAGAGACGTCTAGAATTGATTTTGTAGGGTAAAGAAAGAGTAGAAATAGAAAAACGGAAAAATGGCTTGCCGCTCTTTCCCACCAGTTGGCAATTTCTGGTGCAAGTCTTAGCAGGAAGAGCTCTTTTTCTGGGCTTACATTCGTTTTTTGGATTCATGTGGGATAGAGCTCACCCGCTCAAACCAGAGACAGCTCAGATTCAAGTCAGATGCAATTTGCAAAGGCGTTCCCAGTCCTCACGACGTGGCCTTCTCCAGAACAGGCTAAAAGCACCTCAAGCGAGCTCACAAAAGCTTCCTCTTTAATTAATTTCCATTCACTTGCAACGTGGGTAATTTCTTTGGTTTTGGCATAATAACTCCCTTTGGTGGATTCCATTTGTCGTAGAATCTTTCAAATCTGTAAAAAAAAACACAAAAAAACACAAAAATACAGAGGGTGGAAGGAAAAATCGAAATACTATGACATCTTTGAGAACTGTTAATGAACCGCTTCTTAATTAACACGTGGGAAGAACATATATATATAAATAAATAAATAAATAAATAAATAAATAAATAAATAAATAAATAA